>OY015313.1:52063760-52446617 GCA_955612985.1 Cheilosia scutellata | reverse complement strand
GGCAAAGTCCCGCTCAAATCGTGCTGGACTACAGTTTCCAGTTGGACGTATTCATCGTCTGCTCCGCAAGGGCAACTATGCCGAACGTGTTGGCGCTGGTGCTCCAGTATATCTAGCAGCTGTTATGGAATATTTGGCTGCTGAAGTTCTTGAATTGGCGGGAAATGCTGCTCGTGACAACAAGAAGACCAGAATTATTCCTCGTCATTTGCAATTGGCCATCCGTAATGACGAAGAATTGAATAAATTACTTTCTGGTGTTACCATTGCCCAGGGAGGTGTACTTCCAAACATCCAAGCCGTTTTGTTGCCCAAGAAGACAGAAAAAAGCGCCTAAAATGCATTGACAACAATCTACATAAAAAAACAAACCGTCCTTTTAAGGACGACAAAATATTTAAATTAAGACTATTAAACGTTTTCAATTTTCAAAAAAAATTTCGAATCAACAACATTTTCCAATTCCAATTATAATATAAATCTTTGGAAAAGGAATATTTTATGACGCAGAAAATCCACAATTCTTGGAAAAAACTATTTCATATCACTCCTCCAAATAGGTATGTATCTTCGTCACAAAACGAATACCTACATAGCCATAAAATCATAAACAAAAAAGAAATAAAATTCTCAGAAAAAAAAAGGCAAAATAAAGTAGGTAGAAAATTTTCACATTCCGCCGTACATTTATGTTTGGTTAAAATGATTCCAATTAGAAAAGTGGCGGGAAAATGCTATTTTTGCCGCCATTTCACAAGCCACGCCACGTCTTCTCAGAATTTTATTTGAAAAGTAAAACAAATTTAACTTCCACATTTATTCAGCAAACACAAATTAAAAATCGATTTAAAATCACTTTAGAGATTTATTTTGTGGTCCTGAAAAGGACCGATTGTTTGAGAAAATTATTATTTTCACATTATTTAACCGCCGAAGCCATAAAGAGTGCGTCCTTGTCTCTTCAATGCATATACTACATCCATAGCAGTAACTGTCTTACGCTTAGCGTGTTCAGTATATGTTACAGCATCACGAATAACATTTTCTAGGAACACTTTTAAAACACCACGTGTTTCTTCGTAAATTAAACCAGAAATACGTTTAACACCACCACGACGAGCCAAGCGGCGAATTGCTGGTTTGGTAATTCCTTGGATATTATCACGCAACACTTTGCGATGACGCTTAGCGCCACCCTTTCCCAAGCCTTTTCCTCCTTTACCACGACCAGTCATTTTTTAAATATTTTGTATGAACACTGAACTGAACTAAAGTCACTATCAAATCAAACTGTACTTTTCCGCAAGAGCAACACGAATATTTATGCTTCTTCTTTGCACTAGGTAGAGAAAACCAATTGGAAACGAAACGAAAGAACAGAGACAAGCGTCGTATACTATTTTATAAGATGAATTACGAAATTCCAATAGCATTTTATTGTGACTTTTTTCTGAATTTTGTGAATAGTGTTCTTTGAGAAAGTGAAGTGATGGCTCGTACTAAGCAAACTGCTCGTAAATCTACTGGTGGAAAAGCACCAAGGAAACAATTGGCGACCAAGGCAGCTCGCAAAAGTGCTCCAGCCACCGGAGGTGTAAAGAAACCACATCGTTATCGTCCTGGTACTGTTGCTCTTCGTGAAATTCGTCGTTATCAAAAGAGTACTGAATTGTTGATTCGCAAATTGCCTTTCCAACGTTTAGTTCGTGAGATTGCTCAGGATTTCAAAACTGATTTGCGTTTCCAGAGTTCAGCAGTGATGGCTCTTCAAGAAGCCAGTGAAGCATATTTGGTTGGTCTTTTTGAAGATACAAATTTGTGTGCCATTCATGCCAAGCGCGTCACAATTATGCCAAAAGACATCCAATTGGCCAGACGTATCCGTGGTGAACGTGCTTAAATAAGTACATAAAAAACAATTTGCTCATCGGTCCTTTTCAGGACCACAAAAAAATCTCAAAGGGATCTTTCATAATTTCAATTGAATTTTGTAGTTACTATTTAATAGGATTTTATTTTTACTTGTATTGTAGCATAGCAATGCCAAATGAACTGTGAACTCACTAGAAGAATCAGAATTAGTTGATGGAATACATATACATATCTACAATATTATGTACATGTTTTTTTTTAAAATGCTTCTTCTCTAATAATGAAAATTGGAACACCTCACACATGCTATTAAACAAACTATGTATTCTTCGTAAGTGAAAAACAATGGAATCTAAAATATATGTACCTACGTATATGCTTCGACATATACTCATGATTATGTTTGTTTAAATATTAGAAGGATTAGTACAGAAAATAGGGCTTCTTAAAAGGATAAGAAATGTATGAAGTTTGAGTAGGTTAATTTCTAATAAATAATATAGCACATTTTATATTCAATACAGTTGAGTTTCATACAAGTTCCTGTATTACATGTCCGATTGCTTCGTTTGGTTTAATGAAACATCTATTACCTTCTCCATTTTCAAAGTCATCTTTTGAAATTTCTGTCATATTTTTTAATTTTTATTATAAAATATATGTGGATAATATGACTGACTTCGGTAGAAATTTTGAAAAAAGAAGAAAATAAAATTATAGAAAAACAAATCTTCGTGTTGGTACATACGAGTACCTACCTACGGACGGCTACTAGGTTTACTTCTGAGAATTGTTTCATACGTACTTTTATGTCAATTAAAGTTCGGATATTTTAAGTATTATGACTATTTACATAATTTATTATTTAAAACCTATGATACTAATACAATTAAATGCTGTGTTTTCAAAGAAATGAAATAAATATACTCGTTTGAATAGAAATAAAAATCGTCCAGAGAAAGTCAATCCAGCGTTTCATTACCGAACTTTGTTTAATTTTATTTATGCTAAGAATAGTAATATTAGTTGGTCCTTTAACATTTATATCATTATGTAAACTATATATTTTATGATAAATATTTATTTATCCCTTAAACTAATACATTTGTTTAAATAAATACGATTTTAAGCGCGAAGACTGAAAGAAATGTCTTCAACAAAGAGTTTAATAACTCTCTCCTGCAATCGACGATGAGTAAATTTAAATGAAAATATTTAAAACAAGTACCCGCATATTATTGAAATATATTCAAATGATTATATTTTGATATATTTGTTTGAAACATATAAAATAATGATTTTTTTCAAAGAACTCATGGATACAAGACAGTAAAAGCGCTCAAATAAATTAAAATTTTGTGTACCTTCCTTCTCCTTGATTCTCATGGAGTTAAGCCGCGTAGGGTGGTTTTTAAAAAGCATCATCAATACAAGTATTTTCTAGTGTTTTTGTGATTTTAAAAGTTAAAATTAAATAATCAAAATGGCTGATGCTGTCGTTGCTTCTCCTGCTGTAGTTTCAGCTGAAAAGAAACCGAAAAAGGCTGCTGCAAGCGGTTCAAAGAAACCAAAAACTGCTCTAACTCATCCTCCTACTCAGCAAATGGTGGATGCTGCCATCAAAACTCTAAAGGAACGTGGTGGTTCATCGCTTTTGGCTATTAAAAAATACATCGCGGCTACATACAAGGTTGATGTACAAAAACTTGCTCCTTTCATCAAAAAATATTTAAAAAGTGCTGTGGTCAGTGGTAAATTAGTGCAAACCAAGGGAAAGGGTGCTGCTGGTTCATTCAAATTGTCTGCTTCAGCAAACAAAGAACCAAAAGTCAAATCTGCTGAGAAGAAAAAATCGTCTGTGAAGCCGAAAACTGCTGCAGCTGGTGAGAAAAAAGTGAAGAAGGCGTCAACTGGTGAGAAGAAAGTGAAAAAAACTGCCGCCGCTTCTAAGAAGACAGCCGAGAAGAAAAAAGTGGAAAAGTCAAAGGTAAAGGCTATCAAGAAAACAACAACAGTCAAGGCAAAACCAACAAAGCCAAAAGCTGCTGCCCCAAAGGCAAAAGTACCGAAGGCAAAAACTGCTGTTGCTAAACCAAAAAAAGTTGTTGCAGCAAAGAAGGCAAAAAAATAATTTCTTTGCACAATTCCGCAACAAGAAATTAAAAAACTAATCACAGTCCTTTTCAGGGCTACAAAATAATTCATTAATGAGATAAAGCAATGGTTCTTAAATTTTGTAGTTTGTGTGGGTAAAAAAAAAATGATTTTATCTCTCCATTAATTAATTAATGGTATTACATACATCCATACTTATATTCCGATTCCGAAACAAAATCTTCAAATATGTATGTGTATTGTTGAATTGATTTTTCCTTAAAAATCAACCACGGCAACAGCACAACTAGGTATTGAATTTTTTCTTTCATTTTCAGATTTCCATGAAATTCTCATATACATAATATTCTTCCTTTATAACAAATATTTTCATAGAAATTTAAATACAATTAATGGCGGAAATTTCAAGTCAGCAAAATTGCTACCACAAAAAAATATAAATTTTCCAAGATGTTAATAAGATACGTAGTTTCATTAATAGCATAATAATATTATGTATGTTCAGTGTATATAGGTAGGTACCGGGTAATACAGCATTCTACTGTACATTAAAACGTCAGGTTTACTGTTACCTAAATGAAATCAGAGATGGCGATGTGATTGTTCATAAAATAATAAAAATTGGCAAAAATAAAAAGGAAGTAATTTTTTTGGAAATTCTGAAAAAAAGAGGAGACGTCGTTCCGCTCTAACGAAATCCCGACCCGACATTGCACATTGTTCCATTTAGTGAAGAAAAATTCTATATGTATATAAAATTGTGTTTCATTGTAGAATCTCTTAAATGAATATTTTGAGGCCCTGAAAAGGGCCGTTGTATATAATGACGAATCCAATTGGCGACGGGAAATTACTTTGAGCTGGTATATTTGGTGACTGCTTTAGTTCCTTCACTAACAGCGTGCTTAGCGAGCTCACCAGGCAACAACAAACGGACTGCAGTTTGGATTTCCCTGCTTGTGATTGTTGAACGCTTGTTGTAATGAGCCAAACGAGATGCTTCAGCAGCGATTCTCTCGAAAATATCATTCACAAAACTGTTCATGATACTCATGGCCTTTGATGAAATTCCAGTATCAGGATGAACTTGTTTCAACACTTTGTAAATGTAGATTGCGTAACTTTCCTTCCTCTTGCGCTTCTTCTTCTTATCGGTTTTGGTGATATTCTTCTGTGCCTTTCCGGCTTTCTTTGCTGCTTTTCCACTTGCTTTAGGCGGCATTTTACACTTTGATTTTCACTTCACTGTTTGCTGTAGAGCTGTGTCAATCGTGATTGATTCGTTCTTTTTGACCCGATCACAATAAAGTATTGGTGATTGCAATCACATAACCTCAAGTCAATCGTTCATGGAATCAATACTTTTGTTCTGACTGGTTCATTTATCTCGGTTAGCCAGTAAAGAAAGAACGAAACAACACAATCCAAAAATCAATCGTTCACAGAGTCAATACTTTTGTTGCGCATCTGACTCGTTCATTTTTCTCGGTGGCGAGTAAAGAACGAACGACACTAGCCCCAAATCAATCATTCACAAAGTCAATACTTTTATTGCGCATCTGACTGGCTATTTCGGAGAGCAAAAAATAAATCGCTTGATTTGAAGATTTCTTGGACGTTTGTTAACCCACTGGCATCGTAGCCATCCTTTGATGGAATTTGTTACTTTATGTCTTGATAGAAAGAAGACGAATCATATTTTGGGATATATGCTATATTTATTTCGAAATGTCACCAGAAAGCCCTAAAATATTAAAAATTTGAGTGATTTTTTTTTTCGCTTGGAAAAATTAAGATTTTAGGGCTTTCTGGTGACATTTCGAAATAAATATAGCATATATCCCATAATATGGTTCGTCTTCTTTCTATCAAGACATAAAGTAAAAAAATCCATCAAAGGATGGCTACGATGTCAATGGATTAAAAAACGTCTAAGAAATCTTCAATTGAGGCGACTTTTTTTTGAAATGGAACAATCGTTTCATCTCTTTTTTTTATTGTCTCTGTCTTTAGATAAACATGTTTTGAAGCTTTCAAAAGTGATTCACTCTTACAATCTATCAGAATGTATCTGTCTACCGAAACGAAATTGAACGAATGATTGTATTGAAATTGAATGGAGCAATACAATACTCTCATTCTCATCTGTCATTGAATGATTGAATGATTGATTGAAATGACCGAATCATTTTTTCAACCAATACTTGAACGATTCGATCATTGAATTTGAACGATTGACACAGCTCTATCCACTTGCTTTAGGCGGCATTTTACACTTTGATTTTCACTTCACTGTTTGCTGACAAAACGAGAACTGTGAAAAATTCCGATTTTACCCTCCCTTTTATTTCCCAATTGGACGATGTATTCATCGGTACTCACACACAAAAACATTCATATGGTATACATGAAATTCAAGTATATATAGAAGCACCACCACTAGCTGTTTCTCATAATATTGTGAAAAGTGATTCAGTGAGGGTTTGTTCCGTATTAAAAATAAAAACAGTGAAAAATGTCTGGTCGTGGTAAAGGTGGCAAAGTGAAGGGAAAGGCAAAGTCCCGCTCAAATCGTGCTGGACTACAGTTTCCAGTTGGACGTATTCATCGTCTGCTCCGCAAGGGCAACTATGCCGAACGTGTTGGCGCTGGTGCTCCAGTATATCTAGCAGCTGTTATGGAATATTTGGCTGCTGAAGTTCTTGAATTGGCGGGAAATGCTGCTCGTGACAACAAGAAGACCAGAATTATTCCTCGTCATTTGCAATTGGCCATCCGTAATGACGAAGAATTGAATAAATTACTTTCTGGTGTTACCATTGCCCAGGGAGGTGTACTTCCAAACATCCAAGCCGTTTTGTTGCCCAAGAAGACAGAAAAAAGCGCCTAAAATGCATTGACAACAATCTACATAAAAAAACAAACCGTCCTTTTAAGGACGACAAAATATTTAAATTAAGACTATTAAACGTTTTCAATTTTCAAAAAAAATTTCGAATCAACAACATTTTCCAATTCCAATTATAATATAAATCTTTGGAAAAGGAATATTTTATGACGCAGAAAATCCACAATTCTTGGAAAAAACTATTTCATATCACTCCTCCAAATAGGTATGTATCTTCGTCACAAAACGAATACCTACATAGCCATAAAATCATAAACAAAAAAGAAATAAAATTCTCAGAAAAAAAAAAGGCAAAATAATGTAGGTAGAAAATTTTCACATTCCGCCGTACATTTATGTTTGGTTAAAATGATTCCAATCAGAAAAGTGGCGGGAAAATGCTATTTTTGCCGCCATTTCACAAGCCACGCCACGTATTCTCAGAATTTTATTTGAAAAGTAAAACAAATTTAACTTCCACATTTATTCAGCAAACACAAATTAAAAATCGATTTAAAATCACTTTAGAGATTTATTTTGTGGTCCTGAAAAGGACCGATTGTTTGAGAAAATTATTATTTTCACATTATTTAACCGCCGAAGCCATAAAGAGTGCGTCCTTGTCTCTTCAATGCATATACTACATCCATAGCAGTAACTGTCTTACGCTTAGCGTGTTCAGTATATGTTACAGCATCACGAATAACATTTTCTAGGAACACTTTTAAAACACCACGTGTTTCTTCGTAAATTAAACCAGAAATACGTTTAACACCACCACGACGAGCCAAGCGGCGAATTGCTGGTTTGGTAATTCCTTGGATATTATCACGCAACACTTTGCGATGACGCTTAGCGCCACCCTTTCCCAAGCCTTTTCCTCCTTTACCACGACCAGTCATTTTTTAAATATTTTGTATGAACACTGAACTGAACTAAAGTCACTATCAAATCAAACTGTACTTTTCCGCAAGAGCAACACGAATATTTATGCTTCTTCTTTGCACTAGGTAGAGAAAACCAATTGGAAACGAAACGAAAGAACAGAGACAAGCGTCGTATACTATTTTATAAGATGAATTACGAAATTCCAATAGCATTTTATTGTGACTTTTTTCTGAATTTTGTGAATAGTGTTCTTTGAGAAAGTGAAGTGATGGCTCGTACTAAGCAAACTGCTCGTAAATCTACTGGTGGAAAAGCACCAAGGAAACAATTGGCGACCAAGGCAGCTCGCAAAAGTGCTCCAGCCACCGGAGGTGTAAAGAAACCACATCGTTATCGTCCTGGTACTGTTGCTCTTCGTGAAATTCGTCGTTATCAAAAGAGTACTGAATTGTTGATTCGCAAATTGCCTTTCCAACGTTTAGTTCGTGAGATTGCTCAGGATTTCAAAACTGATTTGCGTTTCCAGAGTTCAGCAGTGATGGCTCTTCAAGAAGCCAGTGAAGCATATTTGGTTGGTCTTTTTGAAGATACAAATTTGTGTGCCATTCATGCCAAGCGCGTCACAATTATGCCAAAAGACATCCAATTGGCCAGACGTATCCGTGGTGAACGTGCTTAAATAAGTACATAAAAAACAATTTGCTCATCGGTCCTTTTCAGGACCACAAAAAAATCTCAAAGGGATCTTTCATAATTTCAATTGAATTTTGTAGTTACTATTTAATAGGATTTTATTTTTACTTGTATTGTAGCATAGCAATGCCAAATGAACTGTGAACTCACTAGAAGAATCAGAATTAGTTGATGGAATACATATATCTACAATATTATGTACATGTTTTTTTTTAAAATGCTTCTTCTCTAATAATGAAAATTGGAACACCTCACACATGCTATTAAACAAACTATGTATTCTTCGTAAGTGAAAAACAATGGAATCTAAAATATATGTACCTACGTATATGCTTCGACATATACTCATGATTATGTTTGTTTAAATATTAGAAGGATTAGTACAGAAAATAGGGCTTCTTAAAAGGATAAGAAATGTATGAAGTTTGAGTAGGTTAATTTCTAATAAATAATATAGCACATTTTATATTCAATACAGTTGAGTTTCATACAAGTTCCTGTATTACATGTCCGATTGCTTCGTTTGGTTTAATGACATCTATTACCTTCTCCATTTTCAAAGTCATCTTTTGAAATTTCTGTCATATTTTTTAATTTTTATTATAAAATATATGTGGATAATATGACTGACTTCGGTAGAAATTTTGAAAAAAGAAGAAAATAAAATTATAGAAAAACAAATCTTCGTGTTGGTACATACGAGTACCTACCTACGGACGGCTACTAGGTTTACTTCTGAGAATTGTTTCATACGTACTTTTATGTCAATTAAAGTTCGGATATTTTAAGTATTATGACTATTTACATAATTTATTATTTAAAACCTATGATACTAATACAATTAAATGCTGTGTTTTCAAAGAAATGAAATAAATATACTCGTTTGAATAGAAATAAAAATCGTCCAGAGAAAGTCAATCCAGCGTTTCATTACCGAACTTTGTTTAATTTTATTTATGCTAAGAATAGTAATATTAGTTGGTCCTTTAACATTTATATCATTATGTAAACTATATATTTTATGATAAATATTTATTTATCCCTTAAACTAATACATTTGTTTAAATAAATACGATTTTAAGCGCGAAGACTGAAAGAAATGTCTTCAACAAAGAGTTTAATAACTCTCTCCTGCAATCGACGATGAGTAAATTTAAATGAAAATATTTAAAACAAGTACCCGCATATTATTGAAATATATTCAAATGATTATATTTTGATATATTTGTTTGAAACATATAAAATAATGATTTTTTTCAAAGAACTCATGGATACAAGACAGTAAAAGCGCTCAAATAAATTAAAATTTTGTGTACCTTCCTTCTCCTTGATTCTCATGGAGTTAAGCCGCGTAGGGTGGTTTTTAAAAAGCATCATCAATACAAGTATTTTCTAGTGTTTTTGTGATTTTAAAAGTTAAAATTAAATAATCAAAATGGCTGATGCTGTCGTTGCTTCTCCTGCTGTAGTTTCAGCTGAAAAGAAACCGAAAAAGGCTGCTGCAAGCGGTTCAAAGAAACCAAAAACTGCTCTAACTCATCCTCCTACTCAGCAAATGGTGGATGCTGCCATCAAAACTCTAAAGGAACGTGGTGGTTCATCGCTTTTGGCTATTAAAAAATACATCGCGGCTACATACAAGGTTGATGTACAAAAACTTGCTCCTTTCATCAAAAAATATTTAAAAAGTGCTGTGGTCAGTGGTAAATTAGTGCAAACCAAGGGAAAGGGTGCTGCTGGTTCATTCAAATTGTCTGCTTCAGCAAACAAAGAACCAAAAGTCAAATCTGCTGAGAAGAAAAAATCGTCTGTGAAGCCGAAAACTGCTGCAGCTGGTGAGAAAAAAGTGAAGAAGGCGTCAACTGGTGAGAAGAAAGTGAAAAAAACTGCCGCCGCTTCTAAGAAGACAGCCGAGAAGAAAAAAGTGGAAAAGTCAAAGGTAAAGGCTATCAAGAAAACAACAACAGTCAAGGCAAAACCAACAAAGCCAAAAGCTGCTGCCCCAAAGGCAAAAGTACCGAAGGCAAAAACTGCTGTTGCTAAACCAAAAAAAGTTGTTGCAGCAAAGAAGGCAAAAAAATAATTTCTTTGCACAATTCCGCAACAAGAAATTAAAAAACAAATCACAGTCCTTTTCAGGGCTACAAAATAATTCATTAATGAGATAAAGCAATGGTTCTTAAATTTTGTAGTTTGTGTGGGTAAAAAAAAATGATTTTATCTCTCCATTAATTAATTAATGGTATTACATACATACATACTTATATTCCGATTCCGAAACAAAATCTTCAAATATGTATGTGTATTGTTGAATTGATTTTTCCTTAAAAATCAACCACGGCAACAGCACAACTAGGTATTGAATTTTTTCTTTCATTTTCAGATTTCCATGAAATTCTCATATACATAATATTCTTCCTTTATAACAAATATTTTCATAGAAATTTAAATACAATTAATGGCGGAAATTTCAAGTCAGCAAAATTGCTACCACAAAAAAATATAAATTTTCCAAGATGTTAATAAGATACGTAGTTTCATTAATAGCATAATAATATTATGTATGTCGAAGCATGGTTCAGTGTATATAGGTAGGTACCGGGTAATACAGCATTCTACTGTACATTAAAACGTCAGGTTTACTGTTACCTAAATGAAATCAGAGATGGCGATGTGATTGTTCATAAAATAATAAAAATTGGCAAAAATAAAAAGGAAGTAATTTTTTTGGAAATTCTGAAAAAAAGAGGAGACGTCGTTCCGCTCTAACGAAATCCCGACCCGACATTGCACATTGTTCCATTTAGTGAAGAAAAATTCTATATGTATATAAAATTGTGTTTCATTGTAGAATCTCTTAAATGAATATTTTGAGGCCCTGAAAAGGGCCGTTGTATATAATGACGAATCCAATTGGCGACGGGAAATTACTTTGAGCTGGTATATTTGGTGACTGCTTTAGTTCCTTCACTAACAGCGTGCTTAGCGAGCTCACCAGGCAACAACAAACGGACTGCAGTTTGGATTTCCCTGCTTGTGATTGTTGAACGCTTGTTGTAATGAGCCAAACGAGATGCTTCAGCAGCGATTCTCTCGAAAATATCATTCACAAAACTGTTCATGATACTCATGGCCTTTGATGAAATTCCAGTATCAGGATGAACTTGTTTCAACACTTTGTAAATGTAGATTGCGTAACTTTCCTTCCTCTTGCGCTTCTTCTTCTTATCGGTTTTGGTGATATTCTTCTGTGCCTTTCCGGCTTTCTTTGCTGCTTTTCCACTTGCTTTAGGCGGCATTTTACACTTTGATTTTCACTTCACTGTTTGCTGACAAAACGAGAACTGTGAAAAATTCCGATTTTACCCTCCCTTTTATTTCCCAATTGGACGATGTATTCATCGGTACTCACACACAAAAACATTCATATGGTATACATGAAATTCAAGTATATATAGAAGCACCACCACTAGCTGTTTCTCATAATATTGTGAAAAGTGATTCAGTGAGGGTTTGTTCCGTATTAAAAATAAAAACAGTGAAAAATGTCTGGTCGTGGTAAAGGTGGCAAAGTGAAGGGAAAGGCAAAGTCCCGCTCAAATCGTGCTGGACTACAGTTTCCAGTTGGACGTATTCATCGTCTGCTCCGCAAGGGCAACTATGCCGAACGTGTTGGCGCTGGTGCTCCAGTATATCTAGCAGCTGTTATGGAATATTTGGCTGCTGAAGTTCTTGAATTGGCGGGAAATGCTGCTCGTGACAACAAGAAGACCAGAATTATTCCTCGTCATTTGCAATTGGCCATCCGTAATGACGAAGAATTGAATAAATTACTTTCTGGTGTTACCATTGCCCAGGGAGGTGTACTTCCAAACATCCAAGCCGTTTTGTTGCCCAAGAAGACAGAAAAAAGCGCCTAAAATGGATTGACAACAATCTACATAAAAAAACAAACCGTCCTTTTAAGGACGACAAAATATTTAAATTAAGACTATTAAACGTTTTCAATTTTCAAAAAAAATTTCGAATCAACAACATTTTCCAATTCCAATTATAATATAAATCTTTGGAAAAGGAATATTTTATGACGCAGAAAATCCACAATTCTTGGAAAAAACTATTTCATATCACTCCTCCAAATAGGTATGTATCTTCGTCACAAAACGAATACCTACATAGCCATAAAATCATAAACAAAAAAGAAATAAAATTCTCAGAAAAAAAAAAGGCAAAATAATGTAGGTAGAAAATTTTCACATTCCGCCGTACATTTATGTTTGGTTAAAATGATTCCAATCAGAAAAGTGGCGGGAAAATGCTATTTTTGCCGCCATTTCACAAGCCACGCCACGTATTCTCAGAATTTTATTTGAAAAGTAAAACAAATTTAACTTCCACATTTATTCAGCAAACACAAATTAAAAATCGATTTAAAATCACTTTAGAGATTTATTTTGTGGTCCTGAAAAGGACCGATTGTTTGAGAAAATTATTATTTTCACATTATTTAACCGCCGAAGCCATAAAGAGTGCGTCCTTGTCTCTTCAATGCATATACTACATCCATAGCAGTAACTGTCTTACGCTTAGCGTGTTCAGTATATGTTACAGCATCACGAATAACATTTTCTAGGAACACTTTTAAAACACCACGTGTTTCTTCGTAAATTAAACCAGAAATACGTTTAACACCACCACGACGAGCCAAGCGGCGAATTGCTGGTTTGGTAATTCCTTGGATATTATCACGCAACACTTTGCGATGACGCTTAGCGCCACCCTTTCCCAAGCCTTTTCCTCCTTTACCACGACCAGTCATTTTTTAAATATTTTGTATGAACACTGAACTGAACTAAAGTCACTATCAAATCAAACTGTACTTTTCCGCAAGAGCAACACGAATATTTATGCTTCTTCTTTGCACTAGGTAGAGAAAACCAATTGGAAACGAAACGAAAGAACAGAGACAAGCGTCGTATACTATTTTATAAGATGAATTACGAAATTCCAATAGCATTTTATTGTGACTTTTTTCTGAATTTTGTGAATAGTGTTCTTTGAGAAAGTGAAGTGATGGCTCGTACTAAGCAAACTGCTCGTAAATCTACTGGTGGAAAAGCACCAAGGAAACAATTGGCGACCAAGGCAGCTCGCAAAAGTGCTCCAGCCACCGGAGGTGTAAAGAAACCACATCGTTATCGTCCTGGTACTGTTGCTCTTCGTGAAATTCGTCGTTATCAAAAGAGTACTGAATTGTTGATTCGCAAATTGCCTTTCCAACGTTTAGTTCGTGAGATTGCTCAGGATTTCAAAACTGATTTGCGTTTCCAGAGTTCAGCAGTGATGGCTCTTCAAGAAGCCAGTGAAGCATATTTGGTTGGTCTTTTTGAAGATACAAATTTGTGTGCCATTCATGCCAAGCGCGTCACAATTATGCCAAAAGACATCCAATTGGCCAGACGTATCCGTGGTGAACGTGCTTAAATAAGTACATAAAAAACAATTTGCTCATCGGTCCTTTTCAGGACCACAAAAAAATCTCAAAGGGATCTTTCATAATTTCAATTGAATTTTGTAGTTACTATTTAATAGGATTTTATTTTTACTTGTATTGTAGCATAGCAATGCCAAATGAACTGTGAACTCACTAGAAGAATCAGAATTAGTTGATGGAATACATATATCTACAATATTATGTACATGTTTTTTTTTAAAATGCTTCTTCTCTAATAATGAAAATTGGAACACCTCACACATGCTATTAAACAAACTATGTATTCTTCGTAAGTGAAAAACAATGGAATCTAAAATATATGTACCTACGTATATGCTTCGACATATACTCATGATTATGTTTGTTTAAATATTAGAAGGATTAGTACAGAAAATAGGGCTTCTTAAAAGGATAAGAAATGTATGAAGTTTGAGTAGGTTAATTTCTAATAAATAATATAGCACATTTTATATTCAATACAGTTGAGTTTCATACAAGTTCCTGTATTACATGTCCGATTGCTTCGTTTGGTTTAATGACATCTATTACCTTCTCCATTTTCAAAGTCATCTTTTGAAATTTCTGTCATATTTTTTAATTTTTATTATAAAATATATGTGGATAATATGACTGACTTCGGTAGAAATTTTGAAAAAAGAAGAAAATAAAATTATAGAAAAACAAATCTTCGTGTTGGTACATACGAGTACCTACCTACGGACGGCTACTAGGTTTACTTCTGAGAATTGTTTCATACGTACTTTTATGTCAATTAAAGTTCGGATATTTTAAGTATTATGACTATTTACATAATTTATTATTTAAAACCTATGATACTAATACAATTAAATGCTGTGTTTTCAAAGAAATGAAATAAATATACTCGTTTGAATAGAAATAAAAATCGTCCAGAGAAAGTCAATCCAGCGTTTCATTACCGAACTTTGTTTAATTTTATTTATGCTAAGAATAGTAATATTAGTTGGTCCTTTAACATTTATATCATTATGTAAACTATATATTTTATGATAAATATTTATTTATCCCTTAAACTAATACATTTGTTTAAATAAATACGATTTTAAGCGCGAAGACTGAAAGAAATGTCTTCAACAAAGAGTTTAATAACTCTCTCCTGCAATCGACGATGAGTAAATTTAAATGAAAATATTTAAAACAAGTACCCGCATATTATTGAAATATATTCAAATGATTATATTTTGATATATTTGTTTGAAACATATAAAATAATGATTTTTTTCAAAGAACTCATGGATACAAGACAGTAAAAGCGCTCAAATAAATTAAAATTTTGTGTACCTTCCTTCTCCTTGATTCTCATGGAGTTAAGCCGCGTAGGGTGGTTTTTAAAAAGCATCATCAATACAAGTATTTTCTAGTGTTTTTGTGATTTTAAAAGTTAAAATTAAATAATCAAAATGGCTGATGCTGTCGTTGCTTCTCCTGCTGTAGTTTCAGCTGAAAAGAAACCGAAAAAGGCTGCTGCAAGCGGTTCAAAGAAACCAAAAACTGCTCTAACTCATCCTCCTACTCAGCAAATGGTGGATGCTGCCATCAAAACTCTAAAGGAACGTGGTGGTTCATCGCTTTTGGCTATTAAAAAATACATCGCGGCTACATACAAGGTTGATGTACAAAAACTTGCTCCTTTCATCAAAAAATATTTAAAAAGTGCTGTGGTCAGTGGTAAATTAGTGCAAACCAAGGGAAAGGGTGCTGCTGGTTCATTCAAATTGTCTGCTTCAGCAAACAAAGAACCAAAAGTCAAATCTGCTGAGAAGAAAAAATCGTCTGTGAAGCCGAAAACTGCTGCAGCTGGTGAGAAAAAAGTGAAGAAGGCGTCAACTGGTGAGAAGAAAGTGAAAAAAACTGCCGCCGCTTCTAAGAAGACAGCCGAGAAGAAAAAAGTGGAAAAGTCAAAGGTAAAGGCTATCAAGAAAACAACAACAGTCAAGGCAAAACCAACAAAGCCAAAAGCTGCTGCCCCAAAGGCAAAAGTACCGAAGGCAAAAACTGCTGTTGCTAAACCAAAAAAAGTTGTTGCAGCAAAGAAGGCAAAAAAATAATTTCTTTGCACAATTCCGCAACAAGAAATTAAAAAACAAATCACAGTCCTTTTCAGGGCTACAAAATAATTCATTAATGAGATAAAGCAATGGTTCTTAAATTTTGTAGTTTGTGTGGGTAAAAAAAAATGATTTTATCTCTCCATTAATTAATTAATGGTATTACATACATACATACTTATATTCCGATTCCGAAACAAAATCTTCAAATATGTATGTGTATTGTTGAATTGATTTTTCCTTAAAAATCAACCACGGCAACAGCACAACTAGGTATTGAATTTTTTCTTTCATTTTCAGATTTCCATGAAATTCTCATATACATAATATTCTTCCTTTATAACAAATATTTTCATAGAAATTTAAATACAATTAATGGCGGAAATTTCAAGTCAGCAAAATTGCTACCACAAAAAAATATAAATTTTCCAAGATGTTAATAAGATACGTAGTTTCATTAATAGCATAATAATATTATGTATGTCGAAGCATGGTTCAGTGTATATAGGTAGGTACCGGGTAATACAGCATTCTACTGTACATTAAAACGTCAGGTTTACTGTTACCTAAATGAAATCAGAGATGGCGATGTGATTGTTCATAAAATAATAAAAATTGGCAAAAATAAAAAGGAAGTAATTTTTTTGGAAATTCTGAAAAAAAGAGGAGACGTCGTTCCGCTCTAACGAAATCCCGACCCGACATTGCACATTGTTCCATTTAGTGAAGAAAAATTCTATATGTATATAAAATTGTGTTTCATTGTAGAATCTCTTAAATGAATATTTTGAGGCCCTGAAAAGGGCCGTTGTATATAATGACGAATCCAATTGGCGACGGGAAATTACTTTGAGCTGGTATATTTGGTGACTGCTTTAGTTCCTTCACTAACAGCGTGCTTAGCGAGCTCACCAGGCAACAACAAACGGACTGCAGTTTGGATTTCCCTGCTTGTGATTGTTGAACGCTTGTTGTAATGAGCCAAACGAGATGCTTCAGCAGCGATTCTCTCGAAAATATCATTCACAAAACTGTTCATGATACTCATGGCCTTTGATGAAATTCCAGTATCAGGATGAACTTGTTTCAACACTTTGTAAATGTAGATTGCGTAACTTTCCTTCCTCTTGCGCTTCTTCTTCTTATCGGTTTTGGTGATATTCTTCTGTGCCTTTCCGGCTTTCTTTGCTGCTTTTCCACTTGCTTTAGGCGGCATTTTACACTTTGATTTTCACTTCACTGTTTGCTGACAAAACGAGAACTGTGAAAAATTCCGATTTTACCCTCCCTTTTATTTCCCAATTGGACGATGTATTCATCGGTACTCACACACAAAAACATTCATATGGTATACATGAAATTCAAGTATATATAGAAGCACCACCACTAGCTGTTTCTCATAATATTGTGAAAAGTGATTCAGTGAGGGTTTGTTCCGTATTAAAAATAAAAACAGTGAAAAATGTCTGGTCGTGGTAAAGGTGGCAAAGTGAAGGGAAAGGCAAAGTCCCGCTCAAATCGTGCTGGACTACAGTTTCCAGTTGGACGTATTCATCGTCTGCTCCGCAAGGGCAACTATGCCGAACGTGTTGGCGCTGGTGCTCCAGTATATCTAGCAGCTGTTATGGAATATTTGGCTGCTGAAGTTCTTGAATTGGCGGGAAATGCTGCTCGTGACAACAAGAAGACCAGAATTATTCCTCGTCATTTGCAATTGGCCATCCGTAATGACGAAGAATTGAATAAATTACTTTCTGGTGTTACCATTGCCCAGGGAGGTGTACTTCCAAACATCCAAGCCGTTTTGTTGCCCAAGAAGACAGAAAAAAGCGCCTAAAATGCATTGACAACAATCTACATAAAAAAACAAACCGTCCTTTTAAGGACGACAAAATATTTAAATTAAGACTATTAAACGTTTTCAATTTTCAAAAAAAATTTCGAATCAACAACATTTTCCAATTCCAATTATAATATAAATCTTTGGAAAAGGAATATTTTATGACGCAGAAAATCCACAATTCTTGGAAAAAACTATTTCATATCACTCCTCCAAATAGGTATGTATCTTCGTCACAAAACGAATACCTACATAGCCATAAAATCATAAACAAAAAAGAAATAAAATTCTCAGAAAAAAAAGGCAAAATAAAGTAGGTAGAAAATTTTCACATTCCGCCGTACATTTATGTTTGGTTAAAATGATTCCAATTAGAAAAGTGGCGGGAAAATGCTATTTTTGCCGCCATTTCACAAGCCACGCCACGTCTTCTCAGAATTTTATTTGAAAAGTAAAACAAATTTAACTTCCACATTTATTCAGCAAACACAAATTAAAAATCGATTTAAAATCACTTTAGAGATTTATTTTGTGGTCCTGAAAAGGACCGATTGTTTGAGAAAATTATTATTTTCACATTATTTAACCGCCGAAGCCATAAAGAGTGCGTCCTTGTCTCTTCAATGCATATACTACATCCATAGCAGTAACTGTCTTACGCTTAGCGTGTTCAGTATATGTTACAGCATCACGAATAACATTTTCTAGGAACACTTTTAAAACACCACGTGTTTCTTCGTAAATTAAACCAGAAATACGTTTAACACCACCACGACGAGCCAAGCGGCGAATTGCTGGTTTGGTAATTCCTTGGATATTATCACGCAACACTTTGCGATGACGCTTAGCGCCACCCTTTCCCAAGCCTTTTCCTCCTTTACCACGACCAGTCATTTTTTAAATATTTTGTATGAACACTGAACTGAACTAAAGTCACTATCAAATCAAACTGTACTTTTCCGCAAGAGCAACACGAATATTTATGCTTCTTCTTTGCACTAGGTAGAGAAAACCAATTGGAAACGAAACGAAAGAACAGAGACAAGCGTCGTATACTATTTTATAAGATGAATTACGAAATTCCAATAGCATTTTATTGTGACTTTTTTCTGAATTTTGTGAATAGTGTTCTTTGAGAAAGTGAAGTGATGGCTCGTACTAAGCAAACTGCTCGTAAATCTACTGGTGGAAAAGCACCAAGGAAACAATTGGCGACCAAGGCAGCTCGCAAAAGTGCTCCAGCCACCGGAGGTGTAAAGAAACCACATCGTTATCGTCCTGGTACTGTTGCTCTTCGTGAAATTCGTCGTTATCAAAAGAGTACTGAATTGTTGATTCGCAAATTGCCTTTCCAACGTTTAGTTCGTGAGATTGCTCAGGATTTCAAAACTGATTTGCGTTTCCAGAGTTCAGCAGTGATGGCTCTTCAAGAAGCCAGTGAAGCATATTTGGTTGGTCTTTTTGAAGATACAAATTTGTGTGCCATTCATGCCAAGCGCGTCACAATTATGCCAAAAGACATCCAATTGGCCAGACGTATCCGTGGTGAACGTGCTTAAATAAGTACATAAAAAACAATTTGCTCATCGGTCCTTTTCAGGACCACAAAAAAATCTCAAAGGGATCTTTCATAATTTCAATTGAATTTTGTAGTTACTATTTAATAGGATTTTATTTTTACTTGTATTGTAGCATAGCAATGCCAAATGAACTGTGAACTCACTAGAAGAATCAGAATTAGTTGATGGAATACATATATCTACAATATTATGTACATGTTTTTTTTAAAATGCTTCTTCTCTAATAATGAAAATTGGAACACCTCACACATGCTATTAAACAAACTATGTATTCTTCGTAAGTGAAAAACAATGGAATCTAAAATATATGTACCTACGTATATGCTTCGACATATACTCATGATTATGTTTGTTTAAATATTAGAAGGATTAGTACAGAAAATAGGGCTTCTTAAAAGGATTAGAAATGTATGAAGTTTGAGTAGGTTAATTTCTAATAAATAATATAGCACATTTTATATTCAATACAGTTGAGTTTCATACAAGTTCCTGTATTACATGTCCGATTGCTTCGTTTGGTTTAATGAAACATCTATTACCTTCTCCATTTTCAAAGTCATCTTTTGAAATTTCTGTCATATTTTTTAATTTTTATTATAAAATATATGTGGATAATATGACTGACTTCGGTAGAAATTTTGAAAAAAGAAGAAAATAAAATTATAGAAAAACAAATCTTCGTGTTGGTACATACGAGTACCTACCTACGGACGGCTACTAGGTTTACTTCTGAGAATTGTTTCATACGTACTTTTATGTCAATTAAAGTTCGGATATTTTAAGTATTATGACTATTTACATAATTTATTATTTAAAACCTATGATACTAATACAATTAAATGCTGTGTTTTCAAAGAAATGAAATAAATATACTCGTTTGAATAGAAATAAAAATCGTCCAGAGAAAGTCAATCCAGCGTTTCATTACCGAACTTTGTTTAATTTTATTTATGCTAAGAATAGTAATATTAGTTGGTCCTTTAACATTTATATCATTATGTAAACTATATATTTTATGATAAATATTTATTTATCCCTTAAACTAATACATTTGTTTAAATAAATACGATTTTAAGCGCGAAGACTGAAAGAAATGTCTTCAACAAAGAGTTTAATAACTCTCTCCTGCAATCGACGATGAGTAAATTTAAATGAAAATATTTAAAACAAGTACCCGCATATTATTGAAATATATTCAAATGATTATATTTTGATATATTTGTTTGAAACATATAAAATAATGATTTTTTTCAAAGAACTCATGGATACAAGACAGTAAAAGCGCTCAAATAAATTAAAATTTTGTGTACCTTCCTTCTCCTTGATTCTCATGGAGTTAAGCCGCGTAGGGTGGTTTTTAAAAAGCATCATCAATACAAGTATTTTCTAGTGTTTTTGTGATTTTAAAAGTTAAAATTAAATAATCAAAATGGCTGATGCTGTCGTTGCTTCTCCTGCTGTAGTTTCAGCTGAAAAGAAACCGAAAAAGGCTGCTGCAAGCGGTTCAAAGAAACCAAAAACTGCTCCAACTCATCCTCCTACTCAGCAAATGGTGGATGCTGCCATCAAAACTCTAAAGGAACGTGGTGGTTCATCGCTTTTGGCTATTAAAAAATACATCGCGGCTACATACAAGGTTGATGTACAAAAACTTGCTCCTTTCATCAAAAAATATTTAAAAAGTGCTGTGGTCAGTGGTAAATTAGTGCAAACCAAGGGAAAGGGTGCTGCTGGTTCATTCAAATTGTCTGCTTCAGCAAACAAAGAACCAAAAGTCAAATCTGCTGAGAAGAAAAAATCGTCTGTGAAGCCGAAAACTGCTGCAGCTGGTGAGAAAAAAGTGAAGAAGGCGTCAACTGGTGAGAAGAAAGTGAAAAAAACTGCCGCCGCTTCTAAGAAGACAGCCGAGAAGAAAAAAGTGGAAAAGTCAAAGGTAAAGGCTATCAAGAAAACAACAACAGTCAAGGCAAAACCAACAAAGCCAAAAGCTGCTGCCCCAAAGGCAAAAGTACCGAAGGCAAAAACTGCTGTTGCTAAACCAAAAAAAGTTGTTGCAGCAAAGAAGGCAAAAAAATAATTTCTTTGCACAATTCCGCAACAAGAAATTAAAAAACAAATCACAGTCCTTTTCAGGGCTACAAAATAATTCATTAATGAGATAAAGCAATGGTTCTTAAATTTTGTAGTTTGTGTGGGTAAAAAAAAATGATTTTATCTCTCCATTAATTAATTAATGGTATTACATACATACATACTTATATTCCGATTCCGAAACAAAATCTTCAAATATGTATGTGTATTGTTGAATTGATTTTTCCTTAAAAATCAACCACGGCAACAGCACAACTAGGTATTGAATTTTTTCTTTCATTTTCAGATTTCCATGAAATTCTCATATACATAATATTCTTCCTTTATAACAAATATTTTCATAGAAATTTAAATACAATTAATGGCGGAAATTTCAAGTCAGCAAAATTGCTACCACAAAAAAATATAAATTTTCCAAGATGTTAATAAGATACGTAGTTTCATTAATAGCATAATAATATTATGTATGTCGAAGCATGGTTCAGTGTATATAGGTAGGTACCGGGTAATACAGCATTCTACTGTACATTAAAACGTCAGGTTTACTGTTACCTAAATGAAATCAGAGATGGCGATGTGATTGTTCATAAAATAATAAAAATTGGCAAAAATAAAAAGGAAGTAATTTTTTTGGAAATTCTGAAAAAAAGAGGAGACGTCGTTCCGCTCTAACGAAATCCCGACCCGACATTGCACATTGTTCCATTTAGTGAAGAAAAATTCTATATGTATATAAAATTGTGTTTCATTGTAGAATCTCTTAAATGAATATTTTGAGGCCCTGAAAAGGGCCGTTGTATATAATGACGAATCCAATTGGCGACGGGAAATTACTTTGAGCTGGTATATTTGGTGACTGCTTTAGTTCCTTCACTAACAGCGTGCTTAGCGAGCTCACCAGGCAACAACAAACGGACTGCAGTTTGGATTTCCCTGCTTGTGATTGTTGAACGCTTGTTGTAATGAGCCAAACGAGATGCTTCAGCAGCGATTCTCTCGAAAATATCATTCACAAAACTGTTCATGATACTCATGGCCTTTGATGAAATTCCAGTATCAGGATGAACTTGTTTCAACACTTTGTAAATGTAGATTGCGTAACTTTCCTTCCTCTTGCGCTTCTTCTTCTTATCGGTTTTGGTGATATTCTTCTGTGCCTTTCCGGCTTTCTTTGCTGCTTTTCCACTTGCTTTAGGCGGCATTTTACACTTTGATTTTCACTTCACTGTTTGCTGACAAAACGAGAACTGTGAAAAATTCCGATTTTACCCTCCCTTTTATTTCCCAATTGGACGATGTATTCATCGGTACTCACACACAAAAACATTCATATGGTATACATGAAATTCAAGTATATATAGAAGCACCACCACTAGCTGTTTCTCATAATATTGTGAAAAGTGATTCAGTGAGGGTTTGTTCCGTATTAAAAATAAAAACAGTGAAAAATGTCTGGTCGTGGTAAAGGTGGCAAAGTGAAGGGAAAGGCAAAGTCCCGCTCAAATCGTGCTGGACTACAGTTTCCAGTTGGACGTATTCATCGTCTGCTCCGCAAGGGCAACTATGCCGAACGTGTTGGCGCTGGTGCTCCAGTATATCTAGCAGCTGTTATGGAATATTTGGCTGCTGAAGTTCTTGAATTGGCGGGAAATGCTGCTCGTGACAACAAGAAGACCAGAATTATTCCTCGTCATTTGCAATTGGCCATCCGTAATGACGAAGAATTGAATAAATTACTTTCTGGTGTTACCATTGCCCAGGGAGGTGTACTTCCAAACATCCAAGCCGTTTTGTTGCCCAAGAAGACAGAAAAAAGCGCCTAAAATGCATTGACAACAATCTACATAAAAAAACAAACCGTCCTTTTAAGGACGACAAAATATTTAAATTAAGACTATTAAACGTTTTCAATTTTCAAAAAAAATTTCGAATCAACAACATTTTCCAATTCCAATTATAATATAAATCTTTGGAAAAGGAATATTTTATGACGCAGAAAATCCACAATTCTTGGAAAAAACTATTTCATATCACTCCTCCAAATAGGTATGTATCTTCGTCACAAAACGAATACCTACATAGCCATAAAATCATAAACAAAAAAGAAATAAAATTCTCAGAAAAAAAAAAGGCAAAATAATGTAGGTAGAAAATTTTCACATTCCGCCGTACATTTATGTTTGGTTAAAATGATTCCAATCAGAAAAGTGGCGGGAAAATGCTATTTTTGCCGCCATTTCACAAGCCACGCCACGTATTCTCAGAATTTTATTTGAAAAGTAAAACAAATTTAACTTCCACATTTATTCAGCAAACACAAATTAAAAATCGATTTAAAATCACTTTAGAGATTTATTTTGTGGTCCTGAAAAGGACCGATTGTTTGAGAAAATTATTATTTTCACATTATTTAACCGCCGAAGCCATAAAGAGTGCGTCCTTGTCTCTTCAATGCATATACTACATCCATAGCAGTAACTGTCTTACGCTTAGCGTGTTCAGTATATGTTACAGCATCACGAATAACATTTTCTAGGAACACTTTTAAAACACCACGTGTTTCTTCGTAAATTAAACCAGAAATACGTTTAACACCACCACGACGAGCCAAGCGGCGAATTGCTGGTTTGGTAATTCCTTGGATATTATCACGCAACACTTTGCGATGACGCTTAGCGCCACCCTTTCCCAAGCCTTTTCCTCCTTTACCACGACCAGTCATTTTTTAAATATTTTGTATGAACACTGAACTGAACTAAAGTCACTATCAAATCAAACTGTACTTTTCCGCAAGAGCAACACGAATATTTATGCTTCTTCTTTGCACTAGGTAGAGAAAACCAATTGGAAACGAAACGAAAGAACAGAGACAAGCGTCGTATACTATTTTATAAGATGAATTACGAAATTCCAATAGCATTTTATTGTGACTTTTTTCTGAATTTTGTGAATAGTGTTCTTTGAGAAAGTGAAGTGATGGCTCGTACTAAGCAAACTGCTCGTAAATCTACTGGTGGAAAAGCACCAAGGAAACAATTGGCGACCAAGGCAGCTCGCAAAAGTGCTCCAGCCACCGGAGGTGTAAAGAAACCACATCGTTATCGTCCTGGTACTGTTGCTCTTCGTGAAATTCGTCGTTATCAAAAGAGTACTGAATTGTTGATTCGCAAATTGCCTTTCCAACGTTTAGTTCGTGAGATTGCTCAGGATTTCAAAACTGATTTGCGTTTCCAGAGTTCAGCAGTGATGGCTCTTCAAGAAGCCAGTGAAGCATATTTGGTTGGTCTTTTTGAAGATACAAATTTGTGTGCCATTCATGCCAAGCGCGTCACAATTATGCCAAAAGACATCCAATTGGCCAGACGTATCCGTGGTGAACGTGCTTAAATAAGTACATAAAAAACAATTTGCTCATCGGTCCTTTTCAGGACCACAAAAAAATCTCAAAGGGATCTTTCATAATTTCAATTGAATTTTGTAGTTACTATTTAATAGGATTTTATTTTTACTTGTATTGTAGCATAGCAATGCCAAATGAACTGTGAACTCACTAGAAGAATCAGAATTAGTTGATGGAATACATATACATATCTACAATATTATGTACATGTTTTTTTTTAAAATGCTTCTTCTCTAATAATGAAAATTGGAACACCTCACACATGCTATTAAACAAACTATGTATTCTTCGTAAGTGAAAAACAATGGAATCTAAAATATATGTACCTACGTATATGCTTCGACATATACTCATGATTATGTTTGTTTAAATATTAGAAGGATTAGTACAGAAAATAGGGCTTCTTAAAAGGATAAGAAATGTATGAAGTTTGAGTAGGTTAATTTCTAATAAATAATATAGCACATTTTATATTCAATACAGTTGAGTTTCATACAAGTTCCTGTATTACATGTCCGATTGCTTCGTTTGGTTTAATGAAACATCTATTACCTTCTCCATTTTCAAAGTCATCTTTTGAAATTTCTGTCATATTTTTTAATTTTTATTATAAAATATATGTGGATAATATGACTGACTTCGGTAGAAATTTTGAAAAAAGAAGAAAATAAAATTATAGAAAAACAAATCTTCGTGTTGGTACATACGAGTACCTACCTACGGACGGCTACTAGGTTTACTTCTGAGAATTGTTTCATACGTACTTTTATGTCAATTAAAGTTCGGATATTTTAAGTATTATGACTATTTACATAATTTATTATTTAAAACCTATGATACTAATACAATTAAATGCTGTGTTTTCAAAGAAATGAAATAAATATACTCGTTTGAATAGAAATAAAAATCGTCCAGAGAAAGTCAATCCAGCGTTTCATTACCGAACTTTGTTTAATTTTATTTATGCTAAGAATAGTAATATTAGTTGGTCCTTTAACATTTATATCATTATGTAAACTATATATTTTATGATAAATATTTATTTATCCCTTAAACTAATACATTTGTTTAAATAAATACGATTTTAAGCGCGAAGACTGAAAGAAATGTCTTCAACAAAGAGTTTAATAACTCTCTCCTGCAATCGACGATGAGTAAATTTAAATGAAAATATTTAAAACAAGTACCCGCATATTATTGAAATATATTCAAATGATTATATTTTGATATATTTGTTTGAAACATATAAAATAATGATTTTTTTCAAAGAACTCATGGATACAAGACAGTAAAAGCGCTCAAATAAATTAAAATTTTGTGTACCTTCCTTCTCCTTGATTCTCATGGAGTTAAGCCGCGTAGGGTGGTTTTTAAAAAGCATCATCAATACAAGTATTTTCTAGTGTTTTTGTGATTTTAAAAGTTAAAATTAAATAATCAAAATGGCTGATGCTGTCGTTGCTTCTCCTGCTGTAGTTTCAGCTGAAAAGAAACCGAAAAAGGCTGCTGCAAGCGGTTCAAAGAAACCAAAAACTGCTCCAACTCATCCTCCTACTCAGCAAATGGTGGATGCTGCCATCAAAACTCTAAAGGAACGTGGTGGTTCATCGCTTTTGGCTATTAAAAAATACATCGCGGCTACATACAAGGTTGATGTACAAAAACTTGCTCCTTTCATCAAAAAATATTTAAAAAGTGCTGTGGTCAGTGGTAAATTAGTGCAAACCAAGGGAAAGGGTGCTGCTGGTTCATTCAAATTGTCTGCTTCAGCAAACAAAGAACCAAAAGTCAAATCTGCTGAGAAGAAAAAATCGTCTGTGAAGCCGAAAACTGCTGCAGCTGGTGAGAAAAAAGTGAAGAAGGCGTCAACTGGTGAGAAGAAAGTGAAAAAAACTGCCGCCGCTTCTAAGAAGACAGCCGAGAAGAAAAAAGTGGAAAAGTCAAAGGTAAAGGCTATCAAGAAAACAACAACAGTCAAGGCAAAACCAACAAAGCCAAAAGCTGCTGCCCCAAAGGCAAAAGTACCGAAGGCAAAAACTGCTGTTGCTAAACCAAAAAAAGTTGTTGCAGCAAAGAAGGCAAAAAAATAATTTCTTTGCACAATTCCGCAACAAGAAATTAAAAAACTAATCACAGTCCTTTTCAGGGCTACAAAATAATTCATTAATGAGATAAAGCAATGGTTCTTAAATTTTGTAGTTTGTGTGGGTAAAAAAAAAATGATTTTATCTCTCCATTAATTAATTAATGGTATTACATACATCCATACTTATATTCCGATTCCGAAACAAAATCTTCAAATATGTATGTGTATTGTTGAATTGATTTTTCCTTAAAAATCAACCACGGCAACAGCACAACTAGGTATTGAATTTTTTCTTTCATTTTCAGATTTCCATGAAATTCTCATATACATAATATTCTTCCTTTATAACAAATATTTTCATAGAAATTTAAATACAATTAATGGCGGAAATTTCAAGTCAGCAAAATTGCTACCACAAAAAAATATAAATTTTCCAAGATGTTAATAAGATACGTAGTTTCATTAATAGCATAATAATATTATGTATGTTCAGTGTATATAGGTAGGTACCGGGTAATACAGCATTCTACTGTACATTAAAACGTCAGGTTTACTGTTACCTAAATGAAATCAGAGATGGCGATGTGATTGTTCATAAAATAATAAAAATTGGCAAAAATAAAAAGGAAGTAATTTTTTTGGAAATTCTGAAAAAAAGAGGAGACGTCGTTCCGCTCTAACGAAATCCCGACCCGACATTGCACATTGTTCCATTTAGTGAAGAAAAATTCTATATGTATATAAAATTGTGTTTCATTGTAGAATCTCTTAAATGAATATTTTGAGGCCCTGAAAAGGGCCGTTGTATATAATGACGAATCCAATTGGCGACGGGAAATTACTTTGAGCTGGTATATTTGGTGACTGCTTTAGTTCCTTCACTAACAGCGTGCTTAGCGAGCTCACCAGGCAACAACAAACGGACTGCAGTTTGGATTTCCCTGCTTGTGATTGTTGAACGCTTGTTGTAATGAGCCAAACGAGATGCTTCAGCAGCGATTCTCTCGAAAATATCATTCACAAAACTGTTCATGATACTCATGGCCTTTGATGAAATTCCAGTATCAGGATGAACTTGTTTCAACACTTTGTAAATGTAGATTGCGTAACTTTCCTTCCTCTTGCGCTTCTTCTTCTTATCGGTTTTGGTGATATTCTTCTGTGCCTTTCCGGCTTTCTTTGCTGCTTTTCCACTTGCTTTAGGCGGCATTTTACACTTTGATTTTCACTTCACTGTTTGCTGACAAAACGAGAACTGTGAAAAATTCCGATTTTACCCTCCCTTTTATTTCCCAATTGGACGATGTATTCATCGGTACTCACACACAAAAACATTCATATGGTATACATGAAATTCAAGTATATATAGAAGCACCACCACTAGCTGTTTCTCATAATATTGTGAAAAGTGATTCAGTGAGGGTTTGTTCCGTATTAAAAATAAAAACAGTGAAAAATGTCTGGTCGTGGTAAAGGTGGCAAAGTGAAGGGAAAGGCAAAGTCCCGCTCAAATCGTGCTGGACTACAGTTTCCAGTTGGACGTATTCATCGTCTGCTCCGCAAGGGCAACTATGCCGAACGTGTTGGCGCTGGTGCTCCAGTATATCTAGCAGCTGTTATGGAATATTTGGCTGCTGAAGTTCTTGAATTGGCGGGAAATGCTGCTCGTGACAACAAGAAGACCAGAATTATTCCTCGTCATTTGCAATTGGCCATCCGTAATGACGAAGAATTGAATAAATTACTTTCTGGTGTTACCATTGCCCAGGGAGGTGTACTTCCAAACATCCAAGCCGTTTTGTTGCCCAAGAAGACAGAAAAAAGCGCCTAAAATGCATTGACAACAATCTACATAAAAAAACAAACCGTCCTTTTAAGGACGACAAAATATTTAAATTAAGACTATTAAACGTTTTCAATTTTCAAAAAAAATTTCGAATCAACAACATTTTCCAATTCCAATTATAATATAAATCTTTGGAAAAGGAATATTTTATGACGCAGAAAATCCACAATTCTTGGAAAAAACTATTTCATATCACTCCTCCAAATAGGTATGTATCTTCGTCACAAAACGAATACCTACATAGCCATAAAATCATAAACAAAAAAGAAATAAAATTCTCAGAAAAAAAAGGCAAAATAAAGTAGGTAGAAAATTTTCACATTCCGCCGTACATTTATGTTTGGTTAAAATGATTCCAATTAGAAAAGTGGCGGGAAAATGCTATTTTTGCCGCCATTTCACAAGCCACGCCACGTCTTCTCAGAATTTTATTTGAAAAGTAAAACAAATTTAACTTCCACATTTATTCAGCAAACACAAATTAAAAATCGATTTAAAATCACTTTAGAGATTTATTTTGTGGTCCTGAAAAGGACCGATTGTTTGAGAAAATTATTATTTTCACATTATTTAACCGCCGAAGCCATAAAGAGTGCGTCCTTGTCTCTTCAATGCATATACTACATCCATAGCAGTAACTGTCTTACGCTTAGCGTGTTCAGTATATGTTACAGCATCACGAATAACATTTTCTAGGAACACTTTTAAAACACCACGTGTTTCTTCGTAAATTAAACCAGAAATACGTTTAACACCACCACGACGAGCCAAGCGGCGAATTGCTGGTTTGGTAATTCCTTGGATATTATCACGCAACACTTTGCGATGACGCTTAGCGCCACCCTTTCCCAAGCCTTTTCCTCCTTTACCACGACCAGTCATTTTTTAAATATTTTGTATGAACACTGAACTGAACTAAAGTCACTATCAAATCAAACTGTACTTTTCCGCAAGAGCAACACGAATATTTATGCTTCTTCTTTGCACTAGGTAGAGAAAACCAATTGGAAACGAAACGAAAGAACAGAGACAAGCGTCGTATACTATTTTATAAGATGAATTACGAAATTCCAATAGCATTTTATTGTGACTTTTTTCTGAATTTTGTGAATAGTGTTCTTTGAGAAAGTGAAGTGATGGCTCGTACTAAGCAAACTGCTCGTAAATCTACTGGTGGAAAAGCACCAAGGAAACAATTGGCGACCAAGGCAGCTCGCAAAAGTGCTCCAGCCACCGGAGGTGTAAAGAAACCACATCGTTATCGTCCTGGTACTGTTGCTCTTCGTGAAATTCGTCGTTATCAAAAGAGTACTGAATTGTTGATTCGCAAATTGCCTTTCCAACGTTTAGTTCGTGAGATTGCTCAGGATTTCAAAACTGATTTGCGTTTCCAGAGTTCAGCAGTGATGGCTCTTCAAGAAGCCAGTGAAGCATATTTGGTTGGTCTTTTTGAAGATACAAATTTGTGTGCCATTCATGCCAAGCGCGTCACAATTATGCCAAAAGACATCCAATTGGCCAGACGTATCCGTGGTGAACGTGCTTAAATAAGTACATAAAAAACAATTTGCTCATCGGTCCTTTTCAGGACCACAAAAAAATCTCAAAGGGATCTTTCATAATTTCAATTGAATTTTGTAGTTACTATTTAATAGGATTTTATTTTTACTTGTATTGTAGCATAGCAATGCCAAATGAACTGTGAACTCACTAGAAGAATCAGAATTAGTTGATGGAATACATATACATATCTACAATATTATGTACATGTTTTTTTTTAAAATGCTTCTTCTCTAATAATGAAAATTGGAACACCTCACACATGCTATTAAACAAACTATGTATTCTTCGTAAGTGAAAAACAATGGAATCTAAAATATATGTACCTACGTATATGCTTCGACATATACTCATGATTATGTTTGTTTAAATATTAGAAGGATTAGTACAGAAAATAGGGCTTCTTAAAAGGATAAGAAATGTATGAAGTTTGAGTAGGTTAATTTCTAATAAATAATATAGCACATTTTATATTCAATACAGTTGAGTTTCATACAAGTTCCTGTATTACATGTCCGATTGCTTCGTTTGGTTTAATGAAACATCTATTACCTTCTCCATTTTCAAAGTCATCTTTTGAAATTTCTGTCATATTTTTTAATTTTTATTATAAAATATATGTGGATAATATGACTGACTTCGGTAGAAATTTTGAAAAAAGAAGAAAATAAAATTATAGAAAAACAAATCTTCGTGTTGGTACATACGAGTACCTACCTACGGACGGCTACTAGGTTTACTTCTGAGAATTGTTTCATACGTACTTTTATGTCAATTAAAGTTCGGATATTTTAAGTATTATGACTATTTACATAATTTATTATTTAAAACCTATGATACTAATACAATTAAATGCTGTGTTTTCAAAGAAATGAAATAAATATACTCGTTTGAATAGAAATAAAAATCGTCCAGAGAAAGTCAATCCAGCGTTTCATTACCGAACTTTGTTTAATTTTATTTATGCTAAGAATAGTAATATTAGTTGGTCCTTTAACATTTATATCATTATGTAAACTATATATTTTATGATAAATATTTATTTATCCCTTAAACTAATACATTTGTTTAAATAAATACGATTTTAAGCGCGAAGACTGAAAGAAATGTCTTCAACAAAGAGTTTAATAACTCTCTCCTGCAATCGACGATGAGTAAATTTAAATGAAAATATTTAAAACAAGTACCCGCATATTATTGAAATATATTCAAATGATTATATTTTGATATATTTGTTTGAAACATATAAAATAATGATTTTTTTCAAAGAACTCATGGATACAAGACAGTAAAAGCGCTCAAATAAATTAAAATTTTGTGTACCTTCCTTCTCCTTGATTCTCATGGAGTTAAGCCGCGTAGGGTGGTTTTTAAAAAGCATCATCAATACAAGTATTTTCTAGTGTTTTTGTGATTTTAAAAGTTAAAATTAAATAATCAAAATGGCTGATGCTGTCGTTGCTTCTCCTGCTGTAGTTTCAGCTGAAAAGAAACCGAAAAAGGCTGCTGCAAGCGGTTCAAAGAAACCAAAAACTGCTCCAACTCATCCTCCTACTCAGCAAATGGTGGATGCTGCCATCAAAACTCTAAAGGAACGTGGTGGTTCATCGCTTTTGGCTATTAAAAAATACATCGCGGCTACATACAAGGTTGATGTACAAAAACTTGCTCCTTTCATCAAAAAATATTTAAAAAGTGCTGTGGTCAGTGGTAAATTAGTGCAAACCAAGGGAAAGGGTGCTGCTGGTTCATTCAAATTGTCTGCTTCAGCAAACAAAGAACCAAAAGTCAAATCTGCTGAGAAGAAAAAATCGTCTGTGAAGCCGAAAACTGCTGCAGCTGGTGAGAAAAAAGTGAAGAAGGCGTCAACTGGTGAGAAGAAAGTGAAAAAAACTGCCGCCGCTTCTAAGAAGACAGCCGAGAAGAAAAAAGTGGAAAAGTCAAAGGTAAAGGCTATCAAGAAAACAACAACAGTCAAGGCAAAACCAACAAAGCCAAAAGCTGCTGCCCCAAAGGCAAAAGTACCGAAGGCAAAAACTGCTGTTGCTAAACCAAAAAAAGTTGTTGCAGCAAAGAAGGCAAAAAAATAATTTCTTTGCACAATTCCGCAACAAGAAATTAAAAAACTAATCACAGTCCTTTTCAGGGCTACAAAATAATTCATTAATGAGATAAAGCAATGGTTCTTAAATTTTGTAGTTTGTGTGGGTAAAAAAAAAATGATTTTATCTCTCCATTAATTAATTAATGGTATTACATACATCCATACTTATATTCCGATTCCGAAACAAAATCTTCAAATATGTATGTGTATTGTTGAATTGATTTTTCCTTAAAAATCAACCACGGCAACAGCACAACTAGGTATTGAATTTTTTCTTTCATTTTCAGATTTCCATGAAATTCTCATATACATAATATTCTTCCTTTATAACAAATATTTTCATAGAAATTTAAATACAATTAATGGCGGAAATTTCAAGTCAGCAAAATTGCTACCACAAAAAAATATAAATTTTCCAAGATGTTAATAAGATACGTAGTTTCATTAATAGCATAATAATATTATGTATGTTCAGTGTATATAGGTAGGTACCGGGTAATACAGCATTCTACTGTACATTAAAACGTCAGGTTTACTGTTACCTAAATGAAATCAGAGATGGCGATGTGATTGTTCATAAAATAATAAAAATTGGCAAAAATAAAAAGGAAGTAATTTTTTTGGAAATTCTGAAAAAAAGAGGAGACGTCGTTCCGCTCTAACGAAATCCCGACCCGACATTGCACATTGTTCCATTTAGTGAAGAAAAATTCTATATGTATATAAAATTGTGTTTCATTGTAGAATCTCTTAAATGAATATTTTGAGGCCCTGAAAAGGGCCGTTGTATATAATGACGAATCCAATTGGCGACGGGAAATTACTTTGAGCTGGTATATTTGGTGACTGCTTTAGTTCCTTCACTAACAGCGTGCTTAGCGAGCTCACCAGGCAACAACAAACGGACTGCAGTTTGGATTTCCCTGCTTGTGATTGTTGAACGCTTGTTGTAATGAGCCAAACGAGATGCTTCAGCAGCGATTCTCTCGAAAATATCATTCACAAAACTGTTCATGATACTCATGGCCTTTGATGAAATTCCAGTATCAGGATGAACTTGTTTCAACACTTTGTAAATGTAGATTGCGTAACTTTCCTTCCTCTTGCGCTTCTTCTTCTTATCGGTTTTGGTGATATTCTTCTGTGCCTTTCCGGCTTTCTTTGCTGCTTTTCCACTTGCTTTAGGCGGCATTTTACACTTTGATTTTCACTTCACTGTTTGCTGACAAAACGAGAACTGTGAAAAATTCCGATTTTACCCTCCCTTTTATTTCCCAATTGGACGATGTATTCATCGGTACTCACACACAAAAACATTCATATGGTATACATGAAATTCAAGTATATATAGAAGCACCACCACTAGCTGTTTCTCATAATATTGTGAAAAGTGATTCAGTGAGGGTTTGTTCCGTATTAAAAATAAAAACAGTGAAAAATGTCTGGTCGTGGTAAAGGTGGCAAAGTGAAGGGAAAGGCAAAGTCCCGCTCAAATCGTGCTGGACTACAGTTTCCAGTTGGACGTATTCATCGTCTGCTCCGCAAGGGCAACTATGCCGAACGTGTTGGCGCTGGTGCTCCAGTATATCTAGCAGCTGTTATGGAATATTTGGCTGCTGAAGTTCTTGAATTGGCGGGAAATGCTGCTCGTGACAACAAGAAGACCAGAATTATTCCTCGTCATTTGCAATTGGCCATCCGTAATGACGAAGAATTGAATAAATTACTTTCTGGTGTTACCATTGCCCAGGGAGGTGTACTTCCAAACATCCAAGCCGTTTTGTTGCCCAAGAAGACAGAAAAAAGCGCCTAAAATGCATTGACAACAATCTACATAAAAAAACAAACCGTCCTTTTAAGGACGACAAAATATTTAAATTAAGACTATTAAACGTTTTCAATTTTCAAAAAAAATTTCGAATCAACAACATTTTCCAATTCCAATTATAATATAAATCTTTGGAAAAGGAATATTTTATGACGCAGAAAATCCACAATTCTTGGAAAAAACTATTTCATATCACTCCTCCAAATAGGTATGTATCTTCGTCACAAAACGAATACCTACATAGCCATAAAATCATAAACAAAAAAGAAATAAAATTCTCAGAAAAAAAAGGCAAAATAAAGTAGGTAGAAAATTTTCACATTCCGCCGTACATTTATGTTTGGTTAAAATGATTCCAATTAGAAAAGTGGCGGGAAAATGCTATTTTTGCCGCCATTTCACAAGCCACGCCACGTCTTCTCAGAATTTTATTTGAAAAGTAAAACAAATTTAACTTCCACATTTATTCAGCAAACACAAATTAAAAATCGATTTAAAATCACTTTAGAGATTTATTTTGTGGTCCTGAAAAGGACCGATTGTTTGAGAAAATTATTATTTTCACATTATTTAACCGCCGAAGCCATAAAGAGTGCGTCCTTGTCTCTTCAATGCATATACTACATCCATAGCAGTAACTGTCTTACGCTTAGCGTGTTCAGTATATGTTACAGCATCACGAATAACATTTTCTAGGAACACTTTTAAAACACCACGTGTTTCTTCGTAAATTAAACCAGAAATACGTTTAACACCACCACGACGAGCCAAGCGGCGAATTGCTGGTTTGGTAATTCCTTGGATATTATCACGCAACACTTTGCGATGACGCTTAGCGCCACCCTTTCCCAAGCCTTTTCCTCCTTTACCACGACCAGTCATTTTTTAAATATTTTGTATGAACACTGAACTGAACTAAAGTCACTATCAAATCAAACTGTACTTTTCCGCAAGAGCAACACGAATATTTATGCTTCTTCTTTGCACTAGGTAGAGAAAACCAATTGGAAACGAAACGAAAGAACAGAGACAAGCGTCGTATACTATTTTATAAGATGAATTACGAAATTCCAATAGCATTTTATTGTGACTTTTTTCTGAATTTTGTGAATAGTGTTCTTTGAGAAAGTGAATTGATGGCTCGTACTAAGCAAACTGCTCGTAAATCTACTGGTGGAAAAGCACCAAGGAAACAATTGGCGACCAAGGCAGCTCGCAAAAGTGCTCCAGCCACCGGAGGTGTAAAGAAACCACATCGTTATCGTCCTGGAACTGTTGCTCTTCGTGAAATTCGTCGTTATCAAAAGAGTACTGAATTGTTGATTCGCAAATTGCCTTTCCAACGTTTAGTTCGTGAGATTGCTCAAGATTTCAAAACTGATTTGCGTTTCCAGAGTTCAGCAGTGATGGCTCTTCAAGAAGCCAGTGAAGCATATTTGGTTGGTCTTTTTGAAGATACAAATTTGTGTGCCATTCATGCCAAGCGCGTCACAATTATGCCAAAAGACATCCAATTGGCCAGACGTATCCGTGGTGAACGTGCTTAAATAAGTACATTAAAAACAATTTGCTCATCGGTCCTTCTCAGGACCACAAAAAAATCTCAAAGGGATCTTTCATAATTTCAATTGAATTTTGTAGTTACTATTTATTAGGAATTTATTTTTACTTGTATTGTAGCATATAGCAATGCCAAATGAACTATGTATGAAGAATCAGAATTAGTTGATGGAATATATCTACAATATTATGTACATACATATGTTTTTTTAGAATGCTTCTTTTCTAATAAAGAAAATTGGAATACCTCACACATGCTATTAAACAAACTATGTATTCTTCGTAAGTGAAAAACAATGGAATCTAAAATATATGTACCTACGTATATGCTTCGACATATACTCATGATTATGTTTGTTTAAATATTAGAAGGATTAGTACAGAAAATAGGGCTTCTTAAAAGGATAAGAAATGTATGAAGTTTGAGTAGGTTAATTTCTAATAAATAATATAGCACATTTTATATTCAATACAGTTGAGTTTCATACAAGTTCCTGTATTACATGTCCGATTGCTTCGTTTGGTTTAATGAAACATCTATTACCTTCTCCATTTTCAAAGTCATCTTTTGAAATTTCTGTCATATTTTTTAATTTTTATTATAAAATATATGTGGATAATATGACTGACTTCGGTAGAAATTTTGAAAAAAGAAGAAAATAAAATTATAGAAAAACAAATCTTCGTGTTGGTACATACGAGTACCTACCTACGGACGGCTACTAGGTTTACTTCTGAGAATTGTTTCATACGTACTTTTATGTCAATTAAAGTTCGGATATTTTAAGTATTATGACTATTTACATAATTTATTATTTAAAACCTATGATACTAATACAATTAAATGCTGTGTTTTCAAAGAAATGAAATAAATATACTCGTTTGAATAGAAATAAAAATCGTCCAGAGAAAGTCAATCCAGCGTTTCATTACCGAACTTTGTTTAATTTTATTTATGCTAAGAATAGTAATATTAGTTGGTCCTTTAACATTTATATCATTATGTAAACTATATATTTTATGATAAATATTTATTTATCCCTTAAACTAATACATTTGTTTAAATAAATACGATTTTAAGCGCGAAGACTGAAAGAAATGTCTTCAACAAAGAGTTTAATAACTCTCTCCTGCAATCGACGATGAGTAAATTTAAATGAAAATATTTAAAACAAGTACCCGCATATTATTGAAATATATTCAAATGATTATATTTTGATATATTTGTTTGAAACATATAAAATAATGATTTTTTTCAAAGAACTCATGGATACAAGACAGTAAAAGCGCTCAAATAAATTAAAATTTTGTGTACCTTCCTTCTCCTTGATTCTCATGGAGTTAAGCCGCGTAGGGTGGTTTTTAAAAAGCATCATCAATACAAGTATTTTCTAGTGTTTTTGTGATTTTAAAAGTTAAAATTAAATAATCAAAATGGCTGATGCTGTCGTTGCTTCTCCTGCTGTAGTTTCAGCTGAAAAGAAACCGAAAAAGGCTGCTGCAAGCGGTTCAAAGAAACCAAAAACTGCTCCAACTCATCCTCCTACTCAGCAAATGGTGGATGCTGCCATCAAAACTCTAAAGGAACGTGGTGGTTCATCGCTTTTGGCTATTAAAAAATACATCGCGGCTACATACAAGGTTGATGTACAAAAACTTGCTCCTTTCATCAAAAAATATTTAAAAAGTGCTGTGGTCAGTGGTAAATTAGTGCAAACCAAGGGAAAGGGTGCTGCTGGTTCATTCAAATTGTCTGCTTCAGCAAACAAAGAACCAAAAGTCAAATCTGCTGAGAAGAAAAAATCGTCTGTGAAGCCGAAAACTGCTGCAGCTGGTGAGAAAAAAGTGAAGAAGGCGTCAACTGGTGAGAAGAAAGTGAAAAAAACTGCCGCCGCTTCTAAGAAGACAGCCGAGAAGAAAAAAGTGGAAAAGTCAAAGGTAAAGGCTATCAAGAAAACAACAACAGTCAAGGCAAAACCAACAAAGCCAAAAGCTGCTGCCCCAAAGGCAAAAGTACCGAAGGCAAAAACTGCTGTTGCTAAACCAAAAAAAGTTGTTGCAGCAAAGAAGGCAAAAAAATAATTTCTTTGCACAATTCCGCAACAAGAAATTAAAAAACTAATCACAGTCCTTTTCAGGGCTACAAAATAATTCATTAATGAGATAAAGCAATGGTTCTTAAATTTTGTAGTTTGTGTGGGTAAAAAAAAAATGATTTTATCTCTCCATTAATTAATTAATGGTATTACATACATCCATACTTATATTCCGATTCCGAAACAAAATCTTCAAATATGTATGTGTATTGTTGAATTGATTTTTCCTTAAAAATCAACCACGGCAACAGCACAACTAGGTATTGAATTTTTTCTTTCATTTTCAGATTTCCATGAAATTCTCATATACATAATATTCTTCCTTTATAACAAATATTTTCATAGAAATTTAAATACAATTAATGGCGGAAATTTCAAGTCAGCAAAATTGCTACCACAAAAAAATATAAATTTTCCAAGATGTTAATAAGATACGTAGTTTCATTAATAGCATAATAATATTATGTATGTTCAGTGTATATAGGTAGGTACCGGGTAATACAGCATTCTACTGTACATTAAAACGTCAGGTTTACTGTTACCTAAATGAAATCAGAGATGGCGATGTGATTGTTCATAAAATAATAAAAATTGGCAAAAATAAAAAGGAAGTAATTTTTTTGGAAATTCTGAAAAAAAGAGGAGACGTCGTTCCGCTCTAACGAAATCCCGACCCGACATTGCACATTGTTCCATTTAGTGAAGAAAAATTCTATATGTATATAAAATTGTGTTTCATTGTAGAATCTCTTAAATGAATATTTTGAGGCCCTGAAAAGGGCCGTTGTATATAATGACGAATCCAATTGGCGACGGGAAATTACTTTGAGCTGGTATATTTGGTGACTGCTTTAGTTCCTTCACTAACAGCGTGCTTAGCGAGCTCACCAGGCAACAACAAACGGACTGCAGTTTGGATTTCCCTGCTTGTGATTGTTGAACGCTTGTTGTAATGAGCCAAACGAGATGCTTCAGCAGCGATTCTCTCGAAAATATCATTCACAAAACTGTTCATGATACTCATGGCCTTTGATGAAATTCCAGTATCAGGATGAACTTGTTTCAACACTTTGTAAATGTAGATTGCGTAACTTTCCTTCCTCTTGCGCTTCTTCTTCTTATCGGTTTTGGTGATATTCTTCTGTGCCTTTCCGGCTTTCTTTGCTGCTTTTCCACTTGCTTTAGGCGGCATTTTACACTTTGATTTTCACTTCACTGTTTGCTGACAAAACGAGAACTGTGAAAAATTCCGATTTTACCCTCCCTTTTATTTCCCAATTGGACGATGTATTCATCGGTACTCACACACAAAAACATTCATATGGTATACATGAAATTCAAGTATATATAGAAGCACCACCACTAGCTGTTTCTCATAATATTGTGAAAAGTGATTCAGTGAGGGTTTGTTCCGTATTAAAAATAAAAACAGTGAAAAATGTCTGGTCGTGGTAAAGGTGGCAAAGTGAAGGGAAAGGCAAAGTCCCGCTCAAATCGTGCTGGACTACAGTTTCCAGTTGGACGTATTCATCGTCTGCTCCGCAAGGGCAACTATGCCGAACGTGTTGGCGCTGGTGCTCCAGTATATCTAGCAGCTGTTATGGAATATTTGGCTGCTGAAGTTCTTGAATTGGCGGGAAATGCTGCTCGTGACAACAAGAAGACCAGAATTATTCCTCGTCATTTGCAATTGGCCATCCGTAATGACGAAGAATTGAATAAATTACTTTCTGGTGTTACCATTGCCCAGGGAGGTGTACTTCCAAACATCCAAGCCGTTTTGTTGCCCAAGAAGACAGAAAAAAGCGCCTAAAATGCATTGACAACAATCTACATAAAAAAACAAACCGTCCTTTTAAGGACGACAAAATATTTAAATTAAGACTATTAAACGTTTTCAATTTTCAAAAAAAATTTCGAATCAACAACATTTTCCAATTCCAATTATAATATAAATCTTTGGAAAAGGAATATTTTATGACGCAGAAAATCCACAATTCTTGGAAAAAACTATTTCATATCACTCCTCCAAATAGGTATGTATCTTCGTCACAAAACGAATACCTACATAGCCATAAAATCATAAACAAAAAAGAAATAAAATTCTCAGAAAAAAAAGGCAAAATAAAGTAGGTAGAAAATTTTCACATTCCGCCGTACATTTATGTTTGGTTAAAATGATTCCAATTAGAAAAGTGGCGGGAAAATGCTATTTTTGCCGCCATTTCACAAGCCACGCCACGTCTTCTCAGAATTTTATTTGAAAAGTAAAACAAATTTAACTTCCACATTTATTCAGCAAACACAAATTAAAAATCGATTTAAAATCACTTTAGAGATTTATTTTGTGGTCCTGAAAAGGACCGATTGTTTGAGAAAATTATTATTTTCACATTATTTAACCGCCGAAGCCATAAAGAGTGCGTCCTTGTCTCTTCAATGCATATACTACATCCATAGCAGTAACTGTCTTACGCTTAGCGTGTTCAGTATATGTTACAGCATCACGAATAACATTTTCTAGGAACACTTTTAAAACACCACGTGTTTCTTCGTAAATTAAACCAGAAATACGTTTAACACCACCACGACGAGCCAAGCGGCGAATTGCTGGTTTGGTAATTCCTTGGATATTATCACGCAACACTTTGCGATGACGCTTAGCGCCACCCTTTCCCAAGCCTTTTCCTCCTTTACCACGACCAGTCATTTTTTAAATATTTTGTATGAACACTGAACTGAACTAAAGTCACTATCAAATCAAACTGTACTTTTCCGCAAGAGCAACACGAATATTTATGCTTCTTCTTTGCACTAGGTAGAGAAAACCAATTGGAAACGAAACGAAAGAACAGAGACAAGCGTCGTATACTATTTTATAAGATGAATTACGAAATTCCAATAGCATTTTATTGTGACTTTTTTCTGAATTTTGTGAATAGTGTTCTTTGAGAAAGTGAAGTGATGGCTCGTACTAAGCAAACTGCTCGTAAATCTACTGGTGGAAAAGCACCAAGGAAACAATTGGCGACCAAGGCAGCTCGCAAAAGTGCTCCAGCCACCGGAGGTGTAAAGAAACCACATCGTTATCGTCCTGGTACTGTTGCTCTTCGTGAAATTCGTCGTTATCAAAAGAGTACTGAATTGTTGATTCGCAAATTGCCTTTCCAACGTTTAGTTCGTGAGATTGCTCAGGATTTCAAAACTGATTTGCGTTTCCAGAGTTCAGCAGTGATGGCTCTTCAAGAAGCCAGTGAAGCATATTTGGTTGGTCTTTTTGAAGATACAAATTTGTGTGCCATTCATGCCAAGCGCGTCACAATTATGCCAAAAGACATCCAATTGGCCAGACGTATCCGTGGTGAACGTGCTTAAATAAGTACATAAAAAACAATTTGCTCATCGGTCCTTTTCAGGACCACAAAAAAATCTCAAAGGGATCTTTCATAATTTCAATTGAATTTTGTAGTTACTATTTAATAGGATTTTATTTTTACTTGTATTGTAGCATAGCAATGCCAAATGAACTGTGAACTCACTAGAAGAATCAGAATTAGTTGATGGAATACATATACATATCTACAATATTATGTACATGTTTTTTTTTAAAATGCTTCTTCTCTAATAATGAAAATTGGAACACCTCACACATGCTATTAAACAAACTATGTATTCTTCGTAAGTGAAAAACAATGGAATCTAAAATATATGTACCTACGTATATGCTTCGACATATACTCATGATTATGTTTGTTTAAATATTAGAAGGATTAGTACAGAAAATAGGGCTTCTTAAAAGGATAAGAAATGTATGAAGTTTGAGTAGGTTAATTTCTAATAAATAATATAGCACATTTTATATTCAATACAGTTGAGTTTCATACAAGTTCCTGTATTACATGTCCGATTGCTTCGTTTGGTTTAATGAAACATCTATTACCTTCTCCATTTTCAAAGTCATCTTTTGAAATTTCTGTCATATTTTTTAATTTTTATTATAAAATATATGTGGATAATATGACTGACTTCGGTAGAAATTTTGAAAAAAGAAGAAAATAAAATTATAGAAAAACAAATCTTCGTGTTGGTACATACGAGTACCTACCTACGGACGGCTACTAGGTTTACTTCTGAGAATTGTTTCATACGTACTTTTATGTCAATTAAAGTTCGGATATTTTAAGTATTATGACTATTTACATAATTTATTATTTAAAACCTATGATACTAATACAATTAAATGCTGTGTTTTCAAAGAAATGAAATAAATATACTCGTTTGAATAGAAATAAAAATCGTCCAGAGAAAGTCAATCCAGCGTTTCATTACCGAACTTTGTTTAATTTTATTTATGCTAAGAATAGTAATATTAGTTGGTCCTTTAACATTTATATCATTATGTAAACTATATATTTTATGATAAATATTTATTTATCCCTTAAACTAATACATTTGTTTAAATAAATACGATTTTAAGCGCGAAGACTGAAAGAAATGTCTTCAACAAAGAGTTTAATAACTCTCTCCTGCAATCGACGATGAGTAAATTTAAATGAAAATATTTAAAACAAGTACCCGCATATTATTGAAATATATTCAAATGATTATATTTTGATATATTTGTTTGAAACATATAAAATAATGATTTTTTTCAAAGAACTCATGGATACAAGACAGTAAAAGCGCTCAAATAAATTAAAATTTTGTGTACCTTCCTTCTCCTTGATTCTCATGGAGTTAAGCCGCGTAGGGTGGTTTTTAAAAAGCATCATCAATACAAGTATTTTCTAGTGTTTTTGTGATTTTAAAAGTTAAAATTAAATAATCAAAATGGCTGATGCTGTCGTTGCTTCTCCTGCTGTAGTTTCAGCTGAAAAGAAACCGAAAAAGGCTGCTGCAAGCGGTTCAAAGAAACCAAAAACTGCTCCAACTCATCCTCCTACTCAGCAAATGGTGGATGCTGCCATCAAAACTCTAAAGGAACGTGGTGGTTCATCGCTTTTGGCTATTAAAAAATACATCGCGGCTACATACAAGGTTGATGTACAAAAACTTGCTCCTTTCATCAAAAAATATTTAAAAAGTGCTGTGGTCAGTGGTAAATTAGTGCAAACCAAGGGAAAGGGTGCTGCTGGTTCATTCAAATTGTCTGCTTCAGCAAACAAAGAACCAAAAGTCAAATCTGCTGAGAAGAAAAAATCGTCTGTGAAGCCGAAAACTGCTGCAGCTGGTGAGAAAAAAGTGAAGAAGGCGTCAACTGGTGAGAAGAAAGTGAAAAAAACTGCCGCCGCTTCTAAGAAGACAGCCGAGAAGAAAAAAGTGGAAAAGTCAAAGGTAAAGGCTATCAAGAAAACAACAACAGTCAAGGCAAAACCAACAAAGCCAAAAGCTGCTGCCCCAAAGGCAAAAGTACCGAAGGCAAAAACTGCTGTTGCTAAACCAAAAAAAGTTGTTGCAGCAAAGAAGGCAAAAAAATAATTTCTTTGCACAATTCCGCAACAAGAAATTAAAAAACTAATCACAGTCCTTTTCAGGGCTACAAAATAATTCATTAATGAGATAAAGCAATGGTTCTTAAATTTTGTAGTTTGTGTGGGTAAAAAAAAAATGATTTTATCTCTCCATTAATTAATTAATGGTATTACATACATCCATACTTATATTCCGATTCCGAAACAAAATCTTCAAATATGTATGTGTATTGTTGAATTGATTTTTCCTTAAAAATCAACCACGGCAACAGCACAACTAGGTATTGAATTTTTTCTTTCATTTTCAGATTTCCATGAAATTCTCATATACATAATATTCTTCCTTTATAACAAATATTTTCATAGAAATTTAAATACAATTAATGGCGGAAATTTCAAGTCAGCAAAATTGCTACCACAAAAAAATATAAATTTTCCAAGATGTTAATAAGATACGTAGTTTCATTAATAGCATAATAATATTATGTATGTTCAGTGTATATAGGTAGGTACCGGGTAATACAGCATTCTACTGTACATTAAAACGTCAGGTTTACTGTTACCTAAATGAAATCAGAGATGGCGATGTGATTGTTCATAAAATAATAAAAATTGGCAAAAATAAAAAGGAAGTAATTTTTTTGGAAATTCTGAAAAAAAGAGGAGACGTCGTTCCGCTCTAACGAAATCCCGACCCGACATTGCACATTGTTCCATTTAGTGAAGAAAAATTCTATATGTATATAAAATTGTGTTTCATTGTAGAATCTCTTAAATGAATATTTTGAGGCCCTGAAAAGGGCCGTTGTATATAATGACGAATCCAATTGGCGACGGGAAATTACTTTGAGCTGGTATATTTGGTGACTGCTTTAGTTCCTTCACTAACAGCGTGCTTAGCGAGCTCACCAGGCAACAACAAACGGACTGCAGTTTGGATTTCCCTGCTTGTGATTGTTGAACGCTTGTTGTAATGAGCCAAACGAGATGCTTCAGCAGCGATTCTCTCGAAAATATCATTCACAAAACTGTTCATGATACTCATGGCCTTTGATGAAATTCCAGTATCAGGATGAACTTGTTTCAACACTTTGTAAATGTAGATTGCGTAACTTTCCTTCCTCTTGCGCTTCTTCTTCTTATCGGTTTTGGTGATATTCTTCTGTGCCTTTCCGGCTTTCTTTGCTGCTTTTCCACTTGCTTTAGGCGGCATTTTACACTTTGATTTTCACTTCACTGTTTGCTGACAAAACGAGAACTGTGAAAAATTCCGATTTTACCCTCCCTTTTATTTCCCAATTGGACGATGTATTCATCGGTACTCACACACAAAAACATTCATATGGTATACATGAAATTCAAGTATATATAGAAGCACCACCACTAGCTGTTTCTCATAATATTGTGAAAAGTGATTCAGTGAGGGTTTGTTCCGTATTAAAAATAAAAACAGTGAAAAATGTCTGGTCGTGGTAAAGGTGGCAAAGTGAAGGGAAAGGCAAAGTCCCGCTCAAATCGTGCTGGACTACAGTTTCCAGTTGGACGTATTCATCGTCTGCTCCGCAAGGGCAACTATGCCGAACGTGTTGGCGCTGGTGCTCCAGTATATCTAGCAGCTGTTATGGAATATTTGGCTGCTGAAGTTCTTGAATTGGCGGGAAATGCTGCTCGTGACAACAAGAAGACCAGAATTATTCCTCGTCATTTGCAATTGGCCATCCGTAATGACGAAGAATTGAATAAATTACTTTCTGGTGTTACCATTGCCCAGGGAGGTGTACTTCCAAACATCCAAGCCGTTTTGTTGCCCAAGAAGACAGAAAAAAGCGCCTAAAATGCATTGACAACAATCTACATAAAAAAACAAACCGTCCTTTTAAGGACGACAAAATATTTAAATTAAGACTATTAAACGTTTTCAATTTTCAAAAAAAATTTCGAATCAACAACATTTTCCAATTCCAATTATAATATAAATCTTTGGAAAAGGAATATTTTATGACGCAGAAAATCCACAATTCTTGGAAAAAACTATTTCATATCACTCCTCCAAATAGGTATGTATCTTCGTCACAAAACGAATACCTACATAGCCATAAAATCATAAACAAAAAAGAAATAAAATTCTCAGAAAAAAAAGGCAAAATAAAGTAGGTAGAAAATTTTCACATTCCGCCGTACATTTATGTTTGGTTAAAATGATTCCAATTAGAAAAGTGGCGGGAAAATGCTATTTTTGCCGCCATTTCACAAGCCACGCCACGTCTTCTCAGAATTTTATTTGAAAAGTAAAACAAATTTAACTTCCACATTTATTCAGCAAACACAAATTAAAAATCGATTTAAAATCACTTTAGAGATTTATTTTGTGGTCCTGAAAAGGACCGATTGTTTGAGAAAATTATTATTTTCACATTATTTAACCGCCGAAGCCATAAAGAGTGCGTCCTTGTCTCTTCAATGCATATACTACATCCATAGCAGTAACTGTCTTACGCTTAGCGTGTTCAGTATATGTTACAGCATCACGAATAACATTTTCTAGGAACACTTTTAAAACACCACGTGTTTCTTCGTAAATTAAACCAGAAATACGTTTAACACCACCACGACGAGCCAAGCGGCGAATTGCTGGTTTGGTAATTCCTTGGATATTATCACGCAACACTTTGCGATGACGCTTAGCGCCACCCTTTCCCAAGCCTTTTCCTCCTTTACCACGACCAGTCATTTTTTAAATATTTTGTATGAACACTGAACTGAACTAAAGTCACTATCAAATCAAACTGTACTTTTCCGCAAGAGCAACACGAATATTTATGCTTCTTCTTTGCACTAGGTAGAGAAAACCAATTGGAAACGAAACGAAAGAACAGAGACAAGCGTCGTATACTATTTTATAAGATGAATTACGAAATTCCAATAGCATTTTATTGTGACTTTTTTCTGAATTTTGTGAATAGTGTTCTTTGAGAAAGTGAAGTGATGGCTCGTACTAAGCAAACTGCTCGTAAATCTACTGGTGGAAAAGCACCAAGGAAACAATTGGCGACCAAGGCAGCTCGCAAAAGTGCTCCAGCCACCGGAGGTGTAAAGAAACCACATCGTTATCGTCCTGGTACTGTTGCTCTTCGTGAAATTCGTCGTTATCAAAAGAGTACTGAATTGTTGATTCGCAAATTGCCTTTCCAACGTTTAGTTCGTGAGATTGCTCAGGATTTCAAAACTGATTTGCGTTTCCAGAGTTCAGCAGTGATGGCTCTTCAAGAAGCCAGTGAAGCATATTTGGTTGGTCTTTTTGAAGATACAAATTTGTGTGCCATTCATGCCAAGCGCGTCACAATTATGCCAAAAGACATCCAATTGGCCAGACGTATCCGTGGTGAACGTGCTTAAATAAGTACATAAAAAACAATTTGCTCATCGGTCCTTTTCAGGACCACAAAAAAATCTCAAAGGGATCTTTCATAATTTCAATTGAATTTTGTAGTTACTATTTAATAGGATTTTATTTTTACTTGTATTGTAGCATAGCAATGCCAAATGAACTGTGAACTCACTAGAAGAATCAGAATTAGTTGATGGAATACATATACATATCTACAATATTATGTACATGTTTTTTTTTAAAATGCTTCTTCTCTAATAATGAAAATTGGAACACCTCACACATGCTATTAAACAAACTATGTATTCTTCGTAAGTGAAAAACAATGGAATCTAAAATATATGTACCTACGTATATGCTTCGACATATACTCATGATTATGTTTGTTTAAATATTAGAAGGATTAGTACAGAAAATAGGGCTTCTTAAAAGGATAAGAAATGTATGAAGTTTGAGTAGGTTAATTTCTAATAAATAATATAGCACATTTTATATTCAATACAGTTGAGTTTCATACAAGTTCCTGTATTACATGTCCGATTGCTTCGTTTGGTTTAATGAAACATCTATTACCTTCTCCATTTTCAAAGTCATCTTTTGAAATTTCTGTCATATTTTTTAATTTTTATTATAAAATATATGTGGATAATATGACTGACTTCGGTAGAAATTTTGAAAAAAGAAGAAAATAAAATTATAGAAAAACAAATCTTCGTGTTGGTACATACGAGTACCTACCTACGGACGGCTACTAGGTTTACTTCTGAGAATTGTTTCATACGTACTTTTATGTCAATTAAAGTTCGGATATTTTAAGTATTATGACTATTTACATAATTTATTATTTAAAACCTATGATACTAATACAATTAAATGCTGTGTTTTCAAAGAAATGAAATAAATATACTCGTTTGAATAGAAATAAAAATCGTCCAGAGAAAGTCAATCCAGCGTTTCATTACCGAACTTTGTTTAATTTTATTTATGCTAAGAATAGTAATATTAGTTGGTCCTTTAACATTTATATCATTATGTAAACTATATATTTTATGATAAATATTTATTTATCCCTTAAACTAATACATTTGTTTAAATAAATACGATTTTAAGCGCGAAGACTGAAAGAAATGTCTTCAACAAAGAGTTTAATAACTCTCTCCTGCAATCGACGATGAGTAAATTTAAATGAAAATATTTAAAACAAGTACCCGCATATTATTGAAATATATTCAAATGATTATATTTTGATATATTTGTTTGAAACATATAAAATAATGATTTTTTTCAAAGAACTCATGGATACAAGACAGTAAAAGCGCTCAAATAAATTAAAATTTTGTGTACCTTCCTTCTCCTTGATTCTCATGGAGTTAAGCCGCGTAGGGTGGTTTTTAAAAAGCATCATCAATACAAGTATTTTCTAGTGTTTTTGTGATTTTAAAAGTTAAAATTAAATAATCAAAATGGCTGATGCTGTCGTTGCTTCTCCTGCTGTAGTTTCAGCTGAAAAGAAACCGAAAAAGGCTGCTGCAAGCGGTTCAAAGAAACCAAAAACTGCTCCAACTCATCCTCCTACTCAGCAAATGGTGGATGCTGCCATCAAAACTCTAAAGGAACGTGGTGGTTCATCGCTTTTGGCTATTAAAAAATACATCGCGGCTACATACAAGGTTGATGTACAAAAACTTGCTCCTTTCATCAAAAAATATTTAAAAAGTGCTGTGGTCAGTGGTAAATTAGTGCAAACCAAGGGAAAGGGTGCTGCTGGTTCATTCAAATTGTCTGCTTCAGCAAACAAAGAACCAAAAGTCAAATCTGCTGAGAAGAAAAAATCGTCTGTGAAGCCGAAAACTGCTGCAGCTGGTGAGAAAAAAGTGAAGAAGGCGTCAACTGGTGAGAAGAAAGTGAAAAAAACTGCCGCCGCTTCTAAGAAGACAGCCGAGAAGAAAAAAGTGGAAAAGTCAAAGGTAAAGGCTATCAAGAAAACAACAACAGTCAAGGCAAAACCAACAAAGCCAAAAGCTGCTGCCCCAAAGGCAAAAGTACCGAAGGCAAAAACTGCTGTTGCTAAACCAAAAAAAGTTGTTGCAGCAAAGAAGGCAAAAAAATAATTTCTTTGCACAATTCCGCAACAAGAAATTAAAAAACTAATCACAGTCCTTTTCAGGGCTACAAAATAATTCATTAATGAGATAAAGCAATGGTTCTTAAATTTTGTAGTTTGTGTGGGTAAAAAAAAAATGATTTTATCTCTCCATTAATTAATTAATGGTATTACATACATCCATACTTATATTCCGATTCCGAAACAAAATCTTCAAATATGTATGTGTATTGTTGAATTGATTTTTCCTTAAAAATCAACCACGGCAACAGCACAACTAGGTATTGAATTTTTTCTTTCATTTTCAGATTTCCATGAAATTCTCATATACATAATATTCTTCCTTTATAACAAATATTTTCATAGAAATTTAAATACAATTAATGGCGGAAATTTCAAGTCAGCAAAATTGCTACCACAAAAAAATATAAATTTTCCAAGATGTTAATAAGATACGTAGTTTCATTAATAGCATAATAATATTATGTATGTTCAGTGTATATAGGTAGGTACCGGGTAATACAGCATTCTACTGTACATTAAAACGTCAGGTTTACTGTTACCTAAATGAAATCAGAGATGGCGATGTGATTGTTCATAAAATAATAAAAATTGGCAAAAATAAAAAGGAAGTAATTTTTTTGGAAATTCTGAAAAAAAGAGGAGACGTCGTTCCGCTCTAACGAAATCCCGACCCGACATTGCACATTGTTCCATTTAGTGAAGAAAAATTCTATATGTATATAAAATTGTGTTTCATTGTAGAATCTCTTAAATGAATATTTTGAGGCCCTGAAAAGGGCCGTTGTATATAATGACGAATCCAATTGGCGACGGGAAATTACTTTGAGCTGGTATATTTGGTGACTGCTTTAGTTCCTTCACTAACAGCGTGCTTAGCGAGCTCACCAGGCAACAACAAACGGACTGCAGTTTGGATTTCCCTGCTTGTGATTGTTGAACGCTTGTTGTAATGAGCCAAACGAGATGCTTCAGCAGCGATTCTCTCGAAAATATCATTCACAAAACTGTTCATGATACTCATGGCCTTTGATGAAATTCCAGTATCAGGATGAACTTGTTTCAACACTTTGTAAATGTAGATTGCGTAACTTTCCTTCCTCTTGCGCTTCTTCTTCTTATCGGTTTTGGTGATATTCTTCTGTGCCTTTCCGGCTTTCTTTGCTGCTTTTCCACTTGCTTTAGGCGGCATTTTACACTTTGATTTTCACTTCACTGTTTGCTGACAAAACGAGAACTGTGAAAAATTCCGATTTTACCCTCCCTTTTATTTCCCAATTGGACGATGTATTCATCGGTACTCACACACAAAAACATTCATATGGTATACATGAAATTCAAGTATATATAGAAGCACCACCACTAGCTGTTTCTCATAATATTGTGAAAAGTGATTCAGTGAGGGTTTGTTCCGTATTAAAAATAAAAACAGTGAAAAATGTCTGGTCGTGGTAAAGGTGGCAAAGTGAAGGGAAAGGCAAAGTCCCGCTCAAATCGTGCTGGACTACAGTTTCCAGTTGGACGTATTCATCGTCTGCTCCGCAAGGGCAACTATGCCGAACGTGTTGGCGCTGGTGCTCCAGTATATCTAGCAGCTGTTATGGAATATTTGGCTGCTGAAGTTCTTGAATTGGCGGGAAATGCTGCTCGTGACAACAAGAAGACCAGAATTATTCCTCGTCATTTGCAATTGGCCATCCGTAATGACGAAGAATTGAATAAATTACTTTCTGGTGTTACCATTGCCCAGGGAGGTGTACTTCCAAACATCCAAGCCGTTTTGTTGCCCAAGAAGACAGAAAAAAGCGCCTAAAATGCATTGACAACAATCTACATAAAAAAACAAACCGTCCTTTTAAGGACGACAAAATATTTAAATTAAGACTATTAAACGTTTTCAATTTTCAAAAAAAATTTCGAATCAACAACATTTTCCAATTCCAATTATAATATAAATCTTTGGAAAAGGAATATTTTATGACGCAGAAAATCCACAATTCTTGGAAAAAACTATTTCATATCACTCCTCCAAATAGGTATGTATCTTCGTCACAAAACGAATACCTACATAGCCATAAAATCATAAACAAAAAAGAAATAAAATTCTCAGAAAAAAAAGGCAAAATAAAGTAGGTAGAAAATTTTCACATTCCGCCGTACATTTATGTTTGGTTAAAATGATTCCAATTAGAAAAGTGGCGGGAAAATGCTATTTTTGCCGCCATTTCACAAGCCACGCCACGTCTTCTCAGAATTTTATTTGAAAAGTAAAACAAATTTAACTTCCACATTTATTCAGCAAACACAAATTAAAAATCGATTTAAAATCACTTTAGAGATTTATTTTGTGGTCCTGAAAAGGACCGATTGTTTGAGAAAATTATTATTTTCACATTATTTAACCGCCGAAGCCATAAAGAGTGCGTCCTTGTCTCTTCAATGCATATACTACATCCATAGCAGTAACTGTCTTACGCTTAGCGTGTTCAGTATATGTTACAGCATCACGAATAACATTTTCTAGGAACACTTTTAAAACACCACGTGTTTCTTCGTAAATTAAACCAGAAATACGTTTAACACCACCACGACGAGCCAAGCGGCGAATTGCTGGTTTGGTAATTCCTTGGATATTATCACGCAACACTTTGCGATGACGCTTAGCGCCACCCTTTCCCAAGCCTTTTCCTCCTTTACCACGACCAGTCATTTTTTAAATATTTTGTATGAACACTGAACTGAACTAAAGTCACTATCAAATCAAACTGTACTTTTCCGCAAGAGCAACACGAATATTTATGCTTCTTCTTTGCACTAGGTAGAGAAAACCAATTGGAAACGAAACGAAAGAACAGAGACAAGCGTCGTATACTATTTTATAAGATGAATTACGAAATTCCAATAGCATTTTATTGTGACTTTTTTCTGAATTTTGTGAATAGTGTTCTTTGAGAAAGTGAAGTGATGGCTCGTACTAAGCAAACTGCTCGTAAATCTACTGGTGGAAAAGCACCAAGGAAACAATTGGCGACCAAGGCAGCTCGCAAAAGTGCTCCAGCCACCGGAGGTGTAAAGAAACCACATCGTTATCGTCCTGGTACTGTTGCTCTTCGTGAAATTCGTCGTTATCAAAAGAGTACTGAATTGTTGATTCGCAAATTGCCTTTCCAACGTTTAGTTCGTGAGATTGCTCAGGATTTCAAAACTGATTTGCGTTTCCAGAGTTCAGCAGTGATGGCTCTTCAAGAAGCCAGTGAAGCATATTTGGTTGGTCTTTTTGAAGATACAAATTTGTGTGCCATTCATGCCAAGCGCGTCACAATTATGCCAAAAGACATCCAATTGGCCAGACGTATCCGTGGTGAACGTGCTTAAATAAGTACATAAAAAACAATTTGCTCATCGGTCCTTTTCAGGACCACAAAAAAATCTCAAAGGGATCTTTCATAATTTCAATTGAATTTTGTAGTTACTATTTAATAGGATTTTATTTTTACTTGTATTGTAGCATAGCAATGCCAAATGAACTGTGAACTCACTAGAAGAATCAGAATTAGTTGATGGAATACATATACATATCTACAATATTATGTACATGTTTTTTTTTAAAATGCTTCTTCTCTAATAATGAAAATTGGAACACCTCACACATGCTATTAAACAAACTATGTATTCTTCGTAAGTGAAAAACAATGGAATCTAAAATATATGTACCTACGTATATGCTTCGACATATACTCATGATTATGTTTGTTTAAATATTAGAAGGATTAGTACAGAAAATAGGGCTTCTTAAAAGGATAAGAAATGTATGAAGTTTGAGTAGGTTAATTTCTAATAAATAATATAGCACATTTTATATTCAATACAGTTGAGTTTCATACAAGTTCCTGTATTACATGTCCGATTGCTTCGTTTGGTTTAATGAAACATCTATTACCTTCTCCATTTTCAAAGTCATCTTTTGAAATTTCTGTCATATTTTTTAATTTTTATTATAAAATATATGTGGATAATATGACTGACTTCGGTAGAAATTTTGAAAAAAGAAGAAAATAAAATTATAGAAAAACAAATCTTCGTGTTGGTACATACGAGTACCTACCTACGGACGGCTACTAGGTTTACTTCTGAGAATTGTTTCATACGTACTTTTATGTCAATTAAAGTTCGGATATTTTAAGTATTATGACTATTTACATAATTTATTATTTAAAACCTATGATACTAATACAATTAAATGCTGTGTTTTCAAAGAAATGAAATAAATATACTCGTTTGAATAGAAATAAAAATCGTCCAGAGAAAGTCAATCCAGCGTTTCATTACCGAACTTTGTTTAATTTTATTTATGCTAAGAATAGTAATATTAGTTGGTCCTTTAACATTTATATCATTATGTAAACTATATATTTTATGATAAATATTTATTTATCCCTTAAACTAATACATTTGTTTAAATAAATACGATTTTAAGCGCGAAGACTGAAAGAAATGTCTTCAACAAAGAGTTTAATAACTCTCTCCTGCAATCGACGATGAGTAAATTTAAATGAAAATATTTAAAACAAGTACCCGCATATTATTGAAATATATTCAAATGATTATATTTTGATATATTTGTTTGAAACATATAAAATAATGATTTTTTTCAAAGAACTCATGGATACAAGACAGTAAAAGCGCTCAAATAAATTAAAATTTTGTGTACCTTCCTTCTCCTTGATTCTCATGGAGTTAAGCCGCGTAGGGTGGTTTTTAAAAAGCATCATCAATACAAGTATTTTCTAGTGTTTTTGTGATTTTAAAAGTTAAAATTAAATAATCAAAATGGCTGATGCTGTCGTTGCTTCTCCTGCTGTAGTTTCAGCTGAAAAGAAACCGAAAAAGGCTGCTGCAAGCGGTTCAAAGAAACCAAAAACTGCTCCAACTCATCCTCCTACTCAGCAAATGGTGGATGCTGCCATCAAAACTCTAAAGGAACGTGGTGGTTCATCGCTTTTGGCTATTAAAAAATACATCGCGGCTACATACAAGGTTGATGTACAAAAACTTGCTCCTTTCATCAAAAAATATTTAAAAAGTGCTGTGGTCAGTGGTAAATTAGTGCAAACCAAGGGAAAGGGTGCTGCTGGTTCATTCAAATTGTCTGCTTCAGCAAACAAAGAACCAAAAGTCAAATCTGCTGAGAAGAAAAAATCGTCTGTGAAGCCGAAAACTGCTGCAGCTGGTGAGAAAAAAGTGAAGAAGGCGTCAACTGGTGAGAAGAAAGTGAAAAAAACTGCCGCCGCTTCTAAGAAGACAGCCGAGAAGAAAAAAGTGGAAAAGTCAAAGGTAAAGGCTATCAAGAAAACAACAACAGTCAAGGCAAAACCAACAAAGCCAAAAGCTGCTGCCCCAAAGGCAAAAGTACCGAAGGCAAAAACTGCTGTTGCTAAACCAAAAAAAGTTGTTGCAGCAAAGAAGGCAAAAAAATAATTTCTTTGCACAATTCCGCAACAAGAAATTAAAAAACTAATCACAGTCCTTTTCAGGGCTACAAAATAATTCATTAATGAGATAAAGCAATGGTTCTTAAATTTTGTAGTTTGTGTGGGTAAAAAAAAAATGATTTTATCTCTCCATTAATTAATTAATGGTATTACATACATCCATACTTATATTCCGATTCCGAAACAAAATCTTCAAATATGTATGTGTATTGTTGAATTGATTTTTCCTTAAAAATCAACCACGGCAACAGCACAACTAGGTATTGAATTTTTTCTTTCATTTTCAGATTTCCATGAAATTCTCATATACATAATATTCTTCCTTTATAACAAATATTTTCATAGAAATTTAAATACAATTAATGGCGGAAATTTCAAGTCAGCAAAATTGCTACCACAAAAAAATATAAATTTTCCAAGATGTTAATAAGATACGTAGTTTCATTAATAGCATAATAATATTATGTATGTTCAGTGTATATAGGTAGGTACCGGGTAATACAGCATTCTACTGTACATTAAAACGTCAGGTTTACTGTTACCTAAATGAAATCAGAGATGGCGATGTGATTGTTCATAAAATAATAAAAATTGGCAAAAATAAAAAGGAAGTAATTTTTTTGGAAATTCTGAAAAAAAGAGGAGACGTCGTTCCGCTCTAACGAAATCCCGACCCGACATTGCACATTGTTCCATTTAGTGAAGAAAAATTCTATATGTATATAAAATTGTGTTTCATTGTAGAATCTCTTAAATGAATATTTTGAGGCCCTGAAAAGGGCCGTTGTATATAATGACGAATCCAATTGGCGACGGGAAATTACTTTGAGCTGGTATATTTGGTGACTGCTTTAGTTCCTTCACTAACAGCGTGCTTAGCGAGCTCACCAGGCAACAACAAACGGACTGCAGTTTGGATTTCCCTGCTTGTGATTGTTGAACGCTTGTTGTAATGAGCCAAACGAGATGCTTCAGCAGCGATTCTCTCGAAAATATCATTCACAAAACTGTTCATGATACTCATGGCCTTTGATGAAATTCCAGTATCAGGATGAACTTGTTTCAACACTTTGTAAATGTAGATTGCGTAACTTTCCTTCCTCTTGCGCTTCTTCTTCTTATCGGTTTTGGTGATATTCTTCTGTGCCTTTCCGGCTTTCTTTGCTGCTTTTCCACTTGCTTTAGGCGGCATTTTACACTTTGATTTTCACTTCACTGTTTGCTGTAGAGCTGTGTCAATCGTGATTGATTCGTTCTTTTTGACCCGATCACAATAAAGTATTGGTGATTGCAATCACATAACCTCAAGTCAATCGTTCATGGAATCAATACTTTTGTTCTGACTGGTTCATTTATCTCGGTTAGCCAGTAAAGAAAGAACGAAACAACACAATCCAAAAATCAATCGTTCACAGAGTCAATACTTTTGTTGCGCATCTGACTCGTTCATTTTTCTCGGTGGCGAGTAAAGAACGAACGACACTAGCCCCAAATCAATCATTCACAAAGTCAATACTTTTATTGCGCATCTGACTGGCTATTTCGGAGAGCAAAAAATAAATCGCTTGATTTGAAGATTTCTTGGACGTTTGTTAATCCACTGGCATCGTAGCCATCCTTTGATGGAATTTGTTACTTTATGTCTTGATAGAAAGAAGACGAATCATATTTTGGGATATATGCTATATTTATTTCGAAATGTCACCAGAAAGCCCTAAAATATTAAAAATTTGAGTGATTTTTTTTTTCGCTTGGAAAAATTAAGATTTTAGGGCTTTCTGGTGACATTTCGAAATAAATATAGCATATATCCCATAATATGGTTCGTCTTCTTTCTATCAAGACATAAAGTAAAAAAATCCATCAAAGGATGGCTACGATGTCAATGGATTAAAAAACGTCTAAGAAATCTTCAATTGAGGCGACTTTTTTTTGAAATGGAACAATCGTTTCATCTCTTTTTTTTATTGTCTCTGTCTTTAGATAAACATGTTTTGAAGCTTTCAAAAGTGATTCACTCTTACAATCTATCAGAATGTATCTGTCTACCGAAACGAAATTGAACGAATGATTGTATTGAAATTGAATGGAGCAATACAATACTCTCATTCTCATCTGTCATTGAATGATTGAATGATTGATTGAAATGACCGAATCATTTTTTCAACCAATACTTGAACGATTCGATCATTGAATTTGAACGATTGACACAGCTCTATCCACTTGCTTTAGGCGGCATTTTACACTTTGATTTTCACTTCACTGTTTGCTGACAAAACGAGAACTGTGAAAAATTCCGATTTTACCCTCCCTTTTATTTCCCAATTGGACGATGTATTCATCGGTACTCACACACAAAAACATTCATATGGTATACATGAAATTCAAGTATATATAGAAGCACCACCACTAGCTGTTTCTCATAATATTGTGAAAAGTGATTCAGTGAGGGTTTGTTCCGTATTAAAAATAAAAACAGTGAAAAATGTCTGGTCGTGGTAAAGGTGGCAAAGTGAAGGGAAAGGCAAAGTCCCGCTCAAATCGTGCTGGACTACAGTTTCCAGTTGGACGTATTCATCGTCTGCTCCGCAAGGGCAACTATGCCGAACGTGTTGGCGCTGGTGCTCCAGTATATCTAGCAGCTGTTATGGAATATTTGGCTGCTGAAGTTCTTGAATTGGCGGGAAATGCTGCTCGTGACAACAAGAAGACCAGAATTATTCCTCGTCATTTGCAATTGGCCATCCGTAATGACGAAGAATTGAATAAATTACTTTCTGGTGTTACCATTGCCCAGGGAGGTGTACTTCCAAACATCCAAGCCGTTTTGTTGCCCAAGAAGACAGAAAAAAGCGCCTAAAATGCATTGACAACAATCTACATAAAAAAACAAACCGTCCTTTTAAGGACGACAAAATATTTAAATTAAGACTATTAAACGTTTTCAATTTTCAAAAAAAATTTCGAATCAACAACATTTTCCAATTCCAATTATAATATAAATCTTTGGAAAAGGAATATTTTATGACGCAGAAAATCCACAATTCTTGGAAAAAACTATTTCATATCACTCCTCCAAATAGGTATGTATCTTCGTCACAAAACGAATACCTACATAGCCATAAAATCATAAACAAAAAAGAAATAAAATTCTCAGAAAAAAAAGGCAAAATAAAGTAGGTAGAAAATTTTCACATTCCGCCGTACATTTATGTTTGGTTAAAATGATTCCAATTAGAAAAGTGGCGGGAAAATGCTATTTTTGCCGCCATTTCACAAGCCACGCCACGTCTTCTCAGAATTTTATTTGAAAAGTAAAACAAATTTAACTTCCACATTTATTCAGCAAACACAAATTAAAAATCGATTTAAAATCACTTTAGAGATTTATTTTGTGGTCCTGAAAAGGACCGATTGTTTGAGAAAATTATTATTTTCACATTATTTAACCGCCGAAGCCATAAAGAGTGCGTCCTTGTCTCTTCAATGCATATACTACATCCATAGCAGTAACTGTCTTACGCTTAGCGTGTTCAGTATATGTTACAGCATCACGAATAACATTTTCTAGGAACACTTTTAAAACACCACGTGTTTCTTCGTAAATTAAACCAGAAATACGTTTAACACCACCACGACGAGCCAAGCGGCGAATTGCTGGTTTGGTAATTCCTTGGATATTATCACGCAACACTTTGCGATGACGCTTAGCGCCACCCTTTCCCAAGCCTTTTCCTCCTTTACCACGACCAGTCATTTTTTAAATATTTTGTATGAACACTGAACTGAACTAAAGTCACTATCAAATCAAACTGTACTTTTCCGCAAGAGCAACACGAATATTTATGCTTCTTCTTTGCACTAGGTAGAGAAAACCAATTGGAAACGAAACGAAAGAACAGAGACAAGCGTCGTATACTATTTTATAAGATGAATTACGAAATTCCAATAGCATTTTATTGTGACTTTTTTCTGAATTTTGTGAATAGTGTTCTTTGAGAAAGTGAAGTGATGGCTCGTACTAAGCAAACTGCTCGTAAATCTACTGGTGGAAAAGCACCAAGGAAACAATTGGCGACCAAGGCAGCTCGCAAAAGTGCTCCAGCCACCGGAGGTGTAAAGAAACCACATCGTTATCGTCCTGGTACTGTTGCTCTTCGTGAAATTCGTCGTTATCAAAAGAGTACTGAATTGTTGATTCGCAAATTGCCTTTCCAACGTTTAGTTCGTGAGATTGCTCAGGATTTCAAAACTGATTTGCGTTTCCAGAGTTCAGCAGTGATGGCTCTTCAAGAAGCCAGTGAAGCATATTTGGTTGGTCTTTTTGAAGATACAAATTTGTGTGCCATTCATGCCAAGCGCGTCACAATTATGCCAAAAGACATCCAATTGGCCAGACGTATCCGTGGTGAACGTGCTTAAATAAGTACATAAAAAACAATTTGCTCATCGGTCCTTTTCAGGACCACAAAAAAATCTCAAAGGGATCTTTCATAATTTCAATTGAATTTTGTAGTTACTATTTAATAGGATTTTATTTTTACTTGTATTGTAGCATAGCAATGCCAAATGAACTGTGAACTCACTAGAAGAATCAGAATTAGTTGATGGAATACATATACATATCTACAATATTATGTACATGTTTTTTTTTAAAATGCTTCTTCTCTAATAATGAAAATTGGAACACCTCACACATGCTATTAAACAAACTATGTATTCTTCGTAAGTGAAAAACAATGGAATCTAAAATATATGTACCTACGTATATGCTTCGACATATACTCATGATTATGTTTGTTTAAATATTAGAAGGATTAGTACAGAAAATAGGGCTTCTTAAAAGGATAAGAAATGTATGAAGTTTGAGTAGGTTAATTTCTAATAAATAATATAGCACATTTTATATTCAATACAGTTGAGTTTCATACAAGTTCCTGTATTACATGTCCGATTGCTTCGTTTGGTTTAATGAAACATCTATTACCTTCTCCATTTTCAAAGTCATCTTTTGAAATTTCTGTCATATTTTTTAATTTTTATTATAAAATATATGTGGATAATATGACTGACTTCGGTAGAAATTTTGAAAAAAGAAGAAAATAAAATTATAGAAAAACAAATCTTCGTGTTGGTACATACGAGTACCTACCTACGGACGGCTACTAGGTTTACTTCTGAGAATTGTTTCATACGTACTTTTATGTCAATTAAAGTTCGGATATTTTAAGTATTATGACTATTTACATAATTTATTATTTAAAACCTATGATACTAATACAATTAAATGCTGTGTTTTCAAAGAAATGAAATAAATATACTCGTTTGAATAGAAATAAAAATCGTCCAGAGAAAGTCAATCCAGCGTTTCATTACCGAACTTTGTTTAATTTTATTTATGCTAAGAATAGTAATATTAGTTGGTCCTTTAACATTTATATCATTATGTAAACTATATATTTTATGATAAATATTTATTTATCCCTTAAACTAATACATTTGTTTAAATAAATACGATTTTAAGCGCGAAGACTGAAAGAAATGTCTTCAACAAAGAGTTTAATAACTCTCTCCTGCAATCGACGATGAGTAAATTTAAATGAAAATATTTAAAACAAGTACCCGCATATTATTGAAATATATTCAAATGATTATATTTTGATATATTTGTTTGAAACATATAAAATAATGATTTTTTTCAAAGAACTCATGGATACAAGACAGTAAAAGCGCTCAAATAAATTAAAATTTTGTGTACCTTCCTTCTCCTTGATTCTCATGGAGTTAAGCCGCGTAGGGTGGTTTTTAAAAAGCATCATCAATACAAGTATTTTCTAGTGTTTTTGTGATTTTAAAAGTTAAAATTAAATAATCAAAATGGCTGATGCTGTCGTTGCTTCTCCTGCTGTAGTTTCAGCTGAAAAGAAACCGAAAAAGGCTGCTGCAAGCGGTTCAAAGAAACCAAAAACTGCTCCAACTCATCCTCCTACTCAGCAAATGGTGGATGCTGCCATCAAAACTCTAAAGGAACGTGGTGGTTCATCGCTTTTGGCTATTAAAAAATACATCGCGGCTACATACAAGGTTGATGTACAAAAACTTGCTCCTTTCATCAAAAAATATTTAAAAAGTGCTGTGGTCAGTGGTAAATTAGTGCAAACCAAGGGAAAGGGTGCTGCTGGTTCATTCAAATTGTCTGCTTCAGCAAACAAAGAACCAAAAGTCAAATCTGCTGAGAAGAAAAAATCGTCTGTGAAGCCGAAAACTGCTGCAGCTGGTGAGAAAAAAGTGAAGAAGGCGTCAACTGGTGAGAAGAAAGTGAAAAAAACTGCCGCCGCTTCTAAGAAGACAGCCGAGAAGAAAAAAGTGGAAAAGTCAAAGGTAAAGGCTATCAAGAAAACAACAACAGTCAAGGCAAAACCAACAAAGCCAAAAGCTGCTGCCCCAAAGGCAAAAGTACCGAAGGCAAAAACTGCTGTTGCTAAACCAAAAAAAGTTGTTGCAGCAAAGAAGGCAAAAAAATAATTTCTTTGCACAATTCCGCAACAAGAAATTAAAAAACTAATCACAGTCCTTTTCAGGGCTACAAAATAATTCATTAATGAGATAAAGCAATGGTTCTTAAATTTTGTAGTTTGTGTGGGTAAAAAAAAAATGATTTTATCTCTCCATTAATTAATTAATGGTATTACATACATCCATACTTATATTCCGATTCCGAAACAAAATCTTCAAATATGTATGTGTATTGTTGAATTGATTTTTCCTTAAAAATCAACCACGGCAACAGCACAACTAGGTATTGAATTTTTTCTTTCATTTTCAGATTTCCATGAAATTCTCATATACATAATATTCTTCCTTTATAACAAATATTTTCATAGAAATTTAAATACAATTAATGGCGGAAATTTCAAGTCAGCAAAATTGCTACCACAAAAAAATATAAATTTTCCAAGATGTTAATAAGATACGTAGTTTCATTAATAGCATAATAATATTATGTATGTTCAGTGTATATAGGTAGGTACCGGGTAATACAGCATTCTACTGTACATTAAAACGTCAGGTTTACTGTTACCTAAATGAAATCAGAGATGGCGATGTGATTGTTCATAAAATAATAAAAATTGGCAAAAATAAAAAGGAAGTAATTTTTTTGGAAATTCTGAAAAAAAGAGGAGACGTCGTTCCGCTCTAACGAAATCCCGACCCGACATTGCACATTGTTCCATTTAGTGAAGAAAAATTCTATATGTATATAAAATTGTGTTTCATTGTAGAATCTCTTAAATGAATATTTTGAGGCCCTGAAAAGGGCCGTTGTATATAATGACGAATCCAATTGGCGACGGGAAATTACTTTGAGCTGGTATATTTGGTGACTGCTTTAGTTCCTTCACTAACAGCGTGCTTAGCGAGCTCACCAGGCAACAACAAACGGACTGCAGTTTGGATTTCCCTGCTTGTGATTGTTGAACGCTTGTTGTAATGAGCCAAACGAGATGCTTCAGCAGCGATTCTCTCGAAAATATCATTCACAAAACTGTTCATGATACTCATGGCCTTTGATGAAATTCCAGTATCAGGATGAACTTGTTTCAACACTTTGTAAATGTAGATTGCGTAACTTTCCTTCCTCTTGCGCTTCTTCTTCTTATCGGTTTTGGTGATATTCTTCTGTGCCTTTCCGGCTTTCTTTGCTGCTTTTCCACTTGCTTTAGGCGGCATTTTACACTTTGATTTTCACTTCACTGTTTGCTGTAGAGCTGTGTCAATCGTGATTGATTCGTTCTTTTTGACCCGATCACAATAAAGTATTGGTGATTGCAATCACATAACCTCAAGTCAATCGTTCATGGAATCAATACTTTTGTTCTGACTGGTTCATTTATCTCGGTTAGCCAGTAAAGAAAGAACGAAACAACACAATCCAAAAATCAATCGTTCACAGAGTCAATACTTTTGTTGCGCATCTGACTCGTTCATTTTTCTCGGTGGCGAGTAAAGAACGAACGACACTAGCCCCAAATCAATCATTCACAAAGTCAATACTTTTATTGCGCATCTGACTGGCTATTTCGGAGAGCAAAAAATAAATCGCTTGATTTGAAGATTTCTTGGACGTTTGTTAATCCACTGGCATCGTAGCCATCCTTTGATGGAATTTGTTACTTTATGTCTTGATAGAAAGAAGACGAATCATATTTTGGGATATATGCTATATTTATTTCGAAATGTCACCAGAAAGCCCTAAAATATTAAAAATTTGAGTGATTTTTTTTTTCGCTTGGAAAAATTAAGATTTTAGGGCTTTCTGGTGACATTTCGAAATAAATATAGCATATATCCCATAATATGGTTCGTCTTCTTTCTATCAAGACATAAAGTAAAAAAATCCATCAAAGGATGGCTACGATGTCAATGGATTAAAAAACGTCTAAGAAATCTTCAATTGAGGCGACTTTTTTTTGAAATGGAACAATCGTTTCATCTCTTTTTTTTATTGTCTCTGTCTTTAGATAAACATGTTTTGAAGCTTTCAAAAGTGATTCACTCTTACAATCTATCAGAATGTATCTGTCTACCGAAACGAAATTGAACGAATGATTGTATTGAAATTGAATGGAGCAATACAATACTCTCATTCTCATCTGTCATTGAATGATTGAATGATTGATTGAAATGACCGAATCATTTTTTCAACCAATACTTGAACGATTCGATCATTGAATTTGAACGATTGACACAGCTCTATCCACTTGCTTTAGGCGGCATTTTACACTTTGATTTTCACTTCACTGTTTGCTGACAAAACGAGAACTGTGAAAAATTCCGATTTTACCCTCCCTTTTATTTCCCAATTGGACGATGTATTCATCGGTACTCACACACAAAAACATTCATATGGTATACATGAAATTCAAGTATATATAGAAGCACCACCACTAGCTGTTTCTCATAATATTGTGAAAAGTGATTCAGTGAGGGTTTGTTCCGTATTAAAAATAAAAACAGTGAAAAATGTCTGGTCGTGGTAAAGGTGGCAAAGTGAAGGGAAAGGCAAAGTCCCGCTCAAATCGTGCTGGACTACAGTTTCCAGTTGGACGTATTCATCGTCTGCTCCGCAAGGGCAACTATGCCGAACGTGTTGGCGCTGGTGCTCCAGTATATCTAGCAGCTGTTATGGAATATTTGGCTGCTGAAGTTCTTGAATTGGCGGGAAATGCTGCTCGTGACAACAAGAAGACCAGAATTATTCCTCGTCATTTGCAATTGGCCATCCGTAATGACGAAGAATTGAATAAATTACTTTCTGGTGTTACCATTGCCCAGGGAGGTGTACTTCCAAACATCCAAGCCGTTTTGTTGCCCAAGAAGACAGAAAAAAGCGCCTAAAATGCATTGACAACAATCTACATAAAAAAACAAACCGTCCTTTTAAGGACGACAAAATATTTAAATTAAGACTATTAAACGTTTTCAATTTTCAAAAAAAATTTCGAATCAACAACATTTTCCAATTCCAATTATAATATAAATCTTTGGAAAAGGAATATTTTATGACGCAGAAAATCCACAATTCTTGGAAAAAACTATTTCATATCACTCCTCCAAATAGGTATGTATCTTCGTCACAAAACGAATACCTACATAGCCATAAAATCATAAACAAAAAAGAAATAAAATTCTCAGAAAAAAAAGGCAAAATAAAGTAGGTAGAAAATTTTCACATTCCGCCGTACATTTATGTTTGGTTAAAATGATTCCAATTAGAAAAGTGGCGGGAAAATGCTATTTTTGCCGCCATTTCACAAGCCACGCCACGTCTTCTCAGAATTTTATTTGAAAAGTAAAACAAATTTAACTTCCACATTTATTCAGCAAACACAAATTAAAAATCGATTTAAAATCACTTTAGAGATTTATTTTGTGGTCCTGAAAAGGACCGATTGTTTGAGAAAATTATTATTTTCACATTATTTAACCGCCGAAGCCATAAAGAGTGCGTCCTTGTCTCTTCAATGCATATACTACATCCATAGCAGTAACTGTCTTACGCTTAGCGTGTTCAGTATATGTTACAGCATCACGAATAACATTTTCTAGGAACACTTTTAAAACACCACGTGTTTCTTCGTAAATTAAACCAGAAATACGTTTAACACCACCACGACGAGCCAAGCGGCGAATTGCTGGTTTGGTAATTCCTTGGATATTATCACGCAACACTTTGCGATGACGCTTAGCGCCACCCTTTCCCAAGCCTTTTCCTCCTTTACCACGACCAGTCATTTTTTAAATATTTTGTATGAACACTGAACTGAACTAAAGTCACTATCAAATCAAACTGTACTTTTCCGCAAGAGCAACACGAATATTTATGCTTCTTCTTTGCACTAGGTAGAGAAAACCAATTGGAAACGAAACGAAAGAACAGAGACAAGCGTCGTATACTATTTTATAAGATGAATTACGAAATTCCAATAGCATTTTATTGTGACTTTTTTCTGAATTTTGTGAATAGTGTTCTTTGAGAAAGTGAAGTGATGGCTCGTACTAAGCAAACTGCTCGTAAATCTACTGGTGGAAAAGCACCAAGGAAACAATTGGCGACCAAGGCAGCTCGCAAAAGTGCTCCAGCCACCGGAGGTGTAAAGAAACCACATCGTTATCGTCCTGGTACTGTTGCTCTTCGTGAAATTCGTCGTTATCAAAAGAGTACTGAATTGTTGATTCGCAAATTGCCTTTCCAACGTTTAGTTCGTGAGATTGCTCAGGATTTCAAAACTGATTTGCGTTTCCAGAGTTCAGCAGTGATGGCTCTTCAAGAAGCCAGTGAAGCATATTTGGTTGGTCTTTTTGAAGATACAAATTTGTGTGCCATTCATGCCAAGCGCGTCACAATTATGCCAAAAGACATCCAATTGGCCAGACGTATCCGTGGTGAACGTGCTTAAATAAGTACATAAAAAACAATTTGCTCATCGGTCCTTTTCAGGACCACAAAAAAATCTCAAAGGGATCTTTCATAATTTCAATTGAATTTTGTAGTTACTATTTAATAGGATTTTATTTTTACTTGTATTGTAGCATAGCAATGCCAAATGAACTGTGAACTCACTAGAAGAATCAGAATTAGTTGATGGAATACATATACATATCTACAATATTATGTACATGTTTTTTTTTAAAATGCTTCTTCTCTAATAATGAAAATTGGAACACCTCACACATGCTATTAAACAAACTATGTATTCTTCGTAAGTGAAAAACAATGGAATCTAAAATATATGTACCTACGTATATGCTTCGACATATACTCATGATTATGTTTGTTTAAATATTAGAAGGATTAGTACAGAAAATAGGGCTTCTTAAAAGGATAAGAAATGTATGAAGTTTGAGTAGGTTAATTTCTAATAAATAATATAGCACATTTTATATTCAATACAGTTGAGTTTCATACAAGTTCCTGTATTACATGTCCGATTGCTTCGTTTGGTTTAATGAAACATCTATTACCTTCTCCATTTTCAAAGTCATCTTTTGAAATTTCTGTCATATTTTTTAATTTTTATTATAAAATATATGTGGATAATATGACTGACTTCGGTAGAAATTTTGAAAAAAGAAGAAAATAAAATTATAGAAAAACAAATCTTCGTGTTGGTACATACGAGTACCTACCTACGGACGGCTACTAGGTTTACTTCTGAGAATTGTTTCATACGTACTTTTATGTCAATTAAAGTTCGGATATTTTAAGTATTATGACTATTTACATAATTTATTATTTAAAACCTATGATACTAATACAATTAAATGCTGTGTTTTCAAAGAAATGAAATAAATATACTCGTTTGAATAGAAATAAAAATCGTCCAGAGAAAGTCAATCCAGCGTTTCATTACCGAACTTTGTTTAATTTTATTTATGCTAAGAATAGTAATATTAGTTGGTCCTTTAACATTTATATCATTATGTAAACTATATATTTTATGATAAATATTTATTTATCCCTTAAACTAATACATTTGTTTAAATAAATACGATTTTAAGCGCGAAGACTGAAAGAAATGTCTTCAACAAAGAGTTTAATAACTCTCTCCTGCAATCGACGATGAGTAAATTTAAATGAAAATATTTAAAACAAGTACCCGCATATTATTGAAATATATTCAAATGATTATATTTTGATATATTTGTTTGAAACATATAAAATAATGATTTTTTTCAAAGAACTCATGGATACAAGACAGTAAAAGCGCTCAAATAAATTAAAATTTTGTGTACCTTCCTTCTCCTTGATTCTCATGGAGTTAAGCCGCGTAGGGTGGTTTTTAAAAAGCATCATCAATACAAGTATTTTCTAGTGTTTTTGTGATTTTAAAAGTTAAAATTAAATAATCAAAATGGCTGATGCTGTCGTTGCTTCTCCTGCTGTAGTTTCAGCTGAAAAGAAACCGAAAAAGGCTGCTGCAAGCGGTTCAAAGAAACCAAAAACTGCTCCAACTCATCCTCCTACTCAGCAAATGGTGGATGCTGCCATCAAAACTCTAAAGGAACGTGGTGGTTCATCGCTTTTGGCTATTAAAAAATACATCGCGGCTACATACAAGGTTGATGTACAAAAACTTGCTCCTTTCATCAAAAAATATTTAAAAAGTGCTGTGGTCAGTGGTAAATTAGTGCAAACCAAGGGAAAGGGTGCTGCTGGTTCATTCAAATTGTCTGCTTCAGCAAACAAAGAACCAAAAGTCAAATCTGCTGAGAAGAAAAAATCGTCTGTGAAGCCGAAAACTGCTGCAGCTGGTGAGAAAAAAGTGAAGAAGGCGTCAACTGGTGAGAAGAAAGTGAAAAAAACTGCCGCCGCTTCTAAGAAGACAGCCGAGAAGAAAAAAGTGGAAAAGTCAAAGGTAAAGGCTATCAAGAAAACAACAACAGTCAAGGCAAAACCAACAAAGCCAAAAGCTGCTGCCCCAAAGGCAAAAGTACCGAAGGCAAAAACTGCTGTTGCTAAACCAAAAAAAGTTGTTGCAGCAAAGAAGGCAAAAAAATAATTTCTTTGCACAATTCCGCAACAAGAAATTAAAAAACTAATCACAGTCCTTTTCAGGGCTACAAAATAATTCATTAATGAGATAAAGCAATGGTTCTTAAATTTTGTAGTTTGTGTGGGTAAAAAAAAAATGATTTTATCTCTCCATTAATTAATTAATGGTATTACATACATCCATACTTATATTCCGATTCCGAAACAAAATCTTCAAATATGTATGTGTATTGTTGAATTGATTTTTCCTTAAAAATCAACCACGGCAACAGCACAACTAGGTATTGAATTTTTTCTTTCATTTTCAGATTTCCATGAAATTCTCATATACATAATATTCTTCCTTTATAACAAATATTTTCATAGAAATTTAAATACAATTAATGGCGGAAATTTCAAGTCAGCAAAATTGCTACCACAAAAAAATATAAATTTTCCAAGATGTTAATAAGATACGTAGTTTCATTAATAGCATAATAATATTATGTATGTTCAGTGTATATAGGTAGGTACCGGGTAATACAGCATTCTACTGTACATTAAAACGTCAGGTTTACTGTTACCTAAATGAAATCAGAGATGGCGATGTGATTGTTCATAAAATAATAAAAATTGGCAAAAATAAAAAGGAAGTAATTTTTTTGGAAATTCTGAAAAAAAGAGGAGACGTCGTTCCGCTCTAACGAAATCCCGACCCGACATTGCACATTGTTCCATTTAGTGAAGAAAAATTCTATATGTATATAAAATTGTGTTTCATTGTAGAATCTCTTAAATGAATATTTTGAGGCCCTGAAAAGGGCCGTTGTATATAATGACGAATCCAATTGGCGACGGGAAATTACTTTGAGCTGGTATATTTGGTGACTGCTTTAGTTCCTTCACTAACAGCGTGCTTAGCGAGCTCACCAGGCAACAACAAACGGACTGCAGTTTGGATTTCCCTGCTTGTGATTGTTGAACGCTTGTTGTAATGAGCCAAACGAGATGCTTCAGCAGCGATTCTCTCGAAAATATCATTCACAAAACTGTTCATGATACTCATGGCCTTTGATGAAATTCCAGTATCAGGATGAACTTGTTTCAACACTTTGTAAATGTAGATTGCGTAACTTTCCTTCCTCTTGCGCTTCTTCTTCTTATCGGTTTTGGTGATATTCTTCTGTGCCTTTCCGGCTTTCTTTGCTGCTTTTCCACTTGCTTTAGGCGGCATTTTACACTTTGATTTTCACTTCACTGTTTGCTGTAGAGCTGTGTCAATCGTGATTGATTCGTTCTTTTTGACCCGATCACAATAAAGTATTGGTGATTGCAATCACATAACCTCAAGTCAATCGTTCATGGAATCAATACTTTTGTTCTGACTGGTTCATTTATCTCGGTTAGCCAGTAAAGAAAGAACGAAACAACACAATCCAAAAATCAATCGTTCACAGAGTCAATACTTTTGTTGCGCATCTGACTCGTTCATTTTTCTCGGTGGCGAGTAAAGAACGAACGACACTAGCCCCAAATCAATCATTCACAAAGTCAATACTTTTATTGCGCATCTGACTGGCTATTTCGGAGAGCAAAAAATAAATCGCTTGATTTGAAGATTTCTTGGACGTTTGTTAATCCACTGGCATCGTAGCCATCCTTTGATGGAATTTGTTACTTTATGTCTTGATAGAAAGAAGACGAATCATATTTTGGGATATATGCTATATTTATTTCGAAATGTCACCAGAAAGCCCTAAAATATTAAAAATTTGAGTGATTTTTTTTTTCGCTTGGAAAAATTAAGATTTTAGGGCTTTCTGGTGACATTTCGAAATAAATATAGCATATATCCCATAATATGGTTCGTCTTCTTTCTATCAAGACATAAAGTAAAAAAATCCATCAAAGGATGGCTACGATGTCAATGGATTAAAAAACGTCTAAGAAATCTTCAATTGAGGCGACTTTTTTTTGAAATGGAACAATCGTTTCATCTCTTTTTTTTATTGTCTCTGTCTTTAGATAAACATGTTTTGAAGCTTTCAAAAGTGATTCACTCTTACAATCTATCAGAATGTATCTGTCTACCGAAACGAAATTGAACGAATGATTGTATTGAAATTGAATGGAGCAATACAATACTCTCATTCTCATCTGTCATTGAATGATTGAATGATTGATTGAAATGACCGAATCATTTTTTCAACCAATACTTGAACGATTCGATCATTGAATTTGAACGATTGACACAGCTCTATCCACTTGCTTTAGGCGGCATTTTACACTTTGATTTTCACTTCACTGTTTGCTGACAAAACGAGAACTGTGAAAAATTCCGATTTTACCCTCCCTTTTATTTCCCAATTGGACGATGTATTCATCGGTACTCACACACAAAAACATTCATATGGTATACATGAAATTCAAGTATATATAGAAGCACCACCACTAGCTGTTTCTCATAATATTGTGAAAAGTGATTCAGTGAGGGTTTGTTCCGTATTAAAAATAAAAACAGTGAAAAATGTCTGGTCGTGGTAAAGGTGGCAAAGTGAAGGGAAAGGCAAAGTCCCGCTCAAATCGTGCTGGACTACAGTTTCCAGTTGGACGTATTCATCGTCTGCTCCGCAAGGGCAACTATGCCGAACGTGTTGGCGCTGGTGCTCCAGTATATCTAGCAGCTGTTATGGAATATTTGGCTGCTGAAGTTCTTGAATTGGCGGGAAATGCTGCTCGTGACAACAAGAAGACCAGAATTATTCCTCGTCATTTGCAATTGGCCATCCGTAATGACGAAGAATTGAATAAATTACTTTCTGGTGTTACCATTGCCCAGGGAGGTGTACTTCCAAACATCCAAGCCGTTTTGTTGCCCAAGAAGACAGAAAAAAGCGCCTAAAATGCATTGACAACAATCTACATAAAAAAACAAACCGTCCTTTTAAGGACGACAAAATATTTAAATTAAGACTATTAAACGTTTTCAATTTTCAAAAAAAATTTCGAATCAACAACATTTTCCAATTCCAATTATAATATAAATCTTTGGAAAAGGAATATTTTATGACGCAGAAAATCCACAATTCTTGGAAAAAACTATTTCATATCACTCCTCCAAATAGGTATGTATCTTCGTCACAAAACGAATACCTACATAGCCATAAAATCATAAACAAAAAAGAAATAAAATTCTCAGAAAAAAAAAAGGCAAAATAATGTAGGTAGAAAATTTTCACATTCCGCCGTACATTTATGTTTGGTTAAAATGATTCCAATCAGAAAAGTGGCGGGAAAATGCTATTTTTGCCGCCATTTCACAAGCCACGCCACGTATTCTCAGAATTTTATTTGAAAAGTAAAACAAATTTAACTTCCACATTTATTCAGCAAACACAAATTAAAAATCGATTTAAAATCACTTTAGAGATTTATTTTGTGGTCCTGAAAAGGACCGATTGTTTGAGAAAATTATTATTTTCACATTATTTAACCGCCGAAGCCATAAAGAGTGCGTCCTTGTCTCTTCAATGCATATACTACATCCATAGCAGTAACTGTCTTACGCTTAGCGTGTTCAGTATATGTTACAGCATCACGAATAACATTTTCTAGGAACACTTTTAAAACACCACGTGTTTCTTCGTAAATTAAACCAGAAATACGTTTAACACCACCACGACGAGCCAAGCGGCGAATTGCTGGTTTGGTAATTCCTTGGATATTATCACGCAACACTTTGCGATGACGCTTAGCGCCACCCTTTCCCAAGCCTTTTCCTCCTTTACCACGACCAGTCATTTTTTAAATATTTTGTATGAACACTGAACTGAACTAAAGTCACTATCAAATCAAACTGTACTTTTCCGCAAGAGCAACACGAATATTTATGCTTCTTCTTTGCACTAGGTAGAGAAAACCAATTGGAAACGAAACGAAAGAACAGAGACAAGCGTCGTATACTATTTTATAAGATGAATTACGAAATTCCAATAGCATTTTATTGTGACTTTTTTCTGAATTTTGTGAATAGTGTTCTTTGAGAAAGTGAAGTGATGGCTCGTACTAAGCAAACTGCTCGTAAATCTACTGGTGGAAAAGCACCAAGGAAACAATTGGCGACCAAGGCAGCTCGCAAAAGTGCTCCAGCCACCGGAGGTGTAAAGAAACCACATCGTTATCGTCCTGGTACTGTTGCTCTTCGTGAAATTCGTCGTTATCAAAAGAGTACTGAATTGTTGATTCGCAAATTGCCTTTCCAACGTTTAGTTCGTGAGATTGCTCAGGATTTCAAAACTGATTTGCGTTTCCAGAGTTCAGCAGTGATGGCTCTTCAAGAAGCCAGTGAAGCATATTTGGTTGGTCTTTTTGAAGATACAAATTTGTGTGCCATTCATGCCAAGCGCGTCACAATTATGCCAAAAGACATCCAATTGGCCAGACGTATCCGTGGTGAACGTGCTTAAATAAGTACATAAAAAACAATTTGCTCATCGGTCCTTTTCAGGACCACAAAAAAATCTCAAAGGGATCTTTCATAATTTCAATTGAATTTTGTAGTTACTATTTAATAGGATTTTATTTTTACTTGTATTGTAGCATAGCAATGCCAAATGAACTGTGAACTCACTAGAAGAATCAGAATTAGTTGATGGAATACATATATCTACAATATTATGTACATGTTTTTTTTTAAAATGCTTCTTCTCTAATAATGAAAATTGGAACACCTCACACATGCTATTAAACAAACTATGTATTCTTCGTAAGTGAAAAACAATGGAATCTAAAATATATGTACCTACGTATATGCTTCGACATATACTCATGATTATGTTTGTTTAAATATTAGAAGGATTAGTACAGAAAATAGGGCTTCTTAAAAGGATAAGAAATGTATGAAGTTTGAGTAGGTTAATTTCTAATAAATAATATAGCACATTTTATATTCAATACAGTTGAGTTTCATACAAGTTCCTGTATTACATGTCCGATTGCTTCGTTTGGTTTAATGACATCTATTACCTTCTCCATTTTCAAAGTCATCTTTTGAAATTTCTGTCATATTTTTTAATTTTTATTATAAAATATATGTGGATAATATGACTGACTTCGGTAGAAATTTTGAAAAAAGAAGAAAATAAAATTATAGAAAAACAAATCTTCGTGTTGGTACATACGAGTACCTACCTACGGACGGCTACTAGGTTTACTTCTGAGAATTGTTTCATACGTACTTTTATGTCAATTAAAGTTCGGATATTTTAAGTATTATGACTATTTACATAATTTATTATTTAAAACCTATGATACTAATACAATTAAATGCTGTGTTTTCAAAGAAATGAAATAAATATACTCGTTTGAATAGAAATAAAAATCGTCCAGAGAAAGTCAATCCAGCGTTTCATTACCGAACTTTGTTTAATTTTATTTATGCTAAGAATAGTAATATTAGTTGGTCCTTTAACATTTATATCATTATGTAAACTATATATTTTATGATAAATATTTATTTATCCCTTAAACTAATACATTTGTTTAAATAAATACGATTTTAAGCGCGAAGACTGAAAGAAATGTCTTCAACAAAGAGTTTAATAACTCTCTCCTGCAATCGACGATGAGTAAATTTAAATGAAAATATTTAAAACAAGTACCCGCATATTATTGAAATATATTCAAATGATTATATTTTGATATATTTGTTTGAAACATATAAAATAATGATTTTTTTCAAAGAACTCATGGATACAAGACAGTAAAAGCGCTCAAATAAATTAAAATTTTGTGTACCTTCCTTCTCCTTGATTCTCATGGAGTTAAGCCGCGTAGGGTGGTTTTTAAAAAGCATCATCAATACAAGTATTTTCTAGTGTTTTTGTGATTTTAAAAGTTAAAATTAAATAATCAAAATGGCTGATGCTGTCGTTGCTTCTCCTGCTGTAGTTTCAGCTGAAAAGAAACCGAAAAAGGCTGCTGCAAGCGGTTCAAAGAAACCAAAAACTGCTCCAACTCATCCTCCTACTCAGCAAATGGTGGATGCTGCCATCAAAACTCTAAAGGAACGTGGTGGTTCATCGCTTTTGGCTATTAAAAAATACATCGCGGCTACATACAAGGTTGATGTACAAAAACTTGCTCCTTTCATCAAAAAATATTTAAAAAGTGCTGTGGTCAGTGGTAAATTAGTGCAAACCAAGGGAAAGGGTGCTGCTGGTTCATTCAAATTGTCTGCTTCAGCAAACAAAGAACCAAAAGTCAAATCTGCTGAGAAGAAAAAATCGTCTGTGAAGCCGAAAACTGCTGCAGCTGGTGAGAAAAAAGTGAAGAAGGCGTCAACTGGTGAGAAGAAAGTGAAAAAAACTGCCGCCGCTTCTAAGAAGACAGCCGAGAAGAAAAAAGTGGAAAAGTCAAAGGTAAAGGCTATCAAGAAAACAACAACAGTCAAGGCAAAACCAACAAAGCCAAAAGCTGCTGCCCCAAAGGCAAAAGTACCGAAGGCAAAAACTGCTGTTGCTAAACCAAAAAAAGTTGTTGCAGCAAAGAAGGCAAAAAAATAATTTCTTTGCACAATTCCGCAACAAGAAATTAAAAAACAAATCACAGTCCTTTTCAGGGCTACAAAATAATTCATTAATGAGATAAAGCAATGGTTCTTAAATTTTGTAGTTTGTGTGGGTAAAAAAAAATGATTTTATCTCTCCATTAATTAATTAATGGTATTACATACATACATACTTATATTCCGATTCCGAAACAAAATCTTCAAATATGTATGTGTATTGTTGAATTGATTTTTCCTTAAAAATCAACCACGGCAACAGCACAACTAGGTATTGAATTTTTTCTTTCATTTTCAGATTTCCATGAAATTCTCATATACATAATATTCTTCCTTTATAACAAATATTTTCATAGAAATTTAAATACAATTAATGGCGGAAATTTCAAGTCAGCAAAATTGCTACCACAAAAAAATATAAATTTTCCAAGATGTTAATAAGATACGTAGTTTCATTAATAGCATAATAATATTATGTATGTCGAAGCATGGTTCAGTGTATATAGGTAGGTACCGGGTAATACAGCATTCTACTGTACATTAAAACGTCAGGTTTACTGTTACCTAAATGAAATCAGAGATGGCGATGTGATTGTTCATAAAATAATAAAAATTGGCAAAAATAAAAAGGAAGTAATTTTTTTGGAAATTCTGAAAAAAAGAGGAGACGTCGTTCCGCTCTAACGAAATCCCGACCCGACATTGCACATTGTTCCATTTAGTGAAGAAAAATTCTATATGTATATAAAATTGTGTTTCATTGTAGAATCTCTTAAATGAATATTTTGAGGCCCTGAAAAGGGCCGTTGTATATAATGACGAATCCAATTGGCGACGGGAAATTACTTTGAGCTGGTATATTTGGTGACTGCTTTAGTTCCTTCACTAACAGCGTGCTTAGCGAGCTCACCAGGCAACAACAAACGGACTGCAGTTTGGATTTCCCTGCTTGTGATTGTTGAACGCTTGTTGTAATGAGCCAAACGAGATGCTTCAGCAGCGATTCTCTCGAAAATATCATTCACAAAACTGTTCATGATACTCATGGCCTTTGATGAAATTCCAGTATCAGGATGAACTTGTTTCAACACTTTGTAAATGTAGATTGCGTAACTTTCCTTCCTCTTGCGCTTCTTCTTCTTATCGGTTTTGGTGATATTCTTCTGTGCCTTTCCGGCTTTCTTTGCTGCTTTTCCACTTGTAGAGCTGTGTCAATCGTGATTGATTCGTTCTTTTTGACCCGATCACAATAAAGTATTGGTGATTGCAATCACATAACCTCAAGTCAATCGTTCATGGAATCAATACTTTTGTTCTGACTGGTTCATTTATCTCGGTTAGCCAGTAAAGAAAGAACGAAACAACACAATCCAAAAATCAATCGTTCACAGAGTCAATACTTTTGTTGCGCATCTGACTCGTTCATTTTTCTCGGTGGCGAGTAAAGAACGAACGACACTAGCCCCAAATCAATCATTCACAAAGTCAATACTTTTATTGCGCATCTGACTGGCTATTTCGGAGAGCAAAAAATAAATCGCTTGATTTGAAGATTTCTTGGACGTTTGTTAATCCACTGGCATCGTAGCCATCCTTTGATGGAATTTGTTACTTTATGTCTTGATAGAAAGAAGACGAATCATATTTTGGGATATATGCTATATTTATTTCGAAATGTCACCAGAAAGCCCTAAAATATTAAAAATTTGAGTGATTTTTTTTTCGCTTGGAAAAATTAAGATTTTAGGGCTTTCTGGTGACATTTCGAAATAAATATAGCATATATCCCATAATATGGTTCGTCTTCTTTCTATCAAGACATAAAGTAAAAAAATCCATCAAAGGATGGCTACGATGTCAATGGATTAAAAAACGTCTAAGAAATCTTCAATTGAGGCGACTTTTTTTTGAAATGGAACAATCGTTTCATCTCTTTTTTTTATTGTCTCTGTCTTTAGATAAACATGTTTTGAAGCTTTCAAAAGTGATTCACTCTTACAATCTATCAGAATGTATCTGTCTACCGAAACGAAATTGAACGAATGATTGTATTGAAATTGAATGGAGCAATACAATACTCTCATTCTCATCTGTCATTGAATGATTGAATGATTGATTGAAATGACCGAATCATTTTTTCAACCAATACTTGAACGATTCGATCATTGAATTTGAACGATTGACACAGCTCTATCCACTTGCTTTAGGCGGCATTTTACACTTTGATTTTCACTTCACTGTTTGCTGACAAAACGAGAACTGTGAAAAATTCCGATTTTACCCTCCCTTTTATTTCCCAATTGGACGATGTATTCATCGGTACTCACACACAAAAACATTCATATGGTATACATGAAATTCAAGTATATATAGAAGCACCACCACTAGCTGTTTCTCATAATATTGTGAAAAGTGATTCAGTGAGGGTTTGTTCCGTATTAAAAATAAAAACAGTGAAAAATGTCTGGTCGTGGTAAAGGTGGCAAAGTGAAGGGAAAGGCAAAGTCCCGCTCAAATCGTGCTGGACTACAGTTTCCAGTTGGACGTATTCATCGTCTGCTCCGCAAGGGCAACTATGCCGAACGTGTTGGCGCTGGTGCTCCAGTATATCTAGCAGCTGTTATGGAATATTTGGCTGCTGAAGTTCTTGAATTGGCGGGAAATGCTGCTCGTGACAACAAGAAGACCAGAATTATTCCTCGTCATTTGCAATTGGCCATCCGTAATGACGAAGAATTGAATAAATTACTTTCTGGTGTTACCATTGCCCAGGGAGGTGTACTTCCAAACATCCAAGCCGTTTTGTTGCCCAAGAAGACAGAAAAAAGCGCCTAAAATGCATTGACAACAATCTACATAAAAAAACAAACCGTCCTTTTAAGGACGACAAAATATTTAAATTAAGACTATTAAACGTTTTCAATTTTCAAAAAAAATTTCGAATCAACAACATTTTCCAATTCCAATTATAATATAAATCTTTGGAAAAGGAATATTTTATGACGCAGAAAATCCACAATTCTTGGAAAAAACTATTTCATATCACTCCTCCAAATAGGTATGTATCTTCGTCACAAAACGAATACCTACATAGCCATAAAATCATAAACAAAAAAGAAATAAAATTCTCAGAAAAAAAAAAGGCAAAATAATGTAGGTAGAAAATTTTCACATTCCGCCGTACATTTATGTTTGGTTAAAATGATTCCAATCAGAAAAGTGGCGGGAAAATGCTATTTTTGCCGCCATTTCACAAGCCACGCCACGTATTCTCAGAATTTTATTTGAAAAGTAAAACAAATTTAACTTCCACATTTATTCAGCAAACACAAATTAAAAATCGATTTAAAATCACTTTAGAGATTTATTTTGTGGTCCTGAAAAGGACCGATTGTTTGAGAAAATTATTATTTTCACATTATTTAACCGCCGAAGCCATAAAGAGTGCGTCCTTGTCTCTTCAATGCATATACTACATCCATAGCAGTAACTGTCTTACGCTTAGCGTGTTCAGTATATGTTACAGCATCACGAATAACATTTTCTAGGAACACTTTTAAAACACCACGTGTTTCTTCGTAAATTAAACCAGAAATACGTTTAACACCACCACGACGAGCCAAGCGGCGAATTGCTGGTTTGGTAATTCCTTGGATATTATCACGCAACACTTTGCGATGACGCTTAGCGCCACCCTTTCCCAAGCCTTTTCCTCCTTTACCACGACCAGTCATTTTTTAAATATTTTGTATGAACACTGAACTGAACTAAAGTCACTATCAAATCAAACTGTACTTTTCCGCAAGAGCAACACGAATATTTATGCTTCTTCTTTGCACTAGGTAGAGAAAACCAATTGGAAACGAAACGAAAGAACAGAGACAAGCGTCGTATACTATTTTATAAGATGAATTACGAAATTCCAATAGCATTTTATTGTGACTTTTTTCTGAATTTTGTGAATAGTGTTCTTTGAGAAAGTGAAGTGATGGCTCGTACTAAGCAAACTGCTCGTAAATCTACTGGTGGAAAAGCACCAAGGAAACAATTGGCGACCAAGGCAGCTCGCAAAAGTGCTCCAGCCACCGGAGGTGTAAAGAAACCACATCGTTATCGTCCTGGTACTGTTGCTCTTCGTGAAATTCGTCGTTATCAAAAGAGTACTGAATTGTTGATTCGCAAATTGCCTTTCCAACGTTTAGTTCGTGAGATTGCTCAGGATTTCAAAACTGATTTGCGTTTCCAGAGTTCAGCAGTGATGGCTCTTCAAGAAGCCAGTGAAGCATATTTGGTTGGTCTTTTTGAAGATACAAATTTGTGTGCCATTCATGCCAAGCGCGTCACAATTATGCCAAAAGACATCCAATTGGCCAGACGTATCCGTGGTGAACGTGCTTAAATAAGTACATAAAAAACAATTTGCTCATCGGTCCTTTTCAGGACCACAAAAAAATCTCAAAGGGATCTTTCATAATTTCAATTGAATTTTGTAGTTACTATTTAATAGGATTTTATTTTTACTTGTATTGTAGCATAGCAATGCCAAATGAACTGTGAACTCACTAGAAGAATCAGAATTAGTTGATGGAATACATATATCTACAATATTATGTACATGTTTTTTTTTAAAATGCTTCTTCTCTAATAATGAAAATTGGAACACCTCACACATGCTATTAAACAAACTATGTATTCTTCGTAAGTGAAAAACAATGGAATCTAAAATATATGTACCTACGTATATGCTTCGACATATACTCATGATTATGTTTGTTTAAATATTAGAAGGATTAGTACAGAAAATAGGGCTTCTTAAAAGGATAAGAAATGTATGAAGTTTGAGTAGGTTAATTTCTAATAAATAATATAGCACATTTTATATTCAATACAGTTGAGTTTCATACAAGTTCCTGTATTACATGTCCGATTGCTTCGTTTGGTTTAATGAAACATCTATTACCTTCTCCATTTTCAAAGTCATCTTTTGAAATTTCTGTCATATTTTTTAATTTTTATTATAAAATATATGTGGATAATATGACTGACTTCGGTAGAAATTTTGAAAAAAGAAGAAAATAAAATTATAGAAAAACAAATCTTCGTGTTGGTACATACGAGTACCTACCTACGGACGGCTACTAGGTTTACTTCTGAGAATTGTTTCATACGTACTTTTATGTCAATTAAAGTTCGGATATTTTAAGTATTATGACTATTTACATAATTTATTATTTAAAACCTATGATACTAATACAATTAAATGCTGTGTTTTCAAAGAAATGAAATAAATATACTCGTTTGAATAGAAATAAAAATCGTCCAGAGAAAGTCAATCCAGCGTTTCATTACCGAACTTTGTTTAATTTTATTTATGCTAAGAATAGTAATATTAGTTGGTCCTTTAACATTTATATCATTATGTAAACTATATATTTTATGATAAATATTTATTTATCCCTTAAACTAATACATTTGTTTAAATAAATACGATTTTAAGCGCGAAGACTGAAAGAAATGTCTTCAACAAAGAGTTTAATAACTCTCTCCTGCAATCGACGATGAGTAAATTTAAATGAAAATATTTAAAACAAGTACCCGCATATTATTGAAATATATTCAAATGATTATATTTTGATATATTTGTTTGAAACATATAAAATAATGATTTTTTTCAAAGAACTCATGGATACAAGACAGTAAAAGCGCTCAAATAAATTAAAATTTTGTGTACCTTCCTTCTCCTTGATTCTCATGGAGTTAAGCCGCGTAGGGTGGTTTTTAAAAAGCATCATCAATACAAGTATTTTCTAGTGTTTTTGTGATTTTAAAAGTTAAAATTAAATAATCAAAATGGCTGATGCTGTCGTTGCTTCTCCTGCTGTAGTTTCAGCTGAAAAGAAACCGAAAAAGGCTGCTGCAAGCGGTTCAAAGAAACCAAAAACTGCTCCAACTCATCCTCCTACTCAGCAAATGGTGGATGCTGCCATCAAAACTCTAAAGGAACGTGGTGGTTCATCGCTTTTGGCTATTAAAAAATACATCGCGGCTACATACAAGGTTGATGTACAAAAACTTGCTCCTTTCATCAAAAAATATTTAAAAAGTGCTGTGGTCAGTGGTAAATTAGTGCAAACCAAGGGAAAGGGTGCTGCTGGTTCATTCAAATTGTCTGCTTCAGCAAACAAAGAACCAAAAGTCAAATCTGCTGAGAAGAAAAAATCGTCTGTGAAGCCGAAAACTGCTGCAGCTGGTGAGAAAAAAGTGAAGAAGGCGTCAACTGGTGAGAAGAAAGTGAAAAAAACTGCCGCCGCTTCTAAGAAGACAGCCGAGAAGAAAAAAGTGGAAAAGTCAAAGGTAAAGGCTATCAAGAAAACAACAACAGTCAAGGCAAAACCAACAAAGCCAAAAGCTGCTGTCCCAAAGGCAAAAGTACCGAAGGCAAAAACTGCTGTTGCTAAACCAAAAAAAGTTGTTGCAGCAAAGAAGGCAAAAAAATAATTTCTTTGCACAATTCCGCAACAAGAAATTAAAAAACAAATCACAGTCCTTTTCAGGGCTACAAAATAATTCATTAATGAGATAAAGCAATGGTTCTTAAATTTTGTAGTTTGTGTGGGTAAAAAAAAATGATTTTATCTCTCCATTAATTAATTAATGGTATTACATACATACATACTTATATTCCGATTCCGAAACAAAATCTTCAAATATGTATGTGTATTGTTGAATTGATTTTTCCTTAAAAATCAACCACGGCAACAGCACAACTAGGTATTGAATTTTTTCTTTCATTTTCAGATTTCCATGAAATTCTCATATACATAATATTCTTCCTTTATAACAAATATTTTCATAGAAATTTAAATACAATTAATGGCGGAAATTTCAAGTCAGCAAAATTGCTACCACAAAAAAATATAAATTTTCCAAGATGTTAATAAGATACGTAGTTTCATTAATAGCATAATAATATTATGTATGTCGAAGCATGGTTCAGTGTATATAGGTAGGTACCGGGTAATACAGCATTCTACTGTACATTAAAACGTCAGGTTTACTGTTACCTAAATGAAATCAGAGATGGCGATGTGATTGTTCATAAAATAATAAAAATTGGCAAAAATAAAAAGGAAGTAATTTTTTTGGAAATTCTGAAAAAAAGAGGAGACGTCGTTCCGCTCTAACGAAATCCCGACCCGACATTGCACATTGTTCCATTTAGTGAAGAAAAATTCTATATGTATATAAAATTGTGTTTCATTGTAGAATCTCTTAAATGAATATTTTGAGGCCCTGAAAAGGGCCGTTGTATATAATGACGAATCCAATTGGCGACGGGAAATTACTTTGAGCTGGTATATTTGGTGACTGCTTTAGTTCCTTCACTAACAGCGTGCTTAGCGAGCTCACCAGGCAACAACAAACGGACTGCAGTTTGGATTTCCCTGCTTGTGATTGTTGAACGCTTGTTGTAATGAGCCAAACGAGATGCTTCAGCAGCGATTCTCTCGAAAATATCATTCACAAAACTGTTCATGATACTCATGGCCTTTGATGAAATTCCAGTATCAGGATGAACTTGTTTCAACACTTTGTAAATGTAGATTGCGTAACTTTCCTTCCTCTTGCGCTTCTTCTTCTTATCGGTTTTGGTGATATTCTTCTGTGCCTTTCCGGCTTTCTTTGCTGCTTTTCCACTCACATTTACATTACATTAATTTTTTATTGAACTGTTATATACAATTTGACTTAAGGCTATTTTACAAAGTGGTTATTAATATTTTATGTGTTGGCTCAACAACAGGGGCCCAACGGTTTACATTGATTTTTTTTTTAATTCTATTTACATAAATTGTTATTGTTTTCTTAGATTCATACTCGTATAGTATTCATCGTTGTCAGGGTTGACCTCAGGGTGTTCAAATCCGGGTGTCGATGTCCTTATGGTGGTAGAGAGGGTTGTTCATCTTGGTTTTATCCTCGATGGTGGATTGTTTCGGTCAAATCGTAGAAGGGTATAGTTGCCCTGTCAGTGTCTCTTGGGAATAGGTCCTCGTTTAGTAGAGCCAATACATGCAGGTATCGATGCTCTGAGATGTGTTGCGTTTCCGCAATCCTGCGGACTAGAGGGTTTGGATGGCTGGATGCATTCCCGAGTATTCTCTGGAAAAGTGTGACCATGTACTTTTCTAGGGGGATGATGTTGGCTTCTTCGTAGAGTCTTGAACTTCTGACGTTCCTGCGGATTGGATCGTAGTGGAGTCCTGTGCAGATCCTTAAGAGTTTTCTCTCAAAAATGGCCAGCTTTCTCATGTACGTCTTGGAAATGGTGTACCAAATGGGGAAACCGTAAGTTACTACCGGCCTTATAAGTTGTTTGTAGAGTAGCAGCTTGGTTTTTTTACTGAGTCCGTTTTGCTTCTTCATCAGGGGGTAGACTCGATGAAACGCAAATGCAGCCTTCCTCAGAACAGTGTTCAGGTGTGGGTTGAATCTAAATCGCTCGTTAAAGTTGACTCCAAGATATTTAACGTCGTTTGTGGTTGATAGCGCTGATCCATCAGGTAGTCTCAACGTTATATTACGACAATTGGTGGCTGACCGTCCTCTACTTCTTCCTCTAATGGGTCTTCTGATGCAGATCAGTTCAGATTTGGCTGTGTTGATCCGTATGCCCCATTTTTGGTAGTACTCGAAAAGTTTTCTCACGTGGGCTTCAACTCTTCGTGCTGCTATGGCTGGGGACAATGAGCTGCTATATGTGGCGGAGTCGTCGGCGAAAAGGCAGCTGTTGGTTGTGTTCTCGAGCTGAGGTTGGTCGGATGTGAAAATGTTAAAAAGTAGTGGACCCAATTTTGACCCTTGGGCTACACCGGCTCTGATACTTTTTGTTCGTGAATGGGTGTCTTCTATTTGTACAAAAAAGGACCTGGAATGAAGAAAGCTAAAAATTATTTTAATAAGGGGTATAGGAAAACTTAGCAGTTTAAGTTTGTGAATAAGTCCTTCAATCCACACCGAATCGAATGCTTTCTCCACATCTAAGAAGCATGCGACTGTGACTTGGTGGTTGTTGAGAGCCTTCGTGACATCATGGTGGAACTTCATTAACGGGTGCAACGTAGAATGTTTTTCCCGGAATCCAAATTGAATGTCAGGTAAGATGTTGAGTTGGTTACAAACATCTTTCACTCTCCGGAGGATGAGTTCTTCGAGTATTTTGCTCATACTACAAAGAAGCGATATCGGCCTATATCCTCTGATGTTGTTGCGGTCGCCTTTCTTCGGAATGGCTATTATTTTAGCGGTCTTCCATTTCCTAGGAAAGCAGCAGTTGTTGATGCAGTTGTTCATCACTATAGCTAGCAAGATCATAATTGACTGTGGCAGCTTTTTCAGAACGAAGTTGGATATTTTGTCCGGACCAGTTGACTTCTTAGAGTGACTGCTCTGAATTATTTCAGCGATTTCTTCTGGTGTTGACAAGGTGTCATTATCCACGGGGTCGTCGGCTTGATTTGTGTCAGTGAATGCAGTAGTTGCGGTCGTCGATTCTTGGATGCTTCTGAATGTGGCATGGACTTCTGAGAGGAATACAGGATCATTAGGAGGCGATGGGTTGAAGTTGCCTTCGAAGAATATCGCTAACGCTTCTGCCTTCTCATCGGGGGTAGTGGCGGTTCCAGGATTGGTGTCTATTGTGTCTGGCATTTTTGGACCTTTTCCGATAATTCGGTTAATTTGTTTAAAGGTATCAGGGCCGGGCTTAATATCTTGCAGCCTCTTTTGCATCTGAACGTCGTTGTAGTGTTGTACTGCATTCTTGAACATGACGTTAGTGCAGTTTAGTTCACTCAGAACGGTCTGATAGTCACTGTGGACCGTGTTCAATTCCCGGTGGCGTATTCTTTGGAGTCGTTTCCTTAGACGTTGCCTGTGGTGGTAGAGGTTCTGAATATAGACTGGAAGATGGCTATATCTGCCCTTCGACGTTTTAGGCCTCTTCTGCATATCGAGTGCTCGGTTTACTGCACTCTGAAGGTCTTCAACGGCTGTGTCAATCTCATCATTGGAGAGAGCTCTATCCACTTGCTTTAGGCGGCATTTTACACTTTGATTTTCACTTCACTGTTTGCTGACAAAACGAGAACTGTGAAAAATTCCGATTTTACCCTCCCTTTTATTTCCCAATTGGACGATGTATTCATCGGTACTCACACACAAAAACATTCATATGGTATACATGAAATTCAAGTATATATAGAAGCACCACCACTAGCTGTTTCTCATAATATTGTGAAAAGTGATTCAGTGAGGGTTTGTTCCGTATTAAAAATAAAAACAGTGAAAAATGTCTGGTCGTGGTAAAGGTGGCAAAGTGAAGGGAAAGGCAAAGTCCCGCTCAAATCGTGCTGGACTACAGTTTCCAGTTGGACGTATTCATCGTCTGCTCCGCAAGGGCAACTATGCCGAACGTGTTGGCGCTGGTGCTCCAGTATATCTAGCAGCTGTTATGGAATATTTGGCTGCTGAAGTTCTTGAATTGGCGGGAAATGCTGCTCGTGACAACAAGAAGACCAGAATTATTCCTCGTCATTTGCAATTGGCCATCCGTAATGACGAAGAATTGAATAAATTACTTTCTGGTGTTACCATTGCCCAGGGAGGTGTACTTCCAAACATCCAAGCCGTTTTGTTGCCCAAGAAGACAGAAAAAAGCGCCTAAAATGCATTGACAACAATCTACATAAAAAAACAAACCGTCCTTTTAAGGACGACAAAATATTTAAATTAAGACTATTAAACGTTTTCAATTTTCAAAAAAAATTTCGAATCAACAACATTTTCCAATTCCAATTATAATATAAATCTTTGGAAAAGGAATATTTTATGACGCAGAAAATCCACAATTCTTGGAAAAAACTATTTCATATCACTCCTCCAAATAGGTATGTATCTTCGTCACAAAACGAATACCTACATAGCCATAAAATCATAAACAAAAAAGAAATAAAATTCTCAGAAAAAAAAAGGCAAAATAATGTAGGTAGAAAATTTTCACATTCCGCCGTACATTTATGTTTGGTTAAAATGATTCCAATCAGAAAAGTGGCGGGAAAATGCTATTTTTGCCGCCATTTCACAAGCCACGCCACGTATTCTCAGAATTTTATTTGAAAAGTAAAACAAATTTAACTTCCACATTTATTCAGCAAACACAAATTAAAAATCGATTTAAAATCACTTTAGAGATTTATTTTGTGGTCCTGAAAAGGACCGATTGTTTGAGAAAATTATTATTTTCACATTATTTAACCGCCGAAGCCATAAAGAGTGCGTCCTTGTCTCTTCAATGCATATACTACATCCATAGCAGTAACTGTCTTACGCTTAGCGTGTTCAGTATATGTTACAGCATCACGAATAACATTTTCTAGGAACACTTTTAAAACACCACGTGTTTCTTCGTAAATTAAACCAGAAATACGTTTAACACCACCACGACGAGCCAAGCGGCGAATTGCTGGTTTGGTAATTCCTTGGATATTATCACGCAACACTTTGCGATGACGCTTAGCGCCACCCTTTCCCAAGCCTTTTCCTCCTTTACCACGACCAGTCATTTTTTAAATATTTTGTATGAACACTGAACTGAACTAAAGTCACTATCAAATCAAACTGTACTTTTCCGCAAGAGCAACACGAATATTTATGCTTCTTCTTTGCACTAGGTAGAGAAAACCAATTGGAAACGAAACGAAAGAACAGAGACAAGCGTCGTATACTATTTTATAAGATGAATTACGAAATTCCAATAGCATTTTATTGTGACTTTTTTCTGAATTTTGTGAATAGTGTTCTTTGAGAAAGTGAAGTGATGGCTCGTACTAAGCAAACTGCTCGTAAATCTACTGGTGGAAAAGCACCAAGGAAACAATTGGCGACCAAGGCAGCTCGCAAAAGTGCTCCAGCCACCGGAGGTGTAAAGAAACCACATCGTTATCGTCCTGGTACTGTTGCTCTTCGTGAAATTCGTCGTTATCAAAAGAGTACTGAATTGTTGATTCGCAAATTGCCTTTCCAACGTTTAGTTCGTGAGATTGCTCAGGATTTCAAAACTGATTTGCGTTTCCAGAGTTCAGCAGTGATGGCTCTTCAAGAAGCCAGTGAAGCATATTTGGTTGGTCTTTTTGAAGATACAAATTTGTGTGCCATTCATGCCAAGCGCGTCACAATTATGCCAAAAGACATCCAATTGGCCAGACGTATCCGTGGTGAACGTGCTTAAATAAGTACATAAAAAACAATTTGCTCATCGGTCCTTTTCAGGACCACAAAAAAATCTCAAAGGGATCTTTCATAATTTCAATTGAATTTTGTAGTTACTATTTAATAGGATTTTATTTTTACTTGTATTGTAGCATAGCAATGCCAAATGAACTGTGAACTCACTAGAAGAATCAGAATTAGTTGATGGAATACATATATCTACAATATTATGTACATGTTTTTTTTAAAATGCTTCTTCTCTAATAATGAAAATTGGAACACCTCACACATGCTATTAAACAAACTATGTATTCTTCGTAAGTGAAAAACAATGGAATCTAAAATATATGTACCTACGTATATGCTTCGACATATACTCATGATTATGTTTGTTTAAATATTAGAAGGATTAGTACAGAAAATAGGGCTTCTTAAAAGGATTAGAAATGTATGAAGTTTGAGTAGGTTAATTTCTAATAAATAATATAGCACATTTTATATTCAATACAGTTGAGTTTCATACAAGTTCCTGTATTACATGTCCGATTGCTTCGTTTGGTTTAATGAAACATCTATTACCTTCTCCATTTTCAAAGTCATCTTTTGAAATTTCTGTCATATTTTTTAATTTTTATTATAAAATATATGTGGATAATATGACTGACTTCGGTAGAAATTTTGAAAAAAGAAGAAAATAAAATTATAGAAAAACAAATCTTCGTGTTGGTACATACGAGTACCTACCTACGGACGGCTACTAGGTTTACTTCTGAGAATTGTTTCATACGTACTTTTATGTCAATTAAAGTTCGGATATTTTAAGTATTATGACTATTTACATAATTTATTATTTAAAACCTATGATACTAATACAATTAAATGCTGTGTTTTCAAAGAAATGAAATAAATATACTCGTTTGAATAGAAATAAAAATCGTCCAGAGAAAGTCAATCCAGCGTTTCATTACCGAACTTTGTTTAATTTTATTTATGCTAAGAATAGTAATATTAGTTGGTCCTTTAACATTTATATCATTATGTAAACTATATATTTTATGATAAATATTTATTTATCCCTTAAACTAATACATTTGTTTAAATAAATACGATTTTAAGCGCGAAGACTGAAAGAAATGTCTTCAACAAAGAGTTTAATAACTCTCTCCTGCAATCGACGATGAGTAAATTTAAATGAAAATATTTAAAACAAGTACCCGCATATTATTGAAATATATTCAAATGATTATATTTTGATATATTTGTTTGAAACATATAAAATAATGATTTTTTTCAAAGAACTCATGGATACAAGACAGTAAAAGCGCTCAAATAAATTAAAATTTTGTGTACCTTCCTTCTCCTTGATTCTCATGGAGTTAAGCCGCGTAGGGTGGTTTTTAAAAAGCATCATCAATACAAGTATTTTCTAGTGTTTTTGTGATTTTAAAAGTTAAAATTAAATAATCAAAATGGCTGATGCTGTCGTTGCTTCTCCTGCTGTAGTTTCAGCTGAAAAGAAACCGAAAAAGGCTGCTGCAAGCGGTTCAAAGAAACCAAAAACTGCTCCAACTCATCCTCCTACTCAGCAAATGGTGGATGCTGCCATCAAAACTCTAAAGGAACGTGGTGGTTCATCGCTTTTGGCTATTAAAAAATACATCGCGGCTACATACAAGGTTGATGTACAAAAACTTGCTCCTTTCATCAAAAAATATTTAAAAAGTGCTGTGGTCAGTGGTAAATTAGTGCAAACCAAGGGAAAGGGTGCTGCTGGTTCATTCAAATTGTCTGCTTCAGCAAACAAAGAACCAAAAGTCAAATCTGCTGAGAAGAAAAAATCGTCTGTGAAGCCGAAAACTGCTGCAGCTGGTGAGAAAAAAGTGAAGAAGGCGTCAACTGGTGAGAAGAAAGTGAAAAAAACTGCCGCCGCTTCTAAGAAGACAGCCGAGAAGAAAAAAGTGGAAAAGTCAAAGGTAAAGGCTATCAAGAAAACAACAACAGTCAAGGCAAAACCAACAAAGCCAAAAGCTGCTGCCCCAAAGGCAAAAGTACCGAAGGCAAAAACTGCTGTTGCTAAACCAAAAAAAGTTGTTGCAGCAAAGAAGGCAAAAAAATAATTTCTTTGCACAATTCCGCAACAAGAAATTAAAAAACAAATCACAGTCCTTTTCAGGGCTACAAAATAATTCATTAATGAGATAAAGCAATGGTTCTTAAATTTTGTAGTTTGTGTGGGTAAAAAAAAATGATTTTATCTCTCCATTAATTAATTAATGGTATTACATACATACATACTTATATTCCGATTCCGAAACAAAATCTTCAAATATGTATGTGTATTGTTGAATTGATTTTTCCTTAAAAATCAACCACGGCAACAGCACAACTAGGTATTGAATTTTTTCTTTCATTTTCAGATTTCCATGAAATTCTCATATACATAATATTCTTCCTTTATAACAAATATTTTCATAGAAATTTAAATACAATTAATGGCGGAAATTTCAAGTCAGCAAAATTGCTACCACAAAAAAATATAAATTTTCCAAGATGTTAATAAGATACGTAGTTTCATTAATAGCATAATAATATTATGTATGTCGAAGCATGGTTCAGTGTATATAGGTAGGTACCGGGTAATACAGCATTCTACTGTACATTAAAACGTCAGGTTTACTGTTACCTAAATGAAATCAGAGATGGCGATGTGATTGTTCATAAAATAATAAAAATTGGCAAAAATAAAAAGGAAGTAATTTTTTTGGAAATTCTGAAAAAAAGAGGAGACGTCGTTCCGCTCTAACGAAATCCCGACCCGACATTGCACATTGTTCCATTTAGTGAAGAAAAATGGATACGAACGAAGATTCTATATGTATATAAAATTGTGTTTCATTGTAGAATCTCTTAAATGAATATTTTGAGGCCCTGAAAAGGGCCGTTGTATATAATGACGAATCCAATTGGCGACGGGAAATTACTTTGAGCTGGTATATTTGGTGACTGCTTTAGTTCCTTCACTAACAGCGTGCTTAGCGAGCTCACCAGGCAACAATAAACGGACTGCAGTTTGGATTTCCCTGCTTGTGATTGTTGAACGCTTGTTGTAATGAGCCAAACGAGATGCTTCAGCAGCGATTCTCTCGAAAATATCATTCACAAAACTGTTCATGATACTCATGGCCTTTGATGAAATTCCAGTATCAGGATGAACTTGTTTCAACACTTTGTAAATGTAGATTGCGTAACTTTCCTTCCTCTTGCGCTTCTTCTTCTTATCGGTTTTGGTGATATTCTTCTGTGCCTTTCCGGCTTTCTTTGCTGCTTTTCCACTTGCTTTAGGCGGCATTTTACACTTTGATTTTCACTTCACTGTTTGCTGATAAAACGAGAACTGTGAAAAATTCATTACATTACATTAATTTTTATTGAACTGTTATATACAATTTGACTTAAGGCTAGTTTACAAAGTGGTTATTAATATTTTATGTGTTGGCTCAACAACAGGGGCCCAACGGTTTACATTGATTTTTTTTTTTTAATTCTATTTACATAAATTGTTATTGTTTTCTTAGATTCATACTCGTATAGTATTCATCGTTGTCAGGGTTGACCTCAGGGTGTTCAAATCCGGGTGTCGATGTCCTTATGGTGGTAGAGAGGGTTGTTCATCTTGGTTTTATCCTCGATGGTGGGTTGTTTCGGTCAAATCGTAGAAGGGTATAGTTGCCCTGTCAGTGTCTCTTGGGAATAGGTCCTCGTTTAGTAGAGCCAATACATGCAGGTATCGATGCTCTGAGATGTGTTGCGTTTCCGCAATCCTGCGGACTAGAGGGTTTGGATGGCTGGATGCATTCCCGAGTATTCTCTGGAAAAGTGTGACCATGTACTTTTCTAGGGGGATGATGTTGGCTTCTTCGTAGAGTCTTGAACTTCTGACGTTTTTCCTGCGGATTGGATCGTAGTGGAGTCCTGTGCAGATCCTTAAGGGTTTTCTCTCAAAAATGGCCAGCTTTCTCATGTACGTCTTGGAAATGGTGTACCAAATGGGGAAACCGTAAGTTACTACCGGCCTTATAAGTTGTTTGTAGAGTAGCAGCTTGGTTTTTTTACTGAGTCCGTTTTGCTTCTTCATCAGGGGGTAGACTCGATGAAACGCAAATGCAGCCTTCCTCAGAACAGTGTTCAGGTGTGGGTTGAATCTAAATCGCTCGTTAAAGTTGACTCCAAGATATTTAACGTCGTTTGTGGTTGATAGCGCTGATCCATCAGGTAGTCTCAACGTTATATTACGACAATTGGTGGCTGACCGTCCTCTACTTCTTCCTCTAATGGGTCTTCTGATGCAGATCAGTTCAGATTTGGCTGTGTTGATCCGTATGCCCCATTTTTGGTAGTACTCGAAAAGTTTCCTCACGTGGGCTTCAACTCTTCGTGCTGCTATGGCTGGGGACAATGAGCTGCTATATGTGGCGGAGTCGTCGGCGAAAAGGCAGCTGTTGGTTGTGTTCTCGAGCTGAGGTTGGTCGGATGTGAAAATATTAAAAAGTAGTGGACCCAATTTTGACCCTTGGGCTACACCGGCTCTGATACTTTTTGTTCGTGAATGGGTGTCTTCTATTTGTACAAAAAAGGACCTGGAATGAAGAAAGCTAAAAATTATTTTAATAAGGGGTATAGGAAAACTTAGCAGTTTAAGTTTGTGAATAAGTCCTTCAATCCACACCGAATCGAATGCCTTCTCCACATCTAAGAAGCATGCGACTGTGACTTGGTGGTTGTTGAGAGCCTTCGTGACATCATGGTGGAACTTCATTAACGGGTGCAACCTAGAATGTTTTTCCCGGAATCCAAATTGAATGTCAGGTAAGATGTTGAGTTGGTTACAAACATCTTTCACTCCCCGGAGGATGAGTTCTTCGAGTATTTTGCTCATACTACAAAGAAGCGATATCGGCCTATATCCTCTGATGTTGTTGCGGTCGCCTTTCTTCGGAATGGCTATTATTTTAGCGGTCTTCCATTTCCTGGAAAGTAGCAGTTGTTGATGCAGTTGTTCATCACTATAGCTAGCAAGATCATAATTGACTCTGGCAGCTTTTTCAGAACGAAGTTTTGTCCGGACCAGTTGACTTCTTAGAGTGACTGCTCTGAATTATTTCAGCGATTTCCTCTGGTGTTGACAAGGTGTCATCATCCACGGGGTCGTCGGCTTGATTTGTGTCAGTGAATGCAGTAGTTGCTGTCGTCGATTCTTGGATGCTTCTGAATGTGGCATGGACTTCTGAGAGGAATACAAGATCATTAGGAGGCGATGGGTTGAAGTTGCCTTCGAAGAATATCGCTAACGCTTCTGCCTTCTCATCGGGGGTAGTGGCGGTTCCAGGATTGGTGTCTATTGTGTCTGGCATTTTTGGACCTTTTCCGATAATTCGGTTAATTTGTTTAAAGGTATCAGGGCCGGGCATAATTCCCGGTGGCGTATTCTTTGGAGTCGTTTCCTTAGACGTTGCATGTGGTGGTAGGGGTTCTGAATATAGACTGGAAGATGGCTATATCTGTCCTCGGACGTCTTAGGCCTCTTCTGCATATCGAGTGCTCGGTTTACTGCACTCTGAAGGTCTTCAACGGCTGTGTCAATCTCATCATTGGAGAGATTTCTTGTCGTTGGGGGTAGGGTGATATTATTTTCGACTTCTCTGTGAAAAAGCTCAGTATCCAGTTCCTTAAAGTTTATGTAGTCACCTCCAGGTTGCTCGTTCGTAAGGATGGGTTGATGAAGCCTAATAATCAGCTGCACTGCTTCATGGTCCGAGTCGCCGGTAAGAGTCTTGCACTCGTAGTTCTGGATCTCTGGGAGGATATTTACCAGGTTAGAGGTCACCATGAAGAAGTCCAGGAAAGATGGGGTTCTGGGGAAAGTCGGCCATGGTTGGGATATAACAACGAGGGAGTGGCTGTCGTAATTGTCTTCCATCCAGCTGACAATTGTTCTGGGGAAAGTCGGCCATGGTTGGGATATAACAACGAGGGAGCCCAAGTAACAATTTAGTTTCCATAAGGCTCAAAGGAAGCTATTTTCTTATTTCCATAACAACTGTAAACGATCTTATGGAAACCTATTTGGCGCACTTTTGCGAAGCTATTAACTTTCCCTAAGACTTTTCCCCGCAGGCTCTGTGAAAGCTACATAACTGCTCATGACAGGCTGTAAGATGTTATGCTAAGGCCTTATAGAAGTCATTACGGAAATCTTAACGAAATTAGAAAAATCCAAACAAAAAATTATTTGTGTATATTTTTTATTTAGTATTTTTATTGCTTGTATTTGACAAATCCGCCATTTGGATTGTACACGTAATTTATTCAACGTTCTGAAAGTATATAATTTATTTTAATTGAAAAAAATGCAAACTTACTTGCTTCGTTCAAGAATCGAACTCGCACCCCCCGGAACCCCAGCCCAAAACGCAACCAATAGGCCAATACGACTTATACAGAATGGAGTTTAAAAATGTATAAGTTGAACTACATTAACTTTTCAAGCTTCATAGATGTAGATAATGTACGTATAGGACTTTACGAAATTAATAGCAACAATAATTTCCTTGTACGAGAAAATCAAGGTCGGCTTGTTTTTTTTTTTTGAATTTAAAAACAAATATTTATTACTACACTCGTTATGAAAGTAGTATGTACGCTATAATTATTATATCCCAAACTCTCTAGAAAAAAATCATGCATTATTATCTATCTTAAAAAAAAAAAATAAAAATCTGTGCTCCACTGAGGCACGAACACACGCCGAATGTTGGTTAGTTGAAGCACAAACCAGAGATTGTTTTGTGGTTGAAGTCTGAATAATAAAAGCTTCTATAAAGCTTGTTAATCGAAGCCAATTCAAAGATCCTCTATAAGAAAGTCAATAGCTTCCGTAGTATAGTTTATATTTATTATGACAGCTATTAGCTTGCATGCAAGCATCATCACTTCTATTAAATGTTTATAACAAACCTAAGGAAGCGAAAATGTATTTTTTTAATTTGCTGCAATTATCCACCTAGTTTATTACAAGTGAACTTAAAAGAAATAATTTCTTAACACGTCATTCTATGGAGAGTAAGGTAAAACCAATGTTGACTGTAAAAATGCTAGTATTCCTTTACTCATTCTTAAAAAAATACATGAAAAAAGAATAGACGAAATTCTTAGAAAAATCTAGTTCCATAATTAGTATTTTTCATTATCGCCGAAGCTAGTATTTAAATAGATTTTTACATTACTTGCATTGACTTAATTCTTGATTCCACAGCCCTATAGAGGATATTTGAATTGACATCGAATACCAAGCTTTATAGAAGCTCTTATTTTTCAGATTTCGATTAACTTACTTCGGCAGGCCTTATAGAGGCCTCGTTAAATAAGAATATCGCACCCCTCTGTACAGCTTGTGGAATTGTTTACGAAATGCCTTAAAGAAGCTATTAATGAAAACTTCCGTAAATCAGCCTTATAACAACACTATAGAAGTTATAGCTTGTTAAATTGAAACAATTGGACCTTATACAAGTTAAATTGTTAGTTGGGAGTGGCTGTCGTAATTGTCTTCCATCCAGCTGACAATTGCTACGCCTTCGGTGCTATTAATTGTATCGCCCCACATTTGGTGCCTTGCGTTGAAGTCTCCGCCGATCATCCCGAATGTGTGTTGGGTTAAGAGTCCGCTCAAAATTTGCAGATCGTGTTGTATATCCGGAATGTTAGCATTGCACTTGTTGTAAATGCTGATGACCGCCAGAGTTTCGGATGGAGACATTCGGATTACTATTCCAGTGGCTTCGAATGAAGTAAGTTCACGAATGGGGAATTGTGTAATCCTTTCCTTGTTGATCGTCTTTTTGACGAAAATGCCTGTCCCTCGTTTGCCTTGCACTTTATCGGTCTTAAAGAAATGGTAGTCTTTAAGATCCATCTTGTTGCGGCTGGTCAGCATCGTTTCACTGATAAGTGCAATATCTGGGTTATTGGACTTCATGAAGAGGTGGAAAGACGTTCTTTTGTTGATGCTATATAACGAATTAACGTTATATGCAATTACACGCAGTTTCCTTATGTACTGCATAGTTGGAATATAAAAGTGGCCAATGCCACGGACTTGCTTTCTTCACTCATACTGGAGTAGTTGGGAGGGACGGCATTACGAGCCTTCTTCATGATGGCGGATAGGTCGGCACCGAAGACTCGATGGACTTCTTCGCCGAGGTTCACATTTCCGGTTTTGGGCTGGTTCTTCCTAACAGGATATTGCTTCTTGGCATCCATAGTTGGTGGTTGTGGTAGCTTTGATGGCATCTTTGGTTGATTTGGCTGCGGCTGAACTTGTCTTAAGCCCATCCTGGCTAATGAAGCAAAACTGACAGCTGATTTTGTCAGTGTGCAAGCAGATTTTGCTGCGAATTCCTTTTGCGCTTTTTTAACTGTGGTCTGTTTTTCTTTTTCTGCCAGCTTCAGTATGTACTGCGGACAACCCTTGTAGCTTGCTGGATGTCCTGTGGATTTGCAGTTAGCGCAATAGACTTCTGTGCCCGATGACTCCTTCCGCTTGCATTCTCCTGGTTGGTGACTGAGCTTGCATTTGACACAAACGTATGCCATGCCGCAATTAGTGGCGACGTGTCCGAATCGCTGACAATTCTTACACTGCACAATGTCGTTGTTCTTGAGGCGTTCCCAGTTTACCCGTTGATTTAGCAGGAGTGTCTTCCTGGAGACTTCGGTGACGTCAAACGCTTTGTTGATTTCTACAACAAAGCAGTTAAACGCCTTTCCTTTTGCTCTTGATGACTTGAAGAGCGAAACCTTTATAACAGGTACCCCTTCGGCTTTGAGTTCTCCCTCAATTTCTTCAGTGCCGTACGAGAAGTGGATCCCTTTCAGCATCAATAGTGTCCGTCGGTCTTCACGTGGAGTAAACGAGTGGTGCAGTATTTTCCTTGTCTTGAGGAAGTTCTTGATGGCATTAAAACCTTCCCGATTAGCAGCACTTATGACCGTCTTCGTTGTGTTGATATTCTTGATGGTAAACTCTATTTTTAATCCTTTTTCGTATCTAGTGATTTCGGCGATGTTACCGGAAAAGCAGATGATTGGTGGCATTCCGTTTTTCTTCATCTTTGGTGCTGGTGTTGGTGTTTGTGCTTGAGTTGTTGTTGGTGTATTTGTTGTTGCCGTTTGGGGTATTGCCGGTGTTGGTACTGGTGTCGGTTGCTGCACTTCCGATGCTGTTGTTACAGCGGATATCCGTGGCTGATCCCTTTTCGACTTCTTGGTCGATGAGTTGGTTGACTTTTTCGATCGCTTTTGTCCAGGTAGGGGCGACGAACTATTGCTTGAATTGTCGGAGACATCATCCTCGGTATTGTTGGCAAGATTTATTTCGCCATTGTCTGGTGGTGAGTTGGTGTCCTCTTCGTCTTCTGAAGTTTCCGTGGTAGATCCTTGGCTTTCCTCGGAATCCATGAAAACATCTTCTTCGGCTTCGTCGTCTGGCTCTTCTTCTTCTTCTACATTGCTCGGAACTTGTTCCGAGAATTGTTCCAGCATTTGACGTATTTTTCCTCCATAGGTAGGTCCCAAGTCGTCCTTAATTCTCTTTAAAAGAAATTCAAGGGCAGCGAGGGCTGACTCAGGTGTCAGTCGTCTACCTGCCATTTTTCCCTTTAATTTCAGTCCTTTGTGGTTTTTATGATCCCCTTTTTTTTATTGGGTCACTTAATCACACTGACAGGTAATATTTTGAAGAAAACTTTTAGTGCCATTTTATTCACTTCAAGTTGAACACAACTTGGGGATTTTTATTCTCAACTTGAGAAATTGCTTTTATTCACTCGAAGTTGACTCACTCAACTTTGAATATTCCGAAGTTGAGAAAACCAAGAGTTGATTAACTTTGGATTCGCTCAACTCCCCGAAAAAGTAGAAGTTATGAAGCAAACTTGGGGTTTTATGTCAAACTTCTGATTTTTTTTATTTTTTATTTCTGTGTTTGACAGTTCAGTTCTGCAGTGAAGAAAATAATTAATAATTCATTTTTAAAATTGAAATACAGTGAATTGAATAATGATCGTGCAAATTATTTTTAATTATCCAGAACAAAAACGTAAATAGGTAATGGACATGGAATTCATGTTGGAGCAATTACTATCATCTTTGTCATCTTCTTCTTCTTCATCGTTATCTATGGATTTCAATTCTTCACCGATATAATTATCCATATTAAGTTCGTATGTTTTCATCGACAAACGAAAACAATTTGCTCAACTTATGTACTGTCTAATAACGCACTAATAATAACTTATCTTATTTACAAAAAGCAGATCAATCCGCTTTCATGTTCTATGTGCCACGATGAATCTGAGATCTGAAATTCAAATCTGATGTGCCCAATGGAAAATAACGTTAAAACACAATTGAAATTAAAAATTGTTCTTTTAATTTGATCTCAATTTTGTAGGTGTATGAAATAGAGAATTCCTATGATTGCGTTGCAACGTGCCTCTTCATAGACTGCTCCAACAACATTGTCGAATTCATTGAAACCATTTACAAGTATGGACAATAACCCAGACTGGCTACGCAGATACTAACAACTTTTTCTTTGCAGAATTCTTGTTCCCGGTGGAATATAGGTAAATCTAGGCCCACTGCTTTATCATTACAGCGACATGCAATCGGAGAACAGTATCGAACCCACCCACGAAGACCTTATGAACATCATAGACGCAGTGGGCTTCGAAGTGATAAAAAGTGAGACTGGTGTACGCACAAAATCCCCCATCCATGCTCAAGAGTGAGTACGAAAGCCTTTTCTGGGTGTGCCGCAAGCCAACGACAAATCCACGCCAACCAGCCTCTCCATCAAATCCCGAGGCGAATGGCAATAGTCAAACTTCAGTACACTCTCACAATGGAGATAGTGACATTGTTCGAGACGAGATGCAGCACTAAAGTGTTGTGTGAAGTGAATTTAGTTTTGTTCTTAACCCCACACACAGACACATTATTTTCTTTTTTGTTCTATCAGTTTTATTTTTTATAATTTAAACGTTACAATTCGAATTTGAAAATTGTACAAACAATTGTGGAACCTTATCCAAGGTGCTGCTTAAACGATAGTAAGAGCTTTGTAGCCGGACGTGTGCTTGCATTTGCAGAACGATCTTGCGATTCGACTCCTTCAAACGTTGTTTCTCCTCAATCGATGTTGTCAGCTGCTGCTTAAGCGGTTGGAATTGCTGCTGCAGCATAGTAATTTCCTTGGCATTCGCATCAATTTGCTTATTCAACACAACCTGACGTTCCTTGTGTAAGGCGAGTAAATTATTTGCAGTCATAAAACAGGACAACAGCGCACAAACAATGAATGCACTATGTACGGTGCATACAATGCGTCGCAACAAAACAAAAATAAAACCAATGAGTCACACTCTTTCTCACATTGTATTTGTATTCCCTTTCGCTGATCGCAGCGTGGGGAATAGTCTGGAGACTACACGTCGAAATGTAAATAGGATCACAGCTGTGCAATGCACACATGAAAACACAATCACTGTACCGTTGAATTGGGTGTGTTGTTTGGAGGATTTGCTAGATACTTTTCGATGTCATTCAGTTAGTAACAAATAGGTAGTTGAACAGTGAGGTGGTTAAAGGAATAAAGTGGTGAAAGATCAAAGTTATAGAACAATAAACAACGAAATAGAGAAAGGGTGAGTTATCACTGAGCCTACATTTGCATTGTTTAGAATTGTGTTTTAAATTTATATATTAGTGAGTTATCTCCGATCTGTTTGTGTAATTATTCTTTGTTAAATTTACAATAATGAAAGATAGTTGATCAAATATCTTATTCAATTTTAAAAACGATCTCCTTCAGAGAAAGAATTATTCCTGGTTGATTGATTTTCAGTCGACCACGGCACGGTTGTGCACAAGCGCATTAGTGGTGATGTGAGAACATGTGTTCATAGATAAAATTTCTTTCAGAATGTAATGGTTGGTTGGTTGGTTGAAAGTGGCTGTCAGCAGAAAACGCCAACACACTTAGACCAGTATAGGTCCATTGTGATGCCACGATGCAGGATCTGAGATCTCCCTACTAGTTGAACCATTTTGAGCTCTTTATAAAGCGTAAGAGGCTTCTGATGTCTATGCTTGTCAGATCGCCCAAGTCGTTGTAATAGAAGGCTCCTAAGTGAAGTTTCCTTCTGCGGGAGAGAGCTGGGCAGGAACAAAGAAGGTGAGGGATAGTTTCCTCCTCTTCCTCGTCCATGCAGCTTCTACAAAAGTCGTTTGCGAAGAGGCCCAGCCTTGCGGCGTGTTTGCCAATCAAGCAGTGTCCAGTAATGACACCTATTGTGGTGCCGATATGCAATCTGTTGAGAGAGATCAATTTCTTAGAGCGTTTCAGATCCAGCTTAGGCCAAATTTGTTTTGTCGCTAGACAAGTGGTTAACCTCGTCCACCTAAGATTTGTACTCTCGATAGCATTCAGCTTCAATTGTTGTTTGCGAGTAGCGATTGGTATCCCTAGGGTGCCTTTATCCGGCAGAATGGGTTGAGTTGTTCCTATTCTAGCGAGTTCATCGGCCTTACAATTCCCTGGAATGTCTCTATGCCCCGGCACCCAAATTAGGTGAATGTTGAACTGTTCGGCCATCTCCGTAAGAGACGATCGGCAGTCGAGGGCTGTTAGAGAAGTTATAGAGATCGAATCCAAGGATTTGATGGCTGCTTGGCTGTCCGAAAATATGTAGATATCCTTAACGGATATGACGTTTTTCTTGAGCCAGGATAAGACTTCTTTAATCGCCATAATTTCCGCCTGGAACACGCTACAGTAATTTGGTAGACGGAAGGAGAGCCTAAGATTAAGACGTTCCGAGAAAACACCCCCACCAACTACGTCATTGGTTTTTGAGCCGTCAGTATAGAAGTGAACTGATTCATCTTCCGGGAAGGCATCTCCATTCCAGGTTGCTCTGGATGGGATTGTGACGAGAAAATTCTTGTCAAAGTTTAGAGATGGGGTGGTGTAGTCAGTGTTTTCGGTTGAGATCTCGAATTTTTTCAAAATAGAGGCGTGGCCAAAGTCTTTGCTTGACCACTGTGAGATAGCTTTAAGGCGAATGGCTGCACTCGCTGCCATTTGCTTGCTAAATATGTCAAGGGGTAATATATGAAACAATATGTCTAGTGCCGCAGAGGGTGTTGTGCGTAGTGCACCGCTTATGCACATGCAGGCTGTGCGCTGGACCTTGCTTATGTGGTCGCGGTTTGTGGCCTTCTCCAAGGCTGTCCACCAGACAATTATCCCATAGGTGAGTATCGGTCTTATAACTGAGATATAGAGCCAGTGGGTTACTCGAGGTTGTAAACCCCATTTATTACCAATAGCTTTTTTACAAGAGAAGAGTGCTACTGTAGCCTTCTTGACTCTTTCTTGGATGTTAAGTTTCCAACTAAGCTTCCTATCCAGGATAAGCCCCAAATATTTAGCTTTGTCAGAGAAAGTTAGGTTGATACCATTAAGTGAGGGAGGGTCGACTGTCGGAATTTTATATTTCCTGGTGAAAAGCACCAGATCAGTTTTGTGGGGGTTCACACCTAAACCACAACGACTCGCCCAACTGGCTAACTTATTTAAAGCATTTTGTAGGAGTTCTTTAAGAGTATTTAAGTGCTTTCCTGAGACGGCTATAGCAACATCATCTGCATAAGCGATCGCCGTGCATCCTTCACCTTCCAGGATCATCAATAGTTCATTGACCACCAAATTCCAAAGAAGAGGGGATAGAACACCACCTTGCGGAGTGCCTCTACTAACAGATCTTCTTGCGGACACCTCACCCAGCTTTGAGTTGATAATCCGGCCATTGAGCAGTAGATTGATCAGTTCGCCAAGTGAGCTGTCGACATTCAGAGCTGAAAGCGCATCTGCTATCGCTGATGTATTGACATTGTTAAAAGCGCCTTCTATGTCAAGGAAGGCAACCATCGTGTACTCCTTATGGAACAGGGAGTATTCGATATTACGTACTAAAGTGTGTAATGCCGTCTCCACTGATTTACCTTTGCAGTATGCGTGCTGGGCCGCAGACAGTAGTTTTTTATCGATACTGTTACGTAAGTGGATATCAATCAGTCGTTCTAGTGTTTTAAGAAGGAATGATGATAGACTAATAGGTCTGAAATCTTTAGAATTAGTGTGGGAGCATTTACCTGCTTTGGGTATGAAGACAACTTTAACTTCTCTCCATATCTTTGGGATATAAACTAAATCGAGACAACTTTTGAAGATTGTCTGAAGCATCGGCAAGATTATGTCCGATGATTTCTGCAATTCGGCAGGTATTATGCCGTCAGGTCCCGCGGATTTATATGGTTTGAAGCTATGGATTGCCCAGTTTAGTTTTCTTTGTGTAATTATATTTGAAGGGGTGGTTATTGGTTGCGATGGACTGTTGAAGTTCGAGTTGCTAACCACATGGGAGCTGCCTGGGAAATGTGTATCAAGCAGTAGATTGAGCGAATCTTCGCTGGAGGTCGTCCAGGACCCATCGTCTTTTTTGAGGGAGCTGGGTGTTATTGGATTCGTGGAGAGAATTTTCCTAAACCTTGAGGCCTCAGAGGCTTCTTCTATTTTGTCACAGAAGAGTCTCCAAGAATTGCGTTTGGCTTTTCTCAATTCTTTTTTATAAATATTTAGTGATGCCTTGTACAAGTCCCAGTCTAACGCGTTTCTCGTACTTTTGGCATTATTGAATAGTTTTCTACATTTAGTTCTAAGAGGGCCTAGACCTGCATTCCACCAATGCGGCTTCTTCTTGCCTCTGGGTTGGACCAGCGGACAGGAAGAAGTCATTGCTTTATTGAGAGCGAAGGTGAGGGTCTCAACCATGCTGTCAAGTTCTTGGGGGTTACAGGGAGGATTAAGGTTATCGGGGGAAACTGTATTAATCAGAGTTGTCCTATATTTGAGCCAATCAGTTTTGCGGTAATTCCTGAAGACTGGAGGGCTTATGGAGTCTACATATAAAGAAAATTGGAGATACCTGTGATCCGACGAAGAGGGTTCGTCAGATACCTTCCAGTTCCGTATACGCTGCACGATATTATCGGAAGCAAGGGTGATATCCAGCACTTCTTGCCTGTTTCTGGTCACGAATGTTGGTTCGTTGCCTATATTGCACAAAATAAGGTTTGTACTTAAAATGTAGTCAAACAGTAACTCACCTCTTTTGTTGATGTCGGAGCTACCCCATACAGTATGGTGAGCGTTAGCGTCGCAGCCTATAACGAGGCCGGTTTTCTGCCTCCCAGCATCAGCGACCAATCTTTCCAGGTTGTCCCCAAAAAGAGAGTCCATGTTTTCATGGGCGAGATACGCCGAAACCACGTAGTAGGAGCCACCTGGTGTTTCCAACCTCGCCGCCGTTGTATCTCGATCGCTGTAATGAGGGAGTAAAGTTACTTTTAGGTTCCTTTTCACCAGTATGCACGATCTGGGCTTACCCACTGCCGGCTTATACAGGTTGAAGTAGTTTGGAGTCTTGAGTCCACATACCAAGTTTTTAACAACCCAAGGTTCTTGGACCAAGACTATATCTTCCCTATCTTTTGAAAGACGGAGAAGAAGGTCGGCGGATGCCGTGATGGAGTGATGGAGATTAATCTGGACCAACTGCAGCATTGGAGCTACAATCAGGTAGAGAAATCTCCCTCACGGTGGAGTTAAGGTCTTCCGAGTCTGAGGACGATTTAAGTAATTCGTCTTCACTCAAAAGTAGTGGGCGCATTTGGTTGAACTTCTCATCCGTCTCCATGTCCGACACTACGTCGTCCTCGACTAAAGACGGATGCTGTCCGGTGAATGACGTTTGGGAGTCATCGCTCTCCAGAGATGGAAAGGAGATAGATGGCTCCGTCTTATCGGTTGTGGGGGCGGGAGTGGGGTCCAATGGATGGGAGGGCATTTTTCCCAAATCAGACTCTTCGTCCTTTTTGTATACCTTGATGGTGATGGTATCGAAGCCGTAATATATAACGCCTCCAGTCTTCGCCAAAGGAGCCAAAGACTCTTTATTGATGACAATGATTGCACATCTGTAAAGACCCCTTGGCTCGTCCAGCTTTGCGACCTTCCAGTTATACGTCGGCAGCTCAGGATTACTGGTCTTAATAATCTCGAGGATCTTCTCGGTGTCGGAGGGTTCGGCTGGGATCCAAACGCGAGTTCTCGGTCGGCTTGGGATGTCTTCCTTCGCAACAACCTCGAGCTTAGCGCCTGGCCATACCTCACCCAATTTGCTTATAGCACTTTTATATAAGTCGTAAGACCTTTGTTCGTCGCAGGCGATTAGCTTGACATGGCCTTGATGCCAGCCACCATCGCAACAACGGGGAGGAGGACCTGGATTCTCCTTCATAATATCCAGAAAAACGGATGAAAGTTTAGGTGGAATTAGTTTCCACTTGTCTGGTGCGATGGATCCATCAACGTCGCTTCTGTCGATGACCGCCAGCACTAGTTTGTCTTTAAGGACTTCGCTGTAGGACTTCGATATAGGGTTGGATGGCCTGGAGGAGGTACTGGTGTTGTGTACCTTGGCCCTTTTTGGTTCCGACACGGATTCTTCCAACGATCGCTGTCGCTTTGACGTAGAGTCGCTGCTCGTCCCAGCTTCTTCACTGACGATCTTCTGGGCCCATGCTAAACGGGCGTTCATCTTGCCTGTTCTTTTGCCCTCCGGTATATTACCAAAGAACTCCAGAAAGCGGATGGCTGTGCGACGTTCTTTATATGTTCTTTTGGAGGGTGCAAGGGTAGGCCTTGTTCCCGAAGAGTCCCTGATTGAACGTGGGAGGGTAGTAGTACCCTTGGGCTCCTCTCGGCTACTGGAGGTAGTTGGACCATGTGGATCCACAATCCTCCTACTTTCCAGCGCTTTCAGAGCATTCCCGGTAGACAGCTGAATCGCCGTGCTACCGCCCGGTAAAGGAGAACCGGTCTCATTTGTGTTTTGTTGTTTTGTTATTTTTGTTTTATTTAAATTCATAAGTAGTCCCACGAGTAGCGGAGAAAAGAATGTCCGTCTGCGCAGAGATCCGCAATACGCAGATAAGGCTAGCTGATCCGGATACTCCGTTAGCGACTGAGCTATGGCCCCCAGCCAGGTTAACCCTCGGCACGGGTCGTATGACACCTTGGTTCGGCCTTGATTTAGGGCCGTTTACTGATTCGGCACACAAGGACTTAAGCTCCACACAAACTCCCATGTTATGCCTTACAAAAGCACCCAATGAGAATCCCAGTAGAGCTCAAATCGCTATGAGTCGCATCAGCAGACGACCTTAGGGTTGTCTCCCACCTCATCTAATGGTTCACGCTTTCACATCAGTCGTACGTTGCAACGAATTACAGCGTACGGCTGATATGTAAGTGAGACCCTTGGCTGACACTAACCAGACAAGTTGATTAGCCATTTTCAGGCGGGCGCCCACGAGAAGGACTGAAGTATGAGGATTTTGCCCAAGCCCTCAGAATGTAATGGTGTTGGTAAAGTGCGACGGTTCGCATATGACGGTTGTGATCATATTGTTGTTTGTACTTGGTAGTGGTTTTAGCCTAAAGTGGTAGTTGAGCGAGATAGATCACTCATCTGATAAGGGATGGGAGTGCGTGGTCCTCCCTGTCAATGCCGTTGAGTTGGATGCTATCTACGAACCTATCACTGCTTCGTCGGCTCGCTGTGGTGTTTCCGCTTGCCTGACAATAGCGTCCACACACAGAGATGTGTGTATTCCTGCTCTGTGTGCTGTGTTCGCATCAGACACAGTCAGCTCATCCGAGAGCGGATGGGTAGTCGGCATTGCTCCCAGTCTGTACCGTTGAGTTGGTTGGTGCGCTATGGCTAAATGATGTATTCGTTGGCTCGCTGTGGTGTTTCCGCTTGTCCAACATTAGCGTCCACACCGGAGATGTGTGTATTCCTGCTCCGTGTGCTGTGTTCTCATCAGACACAGTCAGCTCATCCGAGAGGGGATAGGGAGTGACCAATCCTCCCAGTCCGTACCGTTGAGTTGGTTGGTGCGCTACGGCTAAATATTGTCTTCGTTGGCTCGCTGTGGTGTTTCCGCTTGTCCAATACTAGCGTCCACATATGAAGATGTGTGTATTCCTGCTTCATGTGCTGTGTTTCATCATGACACAGTCAGCTCATCCGAGAGGGGATAGGGAGTGCGCATTCCTTCCAGTCCGTACCGTTGAGTTGGTTGGTGCGCTTCCAATTATGATGCCTTCGTCGGCTCGCTGTGGTGTTTCCGCTTGCCTGACAATGATGCCCACGCATGAGGATGTGCGTATTCCTGCCTCATGTGCTGTGTATGTATCATAGCATTTCTCACCTCATCACCTTATTCGCTGTTGTTGTAGATTAATATTTCTTTCTTGCATTTCATTTGTTTAGCAAGTTGGGCTCATGTATCTTTTTTGTCTTTACTTTTAGTTACAGTTGATGATGACGAACTATTGTCCACGACCGGAGGAGACCGCGCCAAAAATTATATACATAATCAGAAATGAATTAACTTAAAAGATTTCTCAATAAAAAAAGAAAAAAAATATTGTTCATTGTTAATTTTGGATTTTCTTACAAGTCAGAAGTGGGATACCGGTCGTGGTCGTGCAGTCGTCACATCTCAACACATATAAAAAAAAGTTTTGAGGGAAAATACATAGCTAGTATTTGAATTTTTGTTTTTAAAGCCATTTCTCCACACCCTTCGGCGATATGTTAGAAATAGAATAGTATAGTGAAAATACTAAGGCATAGGGCATAGACGTCGTAATAGGCCAGACAGCCAGCAGAGTTAGTACAGAGCGTAGCAGGGAGTCTTTTTTCTGGTGCAACTCCAGAAAGAAAGCGATAAATTTAGGACTGCTGATTTACGTATTCAAAAGGACATTTAATATTATTTCGTCGAGAAAAGCCGCTGTCCCGAGAAAGGCTGCACCCAGAGGGTAGTTGGATAGAGTCTAACTAAAAACTATATACATGAAATCTTTTGCAGATTTGCGAATGCTTCCAGTGGGAAAGGAATTTTCTTGTTGTTTTTGAAATTCCACAACAATTAAATATAAATACATAGCTATAGTTAATTGGTAATTTTGTAAAAAAAAAAGGCTGGCGTACATATTCGCGTAGGGGTATAGGGCACATGCAGTTGGAGTGGAGTTAAAGGTGAATAAACTATTATTACAGCTGAATTCGGACAAGGCAAAAAGGCGTAAATCGTTAAATTGAAGCAGAAGGGAATTGCCCGACGTAACTGCGGAAAGGGAGAAAACGAACTACTATGCAAATTGTTCGATGGTGTCAATGAATCGGTTTATCGGCATTATAGACGCTTTGATTGCTGAAACAAATAAATCTGATCCATGGTCTAGCGGTAGAGGTTATTGTGTCCCTTAATTTGACCCGGAAAATGAGAGCCAAACTGTGCGAAAATGGTGCGATCAAGTTGACGAACTTCGAGAAATTTATGGGTGGTCTGAGCAGGCAACTATTCATAACGTTTAGACTAAGCTGTAGGATGTAGTTAAGTCATGGTACAAGCACCTGCTAAGCTTCTTGGGTTGAGTGAAAAAAATTGTTTATTTCCAATACTCTTTTCCAGAGGAACGCGATTCTTATCTTCAAGTAGGTGAAATAAGGCAGCGCGAAAGAGACACATTGAACATTTTTACAAAGTTTTATCACGAAGTGTTAATATTGTTAAATGGCTGTTCTTGTATTTAAATCAATATAAAATGAGGAACCATTAGGTCGCTTTCCAGCTTAAAAAAAAAAAACCTCATCGATCGTCGGAGGATTACAAATTCAGACCTCGGGAAAGGGAGGTGGTCCGCTTCTAATGTGGAATGAAAGGGCATTACGCGGGCAAGTGCAACGCAAAGCCCGATAAGCGATGTGATCTTTGCAGAAGTTAATTCCATGAGGCTTCCATTTGTCTGAGGTCTAAACAACCGAACAAAAATAGTGCTATTGTAAAAGGGTATATAATTTGCGATGTCAGCAATAAGAAATATTACAAAAAAATCTAATGGTGATAAAATCGATATGTATATTGATTCTGGCAGTACGTGTAAGTGCTTTAATTAAGGCGAGAGGCCTTGCGACTCAAACTAAAAATAAAATTGGAAAGAACCAGATTCCGTTGCATGGTTATGGGAATGGATTGGCTTTGACTCGGGGATTAACAATTGGACGGATGAAGATAGATGAGGTTGTGGAGACACTCTTGGTGCGCATAGTAGGGGATGAACAACAAAATGTCTCGGTGGTAGTTGGTCAGACGTTTGCCGAACTTTCTGATGTGTTGGAATTAAATACCAATGGTCAAATCACTGCATTCTTTTTCTTAGAGCTACCGAATTTTCGCAGATCACACTTAAACTCGAAAAAGAACAAGCTGATTGGGTAATAGCAGGCCAGTTAACCGATCGAAAGATCCAACAGATTTGTGAAGCCCTAACAAACACCCCGGGTCACCCAAGAGGAAAAGGGCATACACAAAATTTATGTGATAATCGAAGGACGTGTATATCGCGTCACGTCAAAGGGAAATCAGTGGATGGTTCCAAATGGGATGTATCATCATTGTTCTCACTATTGGTTACCTAATTTTCGGCAATATGTGGAAAATATGTGAACTGTTGCATTCGGTGTCTTAAAAAAAAAAGGGTCTGGAAGCCGAAAAGCGGGATTCCTAAATCCAATACCAAATGGTACATAGTACCACTGGTACACGTAGCTCACTTGGGCACATCCCGTAGAAGCAAAAGAGGGAATTTGCATATCATCGCAACATTGGATGCTTCTACCCAGTTCACCTCGAAACGGTTAAGAGGTTCAGAGAGAAAAAAAAAATTATCAAACATATTTTAAATACACTTCAGAATCTAAATGATTCTGACCGTACTTTTGACCACTCTTTGGAAGAAAGCCTGTGGGACCTAAACATTCGTGAAGTCCAATTTAAGAGTACCTACTCTGAAGAACGGGCAAGACTCTAAGATTTATTGTTGGGAATTGAGCTGAAGACTGAAAGCGATGCCATATTGAGAGATGAAATTGAACCAGTTGCCGATATATTGGTAGAATTGGGTACAGAAGGGCAAAAAGCTGTAAAAAAAAAAAACGTTCAACAAAACAGGAAGCAGGAAACAGGAAGCTACAACTGACAATAGCAGAATTCAAAGGACCGTTTGTGAAAAAAAAATATCCGAACAATAGATATCTTGTAACAGAGGTTGTTGCTACGAGAGTGTTGTAGGAGCAGATCAAATAAAACCGTGGTATGGTTATGATGGACTCTCTGACTCCTTAGACAGTGACAGTGAGATCGAGCTCGAACCTGGAAGTGGAGATCTCGAGACGAGCTCAGGTCAGGATGGACGAGTGTAAGGCGAGTAAATTATTTGCAGTCATAAAACAGGACAACAGCGCACAAACAATGAATGCACTGTGTACGGTGCATACAATGCGTCGCAACAAAACAAAAATAAAACCAATGAGAGTTCACACTCTTTCTCACATTGTATTTGTATTCCCTTTCGCTGATCGCAGCGTGGGGAATAGTCTGGAGACTACACGTCGAAATGTAAGTAGGATCACAGCTGTGCAATGCACACATGAAAACACAATCACTGTATTGTTGAATTGGGTGTGTTGTTTGGAGGATTTGCTAGATACTTTTCGATGTCATTCAGTTAGTGACAAATAGGTAGTTGAACAGTGAGGTGGTTAAAGGAATAAAGTGGTGAAAGATCAAAGTTATAGAACAATAAACAACGAAATAGAGAAAGGGTGAGTTATCACTGAGCCTACATTTGCATTGTTTAGAATTGTGTTTTAAATTTATATATTAGTGAGTTATCTCCGATCTGTTTGTGTAATTATTCTTTGTTAAATTTACAATAATGAAAGATAGTTGATCAAATATCTTATTCAATTTTAAAAACGATCTCCTTCAGAGAAAGAATTCTTCCTGGTTGATTGATTTTCAGTCGACCACGGCACGGTTGTGCACAAGCGCATTAGTGGTGATGTGAGAACATGTGTTCATAGATAAAATTTCTTTCAGAATGTAATGGTGTTGGTAAAGTGCGACGGTTCGCATATGACGGTTGTGATCATATTGTTGTTTGTACTTGGTAGTGGTTCTAGCCTAAAGTGGTAGTTGAGCGAGATAGATCACTCATCTGATAAGGGATGGGAGTGCGTGGTCCTCCCTGTCAATGCCGTTGAGTTGGATGCTATCTACGAACCTATCACTGCTTCGTCGGCTCGCTGTGGTGTTTCCGCTTGCCTGACAATAGCGTCCACACACAGAGATGTGTGTATTCCTGCTCTGTGTGCTGTGTTCGCATCAGACACAGTCAGCTCATCCGAGAGCGGATGGGTAGTCGGCATTGCTCCCAGTCTGTACCGTTGAGTTGGTTGGTGCGCTATGGCTAAATGATGTATTCGTTGGCTCGCTGTGGTGTTTCCGCTTGTCCAACATTAGCGTCCACACCGGAGATGTGTGTATTCCTGCTCCGTGTGCTGTGTTCTCATCAGACACAGTCAGCTCATCCGAGAGGGGATAGGGAGTGACCAATCCTCCCAGTCCGTACCGTTGAGTTGGTTGGTGCGCTACGGCTAAATATTGTCTTCGTTGGCTCGCTGTTCCTGATGGACTTTTCTCCTGGCACTGTACCGATACCGAAACCGAGTTCGCGTCGAAAATCACTTTGACTTGTCTTTATTTTACGAATATGTGTATTATGAGTTTTTACGTTTTGTATTCGTTTTATGTTCTTATCACTATTCACTTGTCTGTTCTGTATGTCTTTTTGTACAAGTAAAAAATATATAGTTAAGCACTTTTAATGTGGGATTTTTCCCTTTACACGATTGGGCGCCAAAAAATGTACGACCGAATACTTTTTCGATCGCCAACCGCGGGATCTCTATTAGTTCTTTAATAAAGATTAGATAGATCCTGGGATGATGCCTCGTTTGAACGATTGACAAACGAAGGTTAGTGGAAACTCGAATTTATCTTGAGACGACGACGACGTGATTTTTCAATCTTCAACGATTAAACGATAGCGAATTTGCGGAAGCGATTGGACAAAGAAAATTCTCAAGTAAAAAGACAAGAGTTTCCCCTAAGGGTTTTAACAATATTAATTCGAAAGCTTTATTTGCTGAGGGTTTATATACAATTCTGAAATAACAGGTTTTTTCGCTTTAAGAGAGAAATTCTAATTGTATAAAAGTTTGAGATTGTGGCGAATTCATAAATATGGTGATTGGTATAACTTAGGCGCAAATTTTAAATGTATACAATTCAAATTGAAAATAATGAATACTATAATGACAATTATAATGACGATGAAAATTACGATGACGATGACGATGACGATGACGATGATGATGACGATGATGATGACGATGACGATGAACCAACAGTCAGTCTGATTATTCTCCAAGATACTTCGTTCGTTCTCCAACTCCGCTGATACGGTAGTCTTAACTTCGGCCAGCTTATTTTCGAGCAGCTTCAGTTCGTCTTTACGCGTTGGAATGTCCTTCTCGAGTCATTTATCAATCACTTTATCAATCACTGGACGCAGTTGTATCAGTGTTTCGTATTTCTTTTCAGTTGAATTTCGTTAACATTGCTCGGTAGGTCAGCTTTAATGGCACTTCCTTGTACTGGGAGCGGACCGAGAATGCCTATCTTACGAGATGACATAACATCAGCAACAATTTCTTGGGTAATTACATTTCAAAGAGATAGTTGGTTGCACAAACCGGGGCCTGAAGGTTAAAGAAATTTAATTCATGAAAATTAGAAAATAATTTGGAATATCATAGCACATATTGTTCATAGATTAAAGTATAATTTCGACAACTGTTTTGTGCTTATCCATCCCATTTAATTTGTATATTATAGATATACATGGAATTTTGTTTGTAAATAAAAACATTGAAAGAAGAAACTTACGTTTTGTGTACTCATGTTTGGCGGCAGCGGGGTTGATTCTAGATGCCTTCGCAATCGAGTTGATCTAGTGAAGGCGCATGCATGATTTCATTACTTCCATCATTTGTAGTTGACGATAGTGTCGCGGAAGACGAATCGTTGTATGTCATCGTGATGAATTCCACGAGAGATAACTATTGCTGATAACAGGTCTATCGTCAGACTGCTGGTATTGCCGTCCGTATAGCGACATGATGCATAGTTTCTTCGGTTTCACGGCTAGACTGGTTGAGGAGAGCGTGGTTTCGGCTTGTCGTTTGATAGCACTACTGCCACCAAAACAACCACTCTGTGTGAGAGCGTTAAACGATAGTAAGAGCTTTGTAGCCGGACGTGTGCTTGCATTTGCAGAACGATCTTGCGATTCGACTCCTTCAAACGTTGTCTCTCCTCAATCGATGTTGTCAGCTGCTGCTTAAGCGGTTGGAATTGCTGCTGCAGCATAGTAATTTCCTTGGCATTCGCATCAATTTGCTTATTCAACACAACCTGACGTTCCTTGAGCTGTGGCAATGATTGAACACCTTCCTGAAGTTTGATTGTTGCATCCTTTAACCTGCAAAATAAACCAACAATCAGACAATTTCTAAAAAATACAAGCTGTTCCTTTCAACTCACTTATTACGCTCCTCTCTCAATTTGTGAAGTGAATCGCGGCCCCTCTCATAGTCAGTCTGATTATTCTCCAAGATACTTCGTTCGTTCTCCAACTCCGCTGATACGGTAGTCTTAACTTCGGCCAGCTTATTTTCGAGCAGCTTCAGTTCGTCTTTACGCGTTGGAATGTCCTTCTCGAGTCATTTATCAATCACTTTATCAATCACTGGACGCAGTTGTATCAGTGTTTCGTATTTCTTTTGTTCAGCCTTTAGCAGTTTCTCTGTTCGATTTATGTTCTCCGGGAGGCGATGGATTTCGTCTAAGAGTTCTGTGGTGATGGTGAGTATCGACGCCTAGGAAACTATGGTTTAGTCAAAGAAACTCGCTGGCTTTGGGATACTTACCTCGCCTTCAGACATTGTTCTTCCAAATCAACCTGTATGACCAATTCTACGCAAAGTTTACGCATCTTTTCAGCCCTGTCGCCATTACTCTTTTGTTTGTCCTTTTTCTCGTTGCGGAAGCCACTGAATTTACGATTTTTTTTTGACATTTTAATGTCGACGCCTACTTACTTGCACAAATAAAAACAAAAACACACGATGTGCACACGATAATACAAAATATGACAAAAATGTTTTTTTTCTGATGTGCCTAATGGAAAATAACAAAAATGCACACGATTGAAATTACGCGCGAATACAAATCTAAGGTTGAACTGACATATATTATGTGTCATCTGTCACAAATATCCCAGTGATATTTTACAAACTGCAGGTAGGCCAACTTTAGGATTTCAACTTCGGAGTTGCAAATTAATGTAGTGAATAAAAGCAATTTTCAACTTGCCGTTCAACTCTCGATTTAAGATCAACTTCGAAGTTGGCAAACTTTGGAGTTTTCGGCAAGTTGAACAATAGTGAATAAAATGGCCCTTACTTTGTCAGTATGATTAGGTACAATGTCTTTTTATTATTTAAAATTGTCCGCGCACAACCGTTCACTGCTGTGTCTGGCGAGAGAATGCTTTTCCGGAGTCATTTTGCTCCCAGGTACTCATGCTTTTTGCAACAATAAGCCGGTGTGAATTATCATGTCATCCAGTGGCGGCGATCAGTGGCATTGGTGGCCCTAATGCGGGTCGTGGCGGTATGGCACCCGTGGATGTTAGGCACCCAGGGGTGGCAATCGGTGGCACGTTCGGCTGGTACTGGTTGGTGTTGGTTTTCGTAAGGGGTCGTTACAATCTATTCCGGGCCACCAACAAGAGGATCCAGCAAGCAATTTCATTTTAACAACGCCTGGATGATTTTCATGCAGACGATACAAGACATAATTCTGAAGAGATCTTGGAATAATTACGCGGACTCGAGAGACTATACAAACATGCTCTATATGGACAGATGGTCTCTTTTACAAAAAAGGGTTGTAACGCAGGATCGGCAGCATGCGGTGTCCATCCTACACGGACAAGTTCAAGCACTTTACAGAATACTGAATCCATTTGAGTTGCTTTTGCAACATCCTTAAAATCTAGCGGAACACTGTCTTCATTTTATATCGCATTAATGAGGGTATCCGACAATTCGTTGGTGTTAACTGTGCTCAATGGAAGAGATATGAGAATAAAGCGATTTGCTGGAATTTTTTCTCTGCCTTATACTCTCTGCCTTATACCTGAAATACGGCAATAATAACAAAACAAAAAAGGAATCATGAAAATCGGCCCAGCGGTTTTCGAGATATAACGTCATCGAGTTTCCCCCATAGAAGATGTTTTTTGTATAGCAGGTATTACATTTTGAAATTTTTTTTTGTTTGGGTGGTGCCACGACCTTTTGCCCAATTTTGACTTCACAAACTTCACAGGACCACTCTAGGGCCAATAACTAAGATTATTTGTAAGTTTGAGCTCAATCGATTTGATGGTTTTCGAGATATACGATTTTGATTGTTTTTTTGTATGGGCGGTGCCACGCCCTTTGCCCCATTTTGACCAATCTTCAAACGACCACCCCAGGGCCAATAACTTAGATTATCTGTAAGTTTGAGCTCAATTGATTTGGTGGTTTTCGAGATATACTATTTTGAATGTTTTTTTGTATGGGCAGTGCCACGCCCCATTTTGACCAATCTTCAAAGGAGCACCCAGAGACAATAACTAAGAATATCTGTAAGTTTTAGCTCAATCGATTTGGTGGTTTTCGAGATATACGATTTTGAATGTTTTTTTTTGTATGGGCGGTGCCACGCCCTTTTGTCCAATTTTGACCAAACTTCACAGGAATCATATATGGACCACTACGAAAGATGTGTGAAAGTTTGGCTAAAATCGGTAGATGCGTTAAGGCGTGAATCGACGACAAACATGTTAAGGCCCAATTTTTATATATATAGATTGTGTATGTATATCCGGACAAAATAATAGACCACCTTTGTAGGCGTGCACACGATGTTGATGAAATCCGTTTATTGAGGTCAAAAATAGTTTTGAGTGGCATGTCATCAGTGTACAAAATAAATTGTCGACCAAATAAAAACAGTTCCAACACCGAACAGCTGGCGTCGCAGGATAAAACTAATTGTTTAGTTGGATCATAGTACGAAAGTAGAATTTTTTTAGAGAGTGATCGCTTGCTATCTAAAAATGACGTGGGGCAAGAGCGGCAGACTGCATTGGGACGAACTGTCTGTAAAACTTTAGTAATCCTAGGTACGCCTTTAGTTTTGAAACATTCGTTGGTATAGAAGCATTTTGTAGAGCATCTACTTTTGTGGGGCATGGACGAACACCTTTCCCCGTTAGCAGAAATCCTAAGTATTCAACTTCATAAACAAAAAATTTGCATTTGCTATGATTAACGCGAACATTAACTGAATATAATCTAGAAAGAACCTCCTCGACACTTTGCTTGCAATCTGCGTAATCTGTTCCCGTTATAATTACATCATCAATGTGACTGCTGAAGTTTGATATAGCCCGCAGGATCTCGTCAATGGTACGTTAAAATATAGAAAGTGCCGTTTTTACTCTGTATGTGAGTTTATTTAACCTGAAGAACCCCATGTGAGTATTGATAGTAAAATAAACCTTACTTTCCTCAAAAAGCTCTAATTGCTGATAAGCTCCTCTTAAGACAAGAATAGTGAAAACCTCTTTGCGATTCATAGATGTGATTATGTCATCTATATTTGGAAGCGGGTAATGATCAGATTCAATGACTTTATTCAATGATACGCGGAAATCTACGCAAATTCGAGTTCCTCCGTCCTTCTTTGAATGACAACTGGACTGGCCCATTAGCTACTGGAAACTGTGAAAATTACTCCTACCGATTTCAACTTTAAATATTCAGCCTCTAACTTGGCCCGACAGAAAATAGGGCTACAGTTTTGTTTAATTGTGAAATTGGTAGAAAGGACATTAGTTGACTGCCTATTGTTTGACTTTTGATAATTGACCGAGTTATTGTTACCACCGACCACCTTCCAGCCATGCTGCCGACGAAAATGTAGGCCAGTTTGAGATGATGATGAACTAGACACAGCTGCTATCGACGACGACGCGAATGAGTTTTCATACATTAATCTGGTTTCTGAAGAAATTAATTCCATGCACAGAGCTATTTTGCACGCGCTTTCAAGTAAGTTTTTCTTCTGACAGCAATTTCTTTTGAATAACCTCATTTTGTATACCGCAAACGAACCGATCGCGCAAAGCTTCCGAAAGAGACGTATTAAAGCTACGCATGTACTTGATATTTTCTTTAATTCCACTATATAGGTACTCCGATATCGACTCGTTCTGTTTTTGATCCCGTTTGTGAAATCTGAAACGTTCTAGCACAACTAGCGGCTCCGGACTAAAGTGCTTTTTCAACAAGTCAATGCAACTTTGATACGATTTTTCTGTTGGGGGGATAGGAACACATACATTTTTTTAACGTGCTGAAAGTTGTTCCTCCGCAGAGTGTAATAAACAACGGAAGTTTCATCTCTTCCTCGACCTTATTACACTTTAAAAGTTGTTCGAATCGGTCGATGTATGTCTTGATTTTGATTCGTCGAATGGTTCAATTGATCCGATTAAAGACATTTTTATATTTAAGTTTTTAGCAATAACGTTGACTACGTAAATTATACTGTCCTTTTTTAATTTTTTTTTTTGTTTTTGCCTCGTCGCCAATGTTTTATACTTCAGACACAATACGACCAATTAATGCAAAGCCAAAACTGAACTGACTTTATTCAAGAATCAGTAGTTTAGTATACAATATAAGATTAGTGAGTAAGAGTCAATATACATAATGTAGGTAACTAATTTATTGTTTTAAAGTGTAGTATGCATGTAAAAGCCTTCGCACAATATATAAATGAAATATATATCTTAGTATTGTGTTAGAGTTAATATGATAATACACAACAAGTTTCCTTACTGTTCGTGACCCATTATGCTTTTCTTTTTTAATTTTTTTATTTCTTTTTTTATTTCTGTTGATTGATTGTTGATTGATTGATTGTTGATTTAACATTTGGCGTTTTTAATTTTTGTATACTTATTGATCATATATTTTATTTCAAGTAATAATGGGTACCTTATGTACAAAGTGATTCTAATAACTTATATAAGTAAAACTTCAACAATTTAACGCAACTATAACACAGCACAATGAACTACTTTGTTTGCATAAGTACAGCAAAAAGAGAGTAGGCACTTCTCATTGTGAAGAAGAATGAATCCAAATTGATTTTAAAGAATCCCATGCAAAGAAATGCAGTCTCTTGAAAACCGCGTTGTGAGAATATAACAATATTTTGTTTAAACTCTCTGTCCTGGTCCATCCAATTGCATGAGAATAGAGCATATGGCAAATTGTTAAACTCTGTTTCAAAAACACTTCCAAAATAGCAGCTTGGAAATATTTCAAAAGCTACTAACATAAAATAAAACAAATAATAAATTACAGCAAACACGTTATCAGCAAAGAAGGCCAAGTACATTATGGTACAACAGATATTAAAGCCGGTGCAAAGTATTCCAAAGAACATTCCCATTGATATCACTTTATTTAGAACGTAATATATCCTGAAAAAGAAACAGTTTTCAGAAATCACTGTTCAGTTAAATAAATTTTAAATGAAAGAGCTGTATCAGTTTTTGCACAACTCAGATAAAGCCGATGCCAAAACAAATTAATGTATTATATACTTTGATTTAAATTAAATAAGCATGTCGTATACATAAAACAAATTTAAACTTTTTTCTAATAATTCCAGATCCTTAGCCCTTAGGTGGGTTTGAGTCGAAGACTTTTCACGCCAGAGTTCAGATCGCAGAGTTTGATATTAAATCTCCACACTTTCGACACTATATCTATACATATATAGCAAATCGTATAAGTTAACACTATTATACCTAGCAAAAAAAACATATCCAATCACTGCTTGGTTGTTTTTTTTTTTTTTTTTTTAACAATAAACCAATTTAGTTTTTACTATTTATTAGTTTCTATCCTTTGAAAACATGCAACCAATAAACATCACCTATGTTAAGTAGACTTTTCCAAAACTTATTTGACTACAGGAAATGCAAAATTTGGAATTGGATTCCCGGAGGCCTATCTGCAAGTATTTCGAGACGCGGTTGAAGCCCAATAGGTTATCTTTTAACGAGAGGAGTACGTATTTAAAAGAATATTATATATGTATATTTAATATAAAAATCAGTGGCCCCCAATTTTATAGTTTCTCATCAGGAAGTTATAATTAACCATATTTATATAACCTTTAACTTCTTAGATCGGATAAATTATGTTTTTGTCCAATTAAAATATAATAGGTACCTACTCAATTAATTTTTTGTGGTCCTTTATACATGCCTCGAGTTCCTTATTATTTTCCTTAAAACTCTTCCTGCGATCTGTACCCAATTTTGACATCCTTATAGCGAGCAAACGCAAGTGTCCACTTAATGTAGCCAAACATACCGGTGTATAGGTAGTGCTGCCATAATTTATAAGGATCTGCATTGCGACTCCAATGAACTGATACATATTTGCTATCCAATAGTGAGTAAGAGATTTCCTCCAATCGAATGGCAGCCATGCCGGATACATCAACCGCTTTTGAGCACCCATAAAAGTGGTAAGTTCTGAGGTAAACAATGAACCGGAGAATATAACCGCAACAACGTAAAACACTTTCTTGCAAGTCTGTACTACTTTTTGAAAGTATATCTTCTCATCATTCGTTTGTATACGTTTATCCAGAGCTGCGAAGGTATTCTCGATGAACCACACGTTTTTTAGATTGTACCAAAATATGACAAACTTGAGGGAACATACTATGTCAAGCAAATTAACAGCAAGACTTTTAAAAATTTCATCCTTCGTTTTAGCTTGAAATAGACCCAAAATCAAATGCAATGGGTATAAGAAAGTTACTCCAAAATTAAAAGCAAAACTCCAGGTAAAATACATGATACGGTGCTTCTTCGGATAAATACAACCTCCAAACTTCCAAATCAATAGATGAATTCGAAATAGTTCCTTACTGCTTTCGATTACCATTTTCGAAGTATGTAGTTGGAATATGAAATACAAACGACTATATTGGTGACTTAAATAAAACTGATGGACGTTAACAACATGTAGAGTACAATCATGTCATAATGTCATCAGGATACATGTACCTCACTCAAATAGGAGCACACACATAGCTGTCAGGTACAATGTTTTGCTAGGTACCTCGCAGATACAAAAAAATAGGGGTATTCACGATTCGGCGTGTAGTATCATTATGAATATTTTTATCACATCTAATCTCTATAGCAACACTGGAAATAACAAAAAAAACATTTGAAATCGAACTGACATTTGCGAACGTCTACATTTTTCACTTTTGTATTTGTTTGTTATACTATAGGTCTGGGGTATAGTAGTGTAAAAGTGTAGCAAGTATGTTTTGTTGATATAGTGTAAGAAAACTTCACACTTTTACCACAAACCAGTAAGAATAGACCGTCGACTCCTCCCACATAACGGACTTTGCCTACAAGCTGCCGGCGGGCCCAGGATTTTTCATGTATTGGTGCTGTACAAAATCAAAGGAGCGCCATTAACGCACGCATACTTGAAAAATCCTAGGCCCATGGTAGAGCATGGAAAATCATTGTCGCCATTAATTTTGACATTTACACGTATTCAGAGACAGGGTAATTTCTTCCGGGGGGAATCGGGTAGGTGCACGGGAAGTCGGCGGTCTATTCTTACTGGTTTGTGACTTTTACACTTTCACAACGATACTAGACCTGATACACCGAATCGAGAATACCTACCCTGAGTGTACTTGCTACACTTTTACACTTTTACTATACGAATACGTATACGATACGACATCTAGATATAGTAACAGAAAAATACAACAGTGTAAAATGTACAAGATCGAAATGTCTGTTCGATTTCAATTCTTTTTGTCATATTTGTCAGAGTTGCTATAGACAGAGATCTGTACCCAATTTTGACATGCTTATAGCGAGCAAACGCAAGTGTCATTAAACCACCAGCTTCGGGCAAAAAATAGAATTCCATAGAGCCAGTTCTGAAGTGAGTATCGGCTCGCCGCCTCTTTTTCTATCTGTGAATACGTGTTGTACCACAGAAATAACTGTAAATGTCATTAGGTGCCAGTGTATGCGTGACCAATTCGCCCTCCATTTACTTTAGCATGGCACACATACTTAACCACCTAATAACTTTTTGAAACTGGCTCTATGGATCTCTCATTTTTGGGCGGAGCTGGTGGTCTATTCTCTCTGGTTTGTGCACTTAATGTAGCCAAACATACCGGTGTATAGGTAGTGCTACCATAATTTATAAGGATCTGCATTGCGACTCCAATGAACTGATACATATTTGCTATCCAATAGTGAGTAAGAGATTTCCTCCAATCGAATGGCAGCCATGCCGGATACATCAACCGCTTTTGAGCACCCATATAAAAGTGGTAAGTTCTGACGTAAACAATGAACCGGAGAATATAACCGCAACAACGTAAAACACTTTCTTGCATGTCTGTACTACTTTTTGAAAGTATTATACCCTATTCACACAAAGCCGAAAACAGAGTTTTCGTCAAAAAAGTTTAGAAAACTCGTGGATGCATTCACACCGAACACCAACTCGTTTTCGTTTGTCGTTTCAATTTGCTGTGAAACTAGCTATGAAATGTTTGTGGCGACTAGACTTTTATTTTAGTTACTAAACTTCGCTCGTATTGACATTATATACAAACAAAATTATTGAAGTTACTTAATAATCGTTAACTTATGGTTAAATGCGTAAAATAATTAACATGAGCAACAATCAAAATCAAAACATCTGAAAATGGGGGCGTTCAATGCGCTTTTGCCTAGCTAGTCAAATCTGATTGGTCGATTTGACTGCAAATCTATGCAAGTTTCGTGAGGTTGGTCAGCTGCTGTGTGGACTGGAAAGTTAGGCAAGAATTTCTGCCTATGTTCTTAGTCGATTTGAGAAATGTCATAAACAGCTAATTGAAATCGAAGAAATTTTCACTCCATTGTTGAACTTTGCTGAGACTTGTATGTGGTTTTGTTAGGAAAAATGAGAAAAAATTCAATTTCAAGTTACTATTGACGATGATCTGTAGGACATCGATTATAGCGAGAAAACGTACAGCAAATTGACTACGGGTAATAAAATCAACACGTACATAGGTGTGATAATAATTAAATAAAATGAAATAGGTATAGCGATACCTTAATGCACACATGTGCTATGTCCATTTTTTACTGATTTGAGATATTGGCACCAATGCAAAGGTGAGAAGCAGTACTTTGATATGCACACACGTTCTATGTCCAACAGAAATCCTAAATTGCTTAAATCTGCAAAAAAAAGCGAATGTCCTATGTCCCCTCTTGAATTATTGGAAAAAGCACAATTGTTCTATGTCCAACATTTTGTGCTATGTCCATTTTATGTTTCAAATGTTGTGCTATGTCCGGACATAGCACCTTTGTGCACTTTATTATTTATGTATCGAAGTAGTCGATTAAACTATGAATTTTCATTGCTGATACTATACGGTTCTTAATTATTTGTGTCTTGTGTGCTACATTATTTTAAAAAAATAATTTAAAATGAATCGTGGAAAATTAATGGTGGAGCTTTGCAAGCGAAGAATAATGAAAAAAATGGCCCGATCAGTTCTTCTAACGGTAAGTGTTTCAAAAATATGAAGCTTTTCTATTATGTTTTATTTTCAGAAGAGAAAACCGACAGATATAATGCTGAAAGTTTCATCAAAGAGAAGTACATTGTTATCGAAGTCAACGAACTTCAAGCCCAAGTTGTTCAGGAAGGATTCACTATTCGTGAAGAACTTCATGAAGGTAACAGTTTTACTTGTTTTGAATAAAACTTCGAATGTTGTTTATTGGAAAGCTACATTTTTACTCTCGATTTTAGATATAATTATCTAGGATGATGTAAATATGTTTGCCTTAAGCAACGATAATGATAATATTATCATCTATGATGTCCAGAAAGATACAGGTAGGTTCTGAGATTGTTTTTATTTTTATATTTTCTCTAACTTTTGGGTTTTTTTTTCGTCAAACAAAGACGACGATTTTGATACTATTGATGAAGATAGGCTCGATCCCACGTATATTCCCCAAAACGATGACAAAATGGATTCCACTAGCGATCAATAACACCAAAGTTTAGCAGGTATGAATTTTAAGAATTTAACAGTCAAGGGGACTATGTCATTATCCTCCCATTGTTAGGTAGGTAGGTAGGTAGTAGTGGCGGTTTAGGTAAAAACCCAAGTAGCACTAAGTGCCGTTTTGTTACCACATAGATACTCATTTGACCTGGTTGTTATAGGTATGTCGAAGGGTAGTTTAGATCCAGCCTGTGGAATTCAAAAAGGTTATGAGTTCCTTGATGTTATTCTTCGCGACTTCCTCGAGGGATGTGAAGAAGGGTTTACTCAGAGCTCGGTGTCTGGTCCTAGCTAGTGCCAGACAAGCGCATTGGTAGTGAATAAGGGTTTCTTTTTCGGTTTCGTCGTTACAACTGCGACAGTGTGTATTATGTGGGATGCCTAATCTGACTGCAAGGAGTTATACCTCAAGAGTACGCAACGTTTTATAATGATCTCCCATCTTGCAGCGGTGTTAGAGACATTGCAGTATGGTGCAACGAAAACGAAAACGAAAACAACACAAATACAAATGATTAGTAAATAATCGTATTATTTTTACTCTTGCTGCAATAAAAAATATGCTTATTTAATAAATAATAATAGTTATTGTTTTATTATGACACGGTTTCTGGTAAGTAATGTCTTCAGCATAATAAAGTAAGTAATAAGTTAACGGTCTAGGAACTAAATTGTGTTCCATGTCCTATTTGAACAACTGGCATCAAACACAAAAGTGCTATGTCTTTACATATTTCATTCTATCATGAATAAATTGAAAAGTTATTGAAGAATTATTTTTTTTTTTCATTATTGTACTTTAACAAAGGTATCAGGCCATAACATACTTAAATACCAAAGCCAATGGAGTTGCATTAGTAGAGTTATGCACGTACTAAAACTTCACTTTGAGTTTGCCAAAAACTGCAAAAACGGACGTAGCACATGTGTGCATTAAGGTATCGATAGGTTAAGTAGATATTGGTACTTGCACAAAACCATCCATAGAATCATTCGTTTTACACTTCAATAATTTTATATTTTTCTTTAGTAGGTAGCCAATGTGTTGATCAGTTGATGTAAAAACAGCAAGTGAGTATTCAATTCTTAACACATGTGAAGCATTTGATATTTAACTTAGGAACTAGGCAATTTTCCGTTCAATCCTCATCAGTCTTTCAGTGACACTCAACTCGCGCGGTCGTGTTTGCTCCGTAAAGAAGTACAGAAATAAATAAAAATATCTCCAGAGAAGTTTCTACCTGACAAACGTGCAAATGTTTTACCTGCGCAAGCAATAAACATTTCCACGAAAGTGCAGTAAAACAATTTACAGTTTTACCTGCGCACACGCGCGAGTTTATTTCCTTTTCCAAGAAAACGCAATAAACCGTGCTATAAAACAATTAAAACCCAACCAAAAAAAACAACACCTGTTGCTTTTTGGAAAAACCCAACATAAAAATGGGAAAAAAAGAGGCCAGGAAAGAAGACGTTAAGGCGACGTATGACAACCTGATCGGCAACATAAAACAAGGCGTTGCCCGTCATGGCAACGAATGGTTAGTTTCTCTTCACGAGAAATTAAGCAATATAGATGTTCTCTATAGCGCTGCTTTGAATCCTGCAGAGAGGACTATAGAAACCAATCCATTAGACGACTCGATGGATTCAGCGGCTGAAGAATCATCGGATGACGGAGAATCGCAATCGGAAGACGAGTCGCTGACCCAAGAAGATATGGAAGAAAGTGAAAAAGATTTCTCTAAAGAAGAGCTCCAAGAAGTTCGACCTAAAAAGCGTAAGAAGTCGGACTCTCCACCACCAACACATAATCCACAAATAATGACAGTTTCGAAGCCAACTTTAGCACCAAAGCCTATCGCAACAGCACCACCAACACAACAAATTGCTTCACCGCCAACAACAACGCCTTCGACATCAGGATTAGCATCAACATCTGCAGCCTCAACAATAACTGAAGTAATTGCACCAGCCATTTCAAAAGCTATAATACCTCCAATTATTTGCTACAAACTAAACGTAGCTGAGCTTAGCAGGCACATGAAATCCATAAAGGTGGACTTTAAGGTGCAATAACATCAACACCACTAAGTCTATCGTCACAACTAGGACCAAGGCAGAATATCAGCAAATCAGGAGCTATCTACAAACAAAGAAGACAGAATTCAACACATTCACTCCAAAGGATGAAAAGAAAACCTCCTTGTTCTAAAGGGTATCCACTACAGTTACAGGTAGAGGAAATAAGGGAGGAACTAATTGCCGCAGGTGTTGCGGTAATTCAAGTTACCCCTTATAAAACATCTAGATCCGACCGAAGGTTCAATAATTTTGTGGTCCAGGTGGAGAAAAACTCTGATCTACCCTCAATTTATAAAAAAAACCTTCTGCTAAACTAAAAGGTTTATTGGGAGAAATTTAAAACTAACGGAATTACCCAGTGTAAAAATTGCCAAAAATTTGGACACGTGGCGAGCAACTGCGGTATGAAATACCGATGCGTCAAATGCAAGGACGAGCACTTACCCGGAAATTGTTCTCGAAGCTTGTGTTGATTGTGCTTCTGTAGGGAGGTACGCAATAAAAAACTTCACAATTTTTTATATATGTGCGTTTTTATTTCCTAAGAAAACTTAAATTTAATAAAAGGTGAAATATATTCTTTACAATGACTTACAATTTGTAACCTCCTCACGCGGCTTACAGAAATACAATGAGGTTAGATAACATTTGACACATGACATTACATTTGAAATTAAAGAACAGAATCGTTACACAAATATTTTAATTTAAGGCGGAAACACCATACATCCGCAACATCCCGGCCCCCGTGAATCGCTCCCATCAAGATTCACTAACATCCAGCTTAGCAAGTTTGGAAACCGGTCGTTTCAGCAATCCCATTGACGTTTGTACTTCAGCCACACGAACTTGTCCATCACATCCTGGAAATACGCTCACAACTCTTCCTCTGCGCCAGCAGCTTCTAGCCACATTTGAGTCGCAAATTATGACTAAGTCTCCCACAGCTAATGGTTGGGTTTTACCATACCACTTCGTCCCTCGCGTCAGATCCGGCAAATACTCGGCCACCCACCGCTTCCAAAAACGATCCTTGATAGCTTGTGCAATTTTCCATTGCGTTCGCAGGCAAATTGGTTTATTGTCAACAGGTCCAGGTGTTTGCGTTGAGTTCGCGCAGCCCAAAATAAAATGTTTGGGGGTAAGAGGCTCGTCTTCATCCCATGTTACAGGCAAATGTGTAAGAGGCCTTGAATTAACGATGTTCTCTGCTTCAATGATTACGCTTCGAAATGTTTCTTCCTTCGGAACTGTTTCCTTCAACGCCACAGAAAGTACCCTTTTGATGGACCTCACCAACCTCTCCCAGCAGCCACCAGCACTTGGATTCGATGGGCAGTTAAATATCCATTGGATGCCTTTTGTTGAAAGGTACGTCTGGATGGCTTCGTGGTCAAACATCTCCAATCGCTCCTTCAACTCCCTTGCTGCCCCAACAAAATTTGTCCCGTTGTCACTACGAATGCGTACAGGAACCCCCCTTCTATTCACAAAGTTTCTGAGACATACGATGAATGCGTCAGTGGATAAATCGGCGGCTACCTCCAAGTGAACAGCACGCATTGTGAGACAGGTAAACAGAGCGATCCAACGTTTTTCTCTGCGTCTGCCTATGGCTACTAAAAAGGGTCCCATATAATCCACCCCTGTGAAAGTAAAGGGCCGAACGAAGGGGGTGAGCCGGTCTTCCGGAAGTTTACCCATTTGTGGCGTTGCAGGCTTTGCGGACAATACCTTACAAAACTGGCAAGAGCGAGCTACGGTTTTGGCAAGAGCCCGTAAGTGCGGAATCCAAAACTGACGACGAACTTCACAAATAATTGTCTCCATGTTTTGGTGATGAAAGCGCTCGTGGAAATGTCTGACAATGAGTTGAGATAGCCAGGAATCTTTTGGGAGTATAATGGGTCTCCTTGATTGTGTTGGAATACAAACGGCGAAATCAATACGGCCAGACAATCTAATGACACCCCACTCGTCTAAACACGGAGTCAGCTTAAACAAACGGCTTGATTTTCAACCTGTTGACCACTTTTCAATGCTGCATACTCATCGGCGTAATACTGCTTCTGTACCATCCGGCATAGGACATTCTCGGAATACTGAAGTTCATAAGCCAATAGCGACTTATTGTTCGACGGCCTTTCACAACTACATCGCCAACGAAGGACCCAGGCTATCACGCGTTTTAGCTTTAAAAAGTTCGAAAATTTAGTTAGATCGATTTCATGGCTACTCACATGGAATATCTCGTGTCGGTAATGTGTTCGTAACTCCTCATCAAGTGTCAGGCTGACTTCGACATCCTCATCTGAGCTTGAAGGCCAAGTTAGTTCATCTGACAGCAAGAAGTCTGGACCCTGTACCCATCTGCCTGGTTGGTAGTTGCACAAATATTTGGCCCTTGTGGCTAAATCGGCAACGTTGGACTTGGTGGGGACCCACCGCCACTCATTTGTGTCAGACAGCTCCAAAATTTCTGCTATCCTATGACCCACATATGGTTTATACTTTCTAGGATCGGCTGACTTGATCCAATTAAGCACAGTTCGCGAGTCGCTCCAAAATATGCACTTGGTCGGTTTCACATTGTGAGATTGAAGTATTCTTTGACGCAGTCTTACACCCAAAACATTGATATGAGTTTGAGCGGCGCACATCTTGTTTTGCTTGTGATGAAAACTATGGATACATATTGATTTTGACTGACGACTCTCCAATACTCAACTGCCGCAAATGCCTCCTCGCTTGCATCCACAAATATGTGCAACTGTATGTCGATGGCTGTTGACATGTCGACTGAGTAACATCTTGGCACACGAAGTCGTTCAACCGCATCGAACGTCGAAATCCACTGCCTCCACTTGCGATGCATTCCTGTTGGTATCTCCTCATCCCATTTTGTCTTCGTTCTCCACAGCGACTGCAACATCAATTTTCCGTGGATCGTGAAGTCTGCCACTAGTCCAAATGGATCATAAATAGACATAAGAATGCTCAGACACTCCCTCTTGGTTGGATAACGTTCACCGCTCACGATGCTTGGGCTGGTTCGATGGAAGTTCAAACGAAAAATAAATGAATCCTCCGCCGGTATCCAATGCATGCCTAGCACTTTCTCCGATTTGCTTTTAATGTCCATGTTGGCCGTTATACTTCCTGTGTTGCCCTCTTCCAGACAGTTCAGCAACTTCAAAGAGTTCGACATGAATTTCCGAAGTCTAAATCCTCCTTCCCCAGGTCGTGCATACTGGTGAAAAGGAACCTAAAAGTAACTTTACTCCCTCATTACAGCGATCGAGATATAACGGCGGCGAAGTTGGAAACACCAGGTGGATCCTACTATGTGGTTTCGGCGTATCTCGCCCATGAAAACATGGACTCTCTTTTTGGGGAAAACCTGGAAAGATTGGTCGCTGATGCGGGGAGGCAGAAAACCGGCCTCGTTATAGGCTGCGACGCTAACGCTCACCATACTGTATGGGGTAGCTCCGACATCAACAAAAGAGGTGAGTTACTGTTTGACTACATTTTAAGTACAAACCTTATTTTGTGCAATATAGGCAACGAACCAACATTCGTGACCAGAAGCAGGCAAGAAGTGCTGGATATCACCCTTGCTTCCGATAATATCGTGCAGCGTATACGGAACTGGAAGGTATCTGACGAACCCTCTTCGTCGGATCACAGGTATCTCCAATTTTCTTTATATGTAGACTCCATAAGCCCTCCAGTCTTTAGGAATTACCGCAAAACTGATTGGCTCAAATATAGGACAACTCTGATTAATACAGTTTCCTCCGATAACGTTAATCCTCCCTGTAACCCCCAAGATCTTGATAGCATGGTTGAGACCCTCACCTTCGCTCTCAATAAAGCAATGACTTCTTCCTGTCCGCTGGTTCAACCCAGAGGTAAGAAGAAGCCGCATTGGTGGAATACAGGTCTAGGCCCTCTTAGAACTAATTGTAGAAAACTATTCAATAATGCCAAAAGTACGAGAAACGCGCTAGACTGGGACTTGTACAAGGCATCACTAAATATATATAAAAAAGAACTGAGAAAAGCCAAACGCAACTCCTGGAGACTCTTCTGTGACAAAATAGAAGAAGCCTCTGAGGCCTCAAGGCTTAGGAAAATTCTCTCCACGAATCCAATAACACCCAGTTCCTTTAAAAAAGACGATGGGTCCTGGACGACCTCCAGCGAAGATTCGCTCAATCTACTGCTTGATACACATTTCCCAGGCAGCTCCCATGTGGTTAGCAACTCGAACTTCAACAGTCCATCGCAACCAATAACCACCCCTTCAAATATAGTTACACAAAGAAAACTAAACTGGGCAATACATAGCTTCAAACCATATAAATCCGCGGGACCTGACGGCATAATACCTGCCGAATTGCAGAAATCATCGGACATAATCTTGCCGATGCTTCAGACAATCTTCAAAAGTTGTCTCGACTTAGTTTATATCCCAAAGATATGGAGAGAAGTTAAAGTTGTCTTCATACCCAAAGCAGGTAAATGCTCCCACACAAATTCTAAAGATTTCAGACCTATTAGTCTATCATCATTCCTTCTTAAAACACTAGAACGACTGATTGATATCCACTTACGCAACAGTATCGATAAAAAACTACTGTCTGCGGCCCAGCACGCATACTGCAAAGGTAAATCAGTGGAGACGGCATTACACACTTTAGTACGTAATATCGAATACTCCCTGTTCCATAAGGAGTACACGATGGTTGCCTTCCTTGACATAGAAGGCGCTTTTAACAATGTCAATACATCAGCGATAGCAGATGCGCTTTCAGCTCTGAATGTCGACAGCTCACTTGGCGAACTGATCAATCTACTGCTCAATGGCCGGATTATCAACTCAAAGCTGGGTGAGGTGTCCGCAAGAAGATCTGTTAGTAGAGGCACTCCGCAAGGTGGTGTTCTATCCCCTCTTCTTTGGAATTTGGTGGTCAATGAACTATTGATGATCCTGGAAGGTGAAGGATGCACGGCGATCGCTTATGCAGACGATGTTGCTATAGCCGTCTCAGGAAAGCACTTAAATACTCTAAAAGAACTCCTACAAAATGCTTTAAATAAGCTTGCCAGTTGGGCGAGTCGTTGTGGTTTAGGTGTGAACCCCCACAAAACTGATCTGGTGCTTTTCACCAGGAAATATAAAATTCCGACAGTCGACCCTCCCTCACTCAATGGTATCAACCTAACTTTCTCTGACAAAGCTAAATATTTGGGGCTTATCCTGGATAGGAAGCTTAGTTGGAAACTTAACATCCAAGAAAGAGTCAAGAAGGCTACAGTAGCACTCTTCTCTTGTAAACAAGCAATTGGGAATAAATGGGGTTTACAACCTCGAGTAACCCACTGGCTCTATATCTCAGTTATAAGACCGATACTCACCTATGGGATAATTGTCTGGTGGACAGCCTTGGAGAAGGCCACTAACCGCGACCATATAAGCAAGGTCCAGCGCACAGCCTGCATGTGCATAAGCGGTGCACTACGCACAACACCCTCTGCGGCACTAGACATATTGTTTCATATATTACCCCTTGACATATTTAGCAAGCAAATGGCAGCGAGTGCAGCCATTCGCCTTAAAGCTATCTCACAGTGGTCAAGCAAAGACTTTGGCCACGCCTCTATTCTGAAAAAATTCGAGATCTCAACCGAAAACACTGACTACACCACCCCATCTCTAAACTTTGACAAGAATTTTCTCGTCACAATCCCATCCAGAGCAACCTGGAATGGAGATGCCTTCCCGGAAGATGAATCAGTTCACTTCTATACTGACGGCTCAAAAACCAATGATGGAGTTGGTTAGGGTGTTTTCTCGGAACGTCTTAATCTTAAGCTCTCCTTCCGTCTACCAAATTACTGTAGCGTGTTCCAGGCGGAAATTATGGCGATTAAAGAAGTCTTATCCTGGCTCAAGAAAAACGTCATATCCGTTAAGGATATCTACATATTTTCGGACAGCCAAGCAGCCATCAAATCCTTGGATTCGATCTCTATAACTTCTCTAGTAGCCCTCGACTGCCGATCGTCTCTTACGGAGATGGCCGAACAGTTCAACATTCACCTAATTTGGGTGCCGGGGCATAGAGACATTCCAGGGAATTGTAAGGCCGATGAACTCGCTAGAATAGGAATAACTCAACCCATTCTGCCGGATAAAGGCACCCTAGGGATACCAATCGCTACTCGCAAACAAAAATTGAAGCTGAATGCTATCGAGAGTACAAATCTTAGGTGGACGAGGTTAACCACTTGTCTAGCGACAAAACAAATTTGGCCTAAGCTGGATCTGAAACGCTCTAAGAAATTGATCTCTCTCAACAGATTGCATATCGGCACCACAATAGGTGTCATTACTGGACACTGCTTGATTGGCAAACATGCCGCAAGGCTGGGCCTCTTCGCAAACGACTTTTGTAGAAGCTGCATGGACGAGGAAGAGGAGGAAACTATCCCTCACCTTCTTTGTTCCTGCCCAGCTCTCTCCCGCAGAAGGAAGCTTCACTTAGGAGCCTTCTATTACAACGACTTGGGCGATCTGACAAGCATAGACATCAGAAGCCTCTTACGCTTTATAAAGAGCTCAAAATGGTTCAACTAGTAGGGAGATCTCAGATCCTGCATCGTGGCATCACAATGGACCTATACTGGTCTAAGTGTGTTGGCGTTTTCAGCTGACAGCCACTTTCAACCAACCAACCAACCAAATCCTCCTTCCATATGAATCCTGATAACGTCCTTTGTCACAGCTAATGCCTCATCTTCATTGTCGAAACTGCAGACAAAATCATCGACATAATGATTTTCTAAAATAGCCTTGACGGCTTGAGGACATTGGTCAGCATAAAATTTGGCATTCAAGTTCTTAACGTACTCGGCTGAACATGGTGAGCACGTTGCACCGAACACCATCACCTGCATCACATAAGTATCCACTGTCGCAAAACTTTCATCGTGTTTCCAAAGAAAGCGCTGCGCATCCTGATCCTCTTTACGAATGGCGATCTGGTGAAACATTTCACAAATGTCTGCACAAACTCCGATTGGCTTTTCGCGGAATTTGTACAAAACAGTCAGCAAATCCTGGCATTGCTCTGGACCTTTGAGTAAGGATGAGTTCAACGAAATGTTCCCAACTCCAGCGGCAGCATCAAACACCAAACGTAGTTTGTCTGGTTTATGTGGGTTGCGAACGCAAAAGTGAGGAAGGTACCACGTCCTTGGACCTCTCTCCTTGGCTTCGTCGGCTGACAACTTGCGTGCGTAACCCTTGGCAACATAATCGTTGATAATTTCTTCATATTGGGCAGCGTAAGAAGAATCCTTACTCAAAGTGCGTTTGACAGACATGAGGCTTTTCGCCATTGGCAGGCTATCAGGCAATACGATCCTCTCGCCCTTCCATAGAAGTCCAGTCTCGTAACGGCTTTGCATTTTCTTGGTAGTAACTTGCAGCAACTCCCTGGCTCTCACGATCTCCTCTGGCTCCTTGGGACTTGACAACGAATCAGCATCCACGCTGTCCAGTAAAATATAATCGGCAACTAACTGAGACAAGGTGTCGTTGGTGATGCTGTTGTTATCTCCGGAAATGTGATAGACTGAGTCGGACATCTCTTGGTTGCTGTACCCACCATAAACGACCCATCCGAGTAACGTCTCTACAGCAACAGGTCCATCTTCTCCACAAGGAACAGTTTTACTTCCTAAGATTAACCTCCAGTTATCTAAACCAATTAAGATTTGCGGCACGGCGTTTTTAAATTCGTAAGTCGGCAAAGATTTCAGCTCGTATCCAACTGTCAGCGCATTAACATCCATAGTCTGCATCGGTAGAGAAAGATTGCTGTGCGTACGCACATTCTTCATCACATAACGAGTACTACCACTGGCAACTCCACTGATCTCTAAATTAACTAGGCTCGATGCTTCCGACGTTTCCTTTTGACCTATCCAAGTAAGTGACATTGTGTGTGCAGTCCCAGTAAGACCCAATTGTGAGACAATATTTTTGTTAATAATGGTCACAGACGATCCATCATCCAGCAGTGCGAATGTACTCACGACACCCTTTGGCCCATACAAGTTGACAGGAAGAATACGAAATAAAACCTTTTTCGCATTGGATGCATGTGCATGATGATTTAACTCTGACCGAGGACTTGCATTCATTACAGCTGCTGTTTCTGATTGTCGCTTTTCATGAAGTACAGTATGATGAAATCGACTGCAACCATCCTCTTCACAACGCCTTCTGGATCGACATGATGAAACATTGTGCCCTGGCACCAGACACGCAAAACAAACCCGTTTTCCCTTGACTAAATTCCAACGATCTGCTAGGCTCATTTGGAGAAATTCTGTACATTGTGACAATTTATGTTTTTGCGCGCACATGACACATACCTTAGCAGACTTGGCAGTAGTTGAAACGGTGTTCTTCTCCACGGCATGTAGAATGGAATCCTGGCGATTACCTTTGTGTGGCTTATTTGTCTGTTGGTAGTGAGAAAATGATGCAATACTGGCGAACTTAGCATACTGCTGCAACCATACACAGAAATGTTTTACACTTGGGTATGGTTGTATGTCATTTGAAAATTGCACCCAGTCGAGACGTTTAGCGATTGGCAACTTACATACCAACTCATCCAGCAGCATTGGATTTGCCAGATGGTGTTGACTTTTTGTTGATTCGAGCAGTGTACAAGTTAAATAAAAATTACTTTTATTTTTAAAAAAAATATTATTTTCGGAGGAGAGACCTCTTTATTCAATCACTGTCCAAAATCAACTCAATACAATTTTCTTCTACCAACTAAAAACTTCCTAAAGCTAACTTACATCTCCGTGGAGTACGTGTTGGAATGTGCTGATTTGCTGTGTCTCGTAAGCCGGTGGATGAAGTGGTGTCATATGCCGACGATGCATTGTCACTTGAAGGTGTGAGAACTATTGCTGGGTGTCGTATGTTGGTTGAAGTATGAAGTGTGGGAACTGTCTATTGCTGATTTTTGGCCGGATGTTTTATGAAGATGAAACTCGGGTATGTTATGTTAACTCTTCCCTGTTGAGTCTCAAACGTCCTCGTTTGATTTTAAAAGAATGGTATTTGGTTTATCCTTCGGGGTTTGAAGGATGGTTTTTCGTGCTCGGTCTTACATGATTGTTTTTCATGTGCTTCTATTGATGGTGTTGCTGAGGCCACTTCTTCGGATCTTTCGTTGAGCTCTATGATGGTGTTATCTTTGGATGTTGGCCTGGAGTGACTGGAGTGAAAAAATCGTATGATCATGACTATGAGGGAGATAGTTATTATCCCTGATAGCACAAAGCAGGTTATTATGTATGGTTGGTTATTAGTCTTCAATAGCTCGATGGTTTTGATGTTCCTAAGATTTAGCTCTTTCAACAATTCCAAGGATAGGAATTCTTCGGTGTTCCTCACGTCAGATGAAGGTTGCGCTACTGCAGGTAATGGCTTGTATCTGGAAACCGTGCTGGATGCATAGGTTCTGTTTCTAATAATCACTGTAGCGTTTTCAAGCTTTAGTAAAAATGTGCCTGTTAGGTTTGTTTTTTCGTTATTTATAATCACCGATCCGTTGTATTGGTTAAGCAATATGATTCCTGATGAGATTTCCTCAACTGGAGTTAAATGTTGACTGTTAACTAGGGTGCAATCCGAATGTAGACTTCTTAGTAGTTTGGGTATACACGTATCCTTACTAATATCCACTAAATTGTTATTATTACAGATCTTTAAATTATTATATTCCTTACATACTAACTTAATGCCGTATATATTATTTGGACATTCTAAAATTTCTTTGTATTCGACTTTTATTGTTATATTTTCTTTTTTAATAGGTTTGATCAAGATATTATTACATATTTCCTTAGTTGTACTGGGTATACTTATGATATAGATAATAGTTTCCTTGTTTATTGCGATTTTAAGTTCGGCGAAGTCTAGTGCTTCTTCTAGGTTATTGTATTCAACGTTTTCATTTTTTAATATGTCTTTAATTTCATTAATTTCGATCATAGACAAAATATAAGAATTTATTATACCCTTTCTTGCCCAATGCACGGCATATTCGATATTTAATAATTCCTCTTTTAGTAATCTAATATTATATTGAGTGCTTAAAGCAAGGTTGTCCTTAAGCGTATTATTGTTCTTCAATCTTTTAAATATTTCATTAGTTATATTACTTATCTTGTTTATTCTTTCTATTGTTTTTTTGTTAATTAATACCTGTTGATTATTATTCTTTAATACCTTGTTTATTTTTCCCTGAATAATTTTGAAGTCGTCGTGGTCCGGATTTCCTGCAATCCATTTCCACGCGCTTCCAATGAAATTTAAAGATCTTTTAGTTCGTATCGGGGTAAGTTTTTGGAGTAAGTTTTGGAGCTGAGATACTTCGTAGGACAGGAAGGGATAAATTGAATAGGCAGTACTTATATTTTTGTGTACCGTTTCAGCGATATTATCCACCAATTTCTGATACGCTCCTAGATCAATGTCGTGGATTAATTTAATATTTCCAGTTTGTACTTTGGCCATTCCAGTTTTGATGGAAACTAGTTGGGAGCTTGTATAGTCCAAGATTTGGACATCGGCTAAGCAGCCTACGGCGTACAGTCTAGAAAGGGAGGGAAAAAAATGGAAATAATTTAACCCTGGTTTAGATTTGGGACAATTTCTTCGTTCTAGTTTCGTATGTGGCTTTTATGGACTATTTTACCGGATGTTGTTTTTATAGTGGTTTTAAAATTTTCCTGTACTATTTCTTTCCTATACCGATTCGTTAGTTTTGACCCTAGTCTCTTGTTTATTTTTACGTAGATTTGGTCACCTGGGCTATAGTTTTTAATTTCCTGTTTCTGTTTATTATGATACTTAAGATCCTTTTCCTGTTTTTGCTTGAGTTTTTCGATGTTACTTTGTCTAGTTTTTTCATAGTCATCTGGTCCGAAAGGGACGGTCCTGCCAAAGAATAGGTCTACCGGCTTCTTCTTAGTAGTGGCATGAAAGGAGTGATTATATTCGTTTGTTGCTATTTCGAGCAGTTCTTCGAATTTGTTATTATAAGCGTTTGGCTTAATGCATCTCATGATTTCAGCTAGGGTGGAGTGAAATCGTTCGACTTGCCCATTTATGGAGCTTTTGTAAGGTGGTGTCGTGAAGACTTGTATATTCAGTACATCTTTTAGCATAAACATAATACTTTCTGAATTGAATGATTTTTCATTGTCTATGACAATATATTCGGGAACGCCAAATCTAAAAATAATGTCACGGAGTGGTTCTCTGATATCTTCTGTTGATTTTGATTTTATACATTTAGTAATAGCAAATTTTGTAAATTTGTCTATTGCGGTTAAGGCTGAGTGTTTTTCGGTTGCAAATATATCAATATGTATTATTTGTCCTGGGTAATTTAATATTTGGATGACGTTCATATTTACTTTTCTTACAAGTTGAGCACAATCTAGTAATCTGTTTGATTTTTTTTGACATTTGAGGAAAAAAATAAGTTTGAATAATTTGGTTCCTATTTTCTTCAGGGCCACGGTGGGCTCTTTTATGAGTTTCTATAATGATTTCATTCTGTCTTTCTTGTGATGGAATGTCTTCAACTTCTGCTCTTGCGAATCTAATCTTATAGTTATTGAAGTATAAAGGGTAAATTTCCTGTATTAAGCTCATGACTTCTTCCGAGGTCATTATTCCGTTTAGGATGGTTGGGTTTAGAAATCTTTTGAAAATTCCTACTAGTTTTTCTTTAGTATAATTTGGTTCTATTATAATGTGCTTAGTAAAATGTTTAAAAGGTGTCGTGGCTTTATGACTCGAAACGTTTCCCGTTTTTAAAATTAGATGATTTCGGAAGACATTTATTGGCGTTTCGACCAACTGAATAAGGTTATGTGCCGAGTTTTCTTCACTGTGTATTGAAGGTGTTAAGTTTAAAATGTGTGAAAGTAAACTAATTGATTGTGGAGGACGTGATAGAGCATCTGCTACAACGTTGGATTTCCCTGGAGTATATTTTAGTTCGTAATTATATTCTTCTAATATGGATTTCCAGCGTTTCATCTTAGCATTTGTATTTTTATTGCTCAGTGAGTACGTCAGTGGTTGATGATCCGTGAATATAATAACTTTTTTGGATCCGTATAGGAAATTTCTAAGGGAACCTAAAGCCCAAATTATTGAAAGCATTTCTTTTTCGTTCGTTGCGTATGCTTCTTCGGTTTTGTTTAAACTTCTTGAAAGGAACATGATTGGTTTGTTTTCCTGGCTTAGCACTGCGCCCAGTGCAAAGTTTGAGGCGTCTGTTGTGAGTTCGAAACTTTTACTGAAATCTGGATATACCAGCATGACGTCGTTGGATATTAATGAATTTCGGATTTTGTCAAATGCTTCAATGGCGTCTTGGTTTAAATGAATGATTTTAGTTTTTGATTGGGTTTTGGACACTCGTCCATCTTCCCCTCTTAGAAGGGCTGTCAGGGGTTTGGCTACCTTTGCATAGTCGCGAATAAAGCGTCTATAGTAACCGGACATGCCCAAAAATGATCTGAGATCTTTTAATGTTTCTGGTTTAGGAAATTCAGCGATTGCCTTAACTTTGGCTGGGTTTGTTTTAATTCCCGTTTTGGATACAATAAATCCGAGAAACTCAACTTCAGATTTTAAAAATTCACATTTGTCTTTTTGAACCTTAACGTTTGTATCGTTTAGAATTTTGAATATGGTTCTGAGATCTTCGTAGTGTTGTTCTTCCGTTTGACTAAAAATGATAATATCATCTATGTACACATAGCATCGAATGCCAATATGTTCACGTAAGATATCATCTACGGCGCGTTGGAAAATGGATGGGGCATTTTTCAGCCCAAAAGGTAAACGGGTAAATTCATATTTACCGTTGTTGACAGAGAATGCCGTTTTCTCTATGTCAGATTCTTTTAGTGGTATTTGGTGGAATCCACTTTTAAGGTCGATTAACGTGAAGTAGCTACATTTTCCTAAATTGTAAAGTACATCATTAATTTCTGGAATGGGGTATCTGTCAGGTATTGTGACTAAATTTAGCTTTCTATAATCAATTACAAGCCGGTATTTTTTTATTCCGGACGCGTCAAGTTTTTTTGATACAATTATTATAGGGGAATTGTAAGGTGACCGTGATGGTCGTATTATCCCATTTTCTAAAAGTTCACTTATTTGTTTATCCACCTCTTCTTTTAACGCTCTTGGATAAGGATAAGATCTTGTATAAACAGGGCTATCAGAAGTTGTTCTGATTTCACCTTGGACAGTAGTAATGTAAGTGAGATTCTTATCTGGTTCACTGAATAAGTTTGGGAATGTAGATATGATTATTCTAAGCTGATTTTCTTGAGAAGGATTTAGATGTGAGGTGCGAATGTCGATACTGTTTACCGCTTGTGCTTTGAATTGTTTTAGTGGGAATATATGTTTATTATTAAGAATGAAATAATTTTTGTCAGTGTAGATCACTGCACTCATTTCCTTCAAGGTATCGTTTCCAATGATACCATCAAAAGAATCGAGTCCATCTAAAATGAAAAACTTGATAGTACCTATTTCTGGGCCAAATATTTCTATATTAGCATGATGCGTAATATTGGTTTTGCCAGAAACTGAATTTGCAAAGAATGAGTTATTATTTGCCGTTGGATTAGCTATATGATATGGTTTTACATAATTTTTGTTCGATCCTGTGTCTAGCAAAAATTTTAAGTATTTCCCGCTCTTCGTTTTGAATTCATAGTAAGGAAGCGAAGAGCTGTTTAGTCTAAAAAATTTAGATCTTGGAATTGGTCACAAAGTTCCAAGGCTTCGCTTTCATCAGGCTGACAGTAATCAACGAGTTCTTTTTCAGTGTGGTCTTCTGTTTCTATATGATAATTTCTTTGGGGGTTATTAGTTGTAGTAATTTGTTTTGTTCCTTGTGGACCTCTATTTTGAGATTGATACGGATACCTATTCTGAAGATTCATTGTTCGGGGTTGCATGCTCTGGTCATTATTTATTGGTTCTGTTTTGATTTGAGGGATTATTGCGTTTGGTGGTGTACGTCTTCCTTGGAATTGTTGCCTATAATTTTGCTGATTATTGTTTTGATATTGATATTTCGTTTGAGGTATGTAGTGCTGTTGATTAGATTGGAAACGTGGTGGTGCTCCCTGGGGAACGAAAGATTGATGATAATTATGGTTTCCTCTGAACTGTGGTTGTCCGAAATTATTTAATTGAAGTCTGGGTGCTGCAGAAGATGGCACGGGAATAGAAGTTTTTTTATTTAAATTTTGGTTTGCATGGGAAATCCTAAAATTCATGTTTTCGAGTTTGAGGCACAAATGTAAAGCTTGAGGTAAGTCTCCTGGCTCACGTATCGCCAGTAATTTAGGAAGGTCACCCTTAAGGCCCCTTATGAAAGTATCGAGAGCTTTGTCTCGATACGACTGAGTGAGAACTCTCATTGCCTCACTGCTGATTTCTAAACAACCAATTTTGTTTAGGATAAGTGATAAGTGATTATATACAGTTTGATAAAAGGATTGTATAGTGTCATTTCCTTGTACAAGTGATATTAATTGGTACTCGAGAGTACCCAAATCTCTTTTGTCAGCGTAATGCATGACCAGACATCTGGATATGCAATTCCAGTTTAATGGAGTATTGTATGACTCCAGCGCAATGTCGGCGTCGCCAACAATTTTGTTTCTTACGACATTAAGGATCCCAAAGTATTTTGGGGTACCTCGTATGGAGTCGTATGTTTCTACTATGCGGTCAACACTTCTTTTCCATGATATGAATTCCGCTGGATTTCCAGAGAATTCCCTTAAGCATTTTACCACATCGGGTATCTTATCTAATTCGGAAATATCATGTCTATGTTCTATGGCGATTATCTGATCTTCCCCAGCAAATTGATCAGCGTTTGGGTTTAATACGTTTTGAACCATGGCTGGTCCCTGAGTTCTTATCAATCGGCTTACGATTGATGATATTAGGGAATCTAGTTCCGGCGTTGTTCCGACATCCTGGGCTTGTCGTGTATCCGTTCTGGACGATGTGGATTGAAAAGAGTTGTTGTGGTTTATGTCATTCGGAATTTCGCGTACCAATGGTGGGTTTTCTCGTGCCCCTGGGATGGGATTTTCTGATAGAGTTGCTAAAGGTTGGGGATTGCTACTAGTTCCTGATCTTGTATTGGGCATGATTAAAAATGTATTTTTGTTCTATTATTTTAATATAATTAGGAGGTAATCTTAAGATTTAATTTTTAAAATAAAGGTATCAGTTTGATATCACGTTTGAAACTTTCTTAGGATTTCTTTTTTAACATACAGATATCAGTTTGATTTTACGTTTGAAACTTTCTTAGGATTTCTTTTTAACATACAGGTATCAGTTTGATATCACGTTTGAAACTTTCTTAGGATTTCTATTTTAACATACAGATATCAGTTTGATTTTACGTTTGAAACTTTCTTAGGATTTCTATTTTTAATTCTTAATGTTTATAAACTTACAAATAAAAATATTTTAAATATTCCATGGGTTTGACAGTGGCGACTGTATTTCCTGCCGTTGATGGGGCTGATGATCCGTACTCGAGCTCCTAACTGGTCACGGTCTGTGCCCGTTCTCAATTTCGCTGGAAACTTGTTCTTTAATGTCTTTGTGACGCGAACTATTGTGCTTTCTTAGGACACTTTTTTTTTTTTTTATTATTATTTTTCCGTTTTTAGGGACGAACTATTGTGCTTTCTTAGGACACACAAAATTTTTTTTTTTTCGTCTTTCAGGAAAAACTTAACCGATATCTACTATGTTTTCTTTATTTAAAAGAAAGTTCACACGGATTTTTTTTTTTTTTTTTTTTTTTTTTTATTTTTAAGAAAATAATACCGGCACTGTGTTTACGGTTTACACTTTAAAATTGTTCGCGCACAGACTAACTACTGTCCCTGCTCGGGCGCCAGTTAAATAAAAATTACTTTTATTTTTAAAAAAAATATTATTTTCGGAGGAGAGACCTCTTTATTCAATCACTGTCCAAAATCAACTCAATACAATTTTCTTCTACCAACTAAAAACTTCCTAAAGCTAACTTACATCTCCGTGGAGTACGTGTTGGAATGTGCTGATTTGCTGTGTCTCGTAAGCCGGTGGATGAAGTGGTGTCATATGCCGACGATGCATTGTCACTTGAAGGTGTGAGAACTATTGCTGGGTGTCGTATGTTGGTTGAAGTATGAAGTGTGGGAACTGTCTATTGCTGATTTTTGGCCGGATGTTTTATGAAGATGAAACTCGGGAATGTTATGTTAACTTACATAAGTTTTGTACCTTCGTTGCAAACGATACAACCAAATCCATACGATTATCGGAAATCGTCGGCAATAACCTTACTTTTGCCATTTGGCTTCGGATGAAGTGTTCCGGACGTCCAAAACGAAATTCCAACTGGTCTATGACGACTTGTACATTGCTCGGATGAATAAGCATGGTCTCCACTGCCTCTCGCGCTAGGCCCTTGAGGTTTTTTTGAAGCCTAAGCATATTAATTTTCAAAGGCGGTATAACCATATGCACTCGTTGACTCTTTAAACGAAGCGAAGAACATCGGCCATTCCTCCGGGGTTCCAGTGAATATTGGCAAATCGTACAGTTTTGGTCGATATGAAGGTTGTGAAATGGCCTCTGATCCCATATACACATAACTTTGCCCGGGCTGAGCGGTTGCTTCGACATGAACTGGCTGTGGCTGAACTGTACTGGCAGCGAATAAGCAACTGCGCTTTCAATGTCACATTTGCAGATTCTAGACCTCTTATTCTAGCGTTTTCGGCATCAACGAAATGTGGCTGGTGGTTGTTGGCGGCTGACATCTGCATATAGGCGGTAGCATCTGTCGAAGAAGTAAGACTATTTGGCTGTTTTTGGGCACTGCGGAAGTCTGGCTGGTAAGCGGCTGACGTCTGCAAGTAGGCGGTACTAGTGGTTGGCATCGGCAAATTGGTCGTGGCATTCATCGACGTAGTGGCTGGCATCTGAAAATTGGTCGTGGCATTCATCGACGTAGTGGCTGGCATCTGAAAATTGGTGGTAGCATTCATCGACGTATTGGCTGGCGATATAGTTGCACTGTTATCAGCGTCGTCTAATCTGGCTGGCGGAACTCCCTTTGTGGAGCGGCTGCTCCGTCTTACAATTGCATTTGCTTCTATCGGTGCATTTTCCCCGTTATCAACCGTTGGTAACGTGACTATTTCGGCTGGCGTTGGTAACGGGGCCTGTTGCGATCGGCTAGGCGGCGGCGGTGAATGTAAGACCATGGCGAAAATTGAAATAAAAAATTTGTTGATTGTGCTTCTGTAGGGAGGTACGCAATAAAAAACTTCACAATTTTTTATATATGTGCGTTTTTATTTCCTACGAAAACTTAAATTTAATAAAAGGTGAAATATATTCTTTACAATGACTTACAATTTGTAACCTCCTCCTCCTCACGCGGCTTACAGAAATACAATGAGGTTAGAAACATTTGACACATGACATTACATTTGAAATTAAAGAACAGAATCGTTACACAAATATTTTAATTTAAGGCGGAAACACCATACATCCGCAACAGCTTGGATAACAAGAAGGACGAATTGGTATTTTGTTTAAACTGCCAGAATAATGGACACCCAGCAAACTACAAAGGCTGCCCTAAGTATAAGGAAAAAATTGCGGAAAAAGCCAAGATAGCTCTTAAGAAAAAGGACCAACACCAGTTCGCTGTGAAATCAGCTTCTAAAGCCATTGAAAGAGGATTAAGTATTGCGGATGTAGCTGCATTGGGTACAACGAAGAAGCCAACACCAACAGCAACTATTAAGCCACCCACCAAACCAGCAAGCAATATAGCCAGCAAGACTGCGCCAACCACAGGAAAAAGGAATGCTAAAGTTCCTCCCTCTTCTACTAAACCCTCGTTCAACATCTTCGAGGATACAGAGAGATTGTTTGGTACAGACCTTTTAACACTTCTCCAGAAGGCAAAGAAGGTTGTTCCGGGCAACTACGGTATTCTCGACGATAAGGCGAAGACAGTAATACTATAGGCAGACTTATTTGTGAACTATGTTCTCAATAAATAAGCTTAGCATTATAACCTACAGTGTTAACTCTATTTACTCCACAGACAGACGAAGTTCTGTGTTTATTTATCAAGTCTAAGAAACCCGATATTCTTCTTTTACAGGAAACAAGATTGAATGGAAGGAACAAATTCGAACCGAACGGATACAAAAGCTTCAGAAAGGACAAGTCAACAACAAGAAGGGGAACAGCGGTATTTTTCCGTGAATCACTCAAGACGGATGAAGAATTAATACCTGGACTGATATATATGGAAGCAACAGCCGTTGTCATCACGGTTTCTGATGTAGAAACTCTGCTGGTGATCTCCGTGTACAATCATTGTAATGCAACAAGGGACAGCATCCAACGAGACCTTACCACTATAAGTAATGTGTGCAGCCAAGCCAACACACATACTGTGTTATTGGTGGCGACTTCAATCCCAGACATCAGCTCTGGCAGGATGACGTTACTTCCCCTCAGGGAACTGCGTTTGTGGACTGGCTACACGGAAATTCTCACCTGCACTCACTGGTTGTTGTCTCTCAACCACAAAGGACTTTTCCAAGAACACCATCGACTTTAGATTTCTTCTTGGCATCATCTAATTTCGTAAGCATTCTGCCAGATTTTCAGAATTATTCCTGCCTTGCGCATATAAGTGATTCTGATCATTTGGCTGTGGAGCTTCGAATTAGACTGAATCAAAGAATAATCCTGGAACGTCCTGAACCGGAACTACATACCAGGTTCAACAAAATGAATTGGGAGCGTTACCGTTCAGAAATTGACGCTAATCTCCAGCTACCAACAGTTGACGAAAATCTTACCAACAATGAGACTGACGGAGTTATTAATCAATTCGAAACAACAGTGAACGCAGCCATAGAGAGACAGAAAAAACCCCGCACCAGCACTCCAGCAGAGACAGATATGACAACCTACCCCAGCATATACAAGCAATATATGCTCACAGACAACGGCTACGGAAAAGACTACAACGAATACTTCACCGGACATATAATACGATGAACGATGAATACAGAAGCGTGCACTCCCAACTACAATGCACAAATCATATGTTTCAACAAGCGGTTAGGCACTTCAGAGAAGAGAACTTCAGAAAGAGACTAGAGGATATCAAACCAGGACCAGACGCCTTCCGCAAGATCAATTCCTTGGTTGGTAGATCAAGAACGCTACCAGAAATAATTAATCATGGACCGATTGCCATGACTACTCCAGCTGAAAAGGTCGAAGCTTTCGCCGTGCATTTCGAGAGGAATTTCACTCCTCGGCCACCTTTGCACCTTCCAGCATTTCTCGAAGAGGTGGAATCCAAAGTACAGGAGGCAACTAGAGCTACCGAACACATCACAAGGTTTTGCAGGGAAAACCCTGCCAACGATCCTTTAAACAACGAAATGTTCACCAACACAGAGGAAGTTACCGAGATCATTTTAAGCGGCAACTCCAAGAAATCGTCTGGAACTGATCAAATTTCTAACTTTATGCTCAAAAAGTTACCAAATTTGGCCATGCTCCTAATAACCATAATACTTAACAACTGTATAAACAACAGCTACTTTCCAACATCATGGAAAGTAGCCAAAGTTGTTCCGGTTGCTAAAAAGACGAACCGCTTGGAAGTCGAGAGATACCGGCCAATATCTTTGCTATGTTGTGTTAGCAAGATCCTAGAGTCACTCATACTAAGGAAAATAAACCACCTATGTGCGGAAAGGAATATAATACCGACTTTTCAGTTTGGATTTAGACCCAAGCACTCCACCATTCACCCGCTGTTAAAGCTACAAAATGACATAACCATAGGACTCAATAAGAAGGAAACAACTGTTGCATGCTTGCTGGACATAGAGAAGGCCTTCGATAGCGTCTGGATCCAAGGACAACTTTTTAAGCTTATCCAATTCGGCTTTCCCTACAATTTGGTAAGATTAATTAATAATTTCCTAACAAATATAATATTTTATGTACAGGTACTTGACGCAAAATCATCAAGGAAACGGATTAACGCAGGAGTACCCCAGGGGTCAAGACTTGGACCGATTCTCTTCAACATATACACATCAGATGAATCACTCAACGTAGGAAGAAGCAAGACGCTGCTGTATGCTGATGATTCTATAACTTACACTACATCGCTATCACCAGAGATAGCTGCTCGAAAGGTTGAGGCGCATATCAAGGACCTTTGGCACTACTATCTGAAGTGGGGACTAAAGATAAACTGTAGTAAGACGGAACTCATCTGCTTCCGGACGCCCGTCACAGCAGTAAGAGGGCGACGTGCTTTCGCCAACCGCTGTAGCAACATCAAGATTACGCTTCCAGATAGCACAGAGGTTTTGGCGAAGACAACCACCAAGTACCTAAGCATCAACTTTACAGAGAGGTTCAAGTTCAACCAACATGCTGATGTTGTCCTTAGGAAGGCAAATTTTGCTCTTCATCTGGTACACCCACTACTAAAAAGGCGCAATGGATTAAGCCAGAGGACAAAACTACTGGTATACAAGCAGCTCATCAGACCTGTGATAACCTACGGATGTCCCATATGGTTCACTATCTCACCAACGACAATGAAGAAGATCGAGCTTTTCGAAAGGAAGATACTCAGAATCTGCACAGGGCTTTGGCGTAACCCGATAACGCTTAAGTATTATCCAACAACGATGCTATATGAGAGAGCAGGAATGATTCCATTGGGACAATTTATGATGGAGCTCTCTGCTACAATTCTCCGGAACTTAGATGACCACCCCAACCAGGAAATCCAGCAACTCATTCAGCAAAATTTAGAACCTCTACAACCATATCTGAGCACAAGGGCTATCACAGATCCACGATTTGAAGAAATCATACACAACGAAGATACACCATTCTACGAGAGGACAAACAGCAGACATTATAGGGGTTAAGCCCCTGTAATACAACTTAAATATAATGCGGCAAAATTAGTTAGCCAAGCCAATGACAAACTAAATATGTATTTAGAAAATTATTCATGTAATAGATTAAGTAGCCACTAATATTGTTTTGTAAAAACTACGTAAATTTATCATTATAAATCCGTCGGGCCCCTTTTGTTGAGCCGACATTTCCTATTTTAGTTATAAGTCTAGTTGTTAAGCCAATTTGTATATAAACTGATTGAATAAAAAGAATTTCTTAATCTAATTTTCCGTTCAATGGTAAACTGTCACCTAAATATTTAGGTGCCTAACCACATTGAACGCGGCCAATAAGATTTAGTTGTTGCAGGTAGTGCTGCCGTTCTAAAATTGTAGAAAAAACTGAATAATTTGCTCTTTATGGTGCAAAGATACCAAGAGATTACACATTTGTAAAAAAAAACTAGAAGAAACGACGGCACTGAGAAAGAGAGCTATCCTGTCAGCAGTTTTTCTGAGCTCGCTGAATGTTGCAAAAGGTGTGTCTGGTTCAACAACCCAAAGATTGTATTCGTTTTCGCGGCGTTTTCATGGAAAACAACCTCAAACAACTCGTTTTGAAAACTGCAATATGTATGGGAAAACTTTTGTTTTCGATGAAGTTTTCGACTGTTTTCGCGAAAACCCAGTTTTCGGCTTGGTGTTAATAGGGTATTATCTTCTCATCATTCGTTTGTATACGTTTATCCAGAGCTGCGAAGGTATTCTCGATTCGATGAACCATACGTTTTTTAGATTGTACCAAAATATGACAAACTTGAGAGATGCAAATTAAATGCAAGACTTTTAAAATTTTCATTTTCTTTTCAATTTCTTCGATCGCAGGCCCACTTAGCGAAGCGAAAACGCATTGGATGGTCAGTTGGCTTCAACTCCTGAACCAATTGGACTTTGTATGGCGTCATACCAAGGTCTTTATGCAAAATTCGTCTCAATGATGTCTCCGAAATGTTCAATTGTTGAGAACGACGGTGAATTGATGTTGATGGCGCTTCACGCACACTTTCTGCCACAGCAGCAATTTTCTCGGGTGTACGCACTGTTTTTGGCTTTTCACGCTTTGGTTTATCGATGAAAACTTTTCACGACTTTTTTCACAAAATAACGAACATACGGAGCTGACGGTGCTTCTCTTCTTCCAAAATCCGTACGCAATTTTCGCACACATTCTTCTCTTCGAAATCCGTAGGAGAACCAGAGCTCTCTTTAATTTGGCTAAGACCACGAACTCCCAGACAGACTGGGACCTATACAAAGCCGGCCAGCGGAGATTCAAAAAGGCCGTAATAAGTGCTAAACGCATTGCCTGGCGTACGTTCTGTAGTGACATCGAGAGCACCACAGAATCAGCTAGACTTAGGAAAATCCTGTGCAAAGAATCCGCAGTTCCGGGATACCTCAAAGACACTGATGGAACCTGGACACAATCCTGCGAAGAGACTCTTAGTCTGCTACTACAGACTCATTTTCCAGGATGCACTACGAATCAGACAAACCAGTCTAGATTTGACACCGCAATAGCGTCGGTTCCAGATCAACTTATAACTGAAGATAAATTAAACTGGGCAATTGATACATTCTCCCCGTTCAAATCCCCCGGAGGAGACGGAATTTTTCCAATCATGCTCCAGAAAGCTAAGACCATTATTACGCCGGTCTTAAAAAGACTTTTTATTCGCAGTGTAGAATGTGGCTACATTCCTAAAGCCTGGCGAGAGGTCAAGGTCGTCTTCATTCCGAAGGCAGGGAAATCCAGTCACACCACCGCCAAAGATTTCAGGCCTATAAGCCTAACATCCTTTATGTTGAAAACCTTTGAAAAACTAATGAACGTCTTTATACGCAGTCGACTGGATGACAGCGCGATTTCCACATCTCAGCACGCTTATATAAAAGGTAGAGGGGTGGAAACCGCGTTACATGAGGTCGTTAGTACTATAGAGAGGTCATTAATAGTCAAAGAATATACGCTAGCTGCGTTCCTTGACATTGAAGGAGCCTTCAATAATGTCAAAACGTGCGCTGTAAAAAGGGCACTACAAAACCTAAACGTTGACCAGTCCATCACTAATGTGATTATTAACTTACTTAGTGAAAGAAACATCAACGCGAAATTAGGTGACACGGTCCTTAGAGTAACCGCTTCGAGAGGCACTCCACAAGGAGGGGTCATCTCCCCTTTACTCTGGGTACTTGTCATGAATGAGATACTAACGAAATTTAATAACATGGGTGTAACGGTAATAGCATATGCAGACGATGTAGTCCTGCTTGCAAAAGGTAAATTCTTACCGACCATTAGCGACCTACTAGCAAACTCACTAAGAGTGCTTAATACATGGACAAAACAATGCGGCCTTGGGGTTAACCCCCAGAAAACTGAGCTTGTCCTGTTCACCAACAAAAGAACAATACCACTATTCGAGCCACCAACCCTCGAGGGAATACCTCTAAAGGTGGCTGATAGGGCGAAATACTTAGGAATGATATTAGATAGAAAACTTAATTGGAAGCCGAATGTCAATGAAAGAGTGAAAAAGGCAGCTAATGCTTTCTACGCATGTAACCGTATCTTTGGCAGGAAGTGGGGACCGAACCCCAAAACAATCCTGTGGATGTACACGGCAATCGTGCGGCCTATACTCACATATGGCAGCGTAGTCTGGTGGCAAGCCGCGGGCAAGGCGACCAATCTTAAGTCAATGACAAAAATACAAAGACTAGCATGTATAGGGACAACCAGTGCGATGAGAACTACACCTACGGCTGGACTGGAGGCAATCCTCAATCTGACTCCTCTGGACCTATACATGGAGGAATCTGCTACCAAAAGTGCCCTAAGGATCAGCCAAACTGGTACTTGGAACCTGCGCAACTTTGGTCACGCACAGATTCTTGGGAAATACATTGGGAATGTTGTCACTTCTGACTATATGATCCCACATCTAAACTTTGATAGACCATTCTCCTGCTCGTTCCCGAGTAGAGATGAATGGAATACAGATGAACCCACAAAGAGGAAATCGATATCCATCTATACAGATGGATCGAAGATGGACTGTGGAACCGGTGCCGGTATATTATCTGAGGAATTAAATATACACTGCTCAATCAGGCTTCCTGACAATTGCAGTGTCTTCCAAGCAGAGGTTCTGGCGATCGCGGAAGCGGCCCGTAAGGTGTCATTGTTGGCAATACCAAGAAATGATATTACCATTTTCATTGACAGCCAGGCGGCTATTAAAGCAGTTTCTGCTACTGAAATAAAATCAAAGTTAGTACATCGCTGCCGCGAAGAGCTAAAGGTTCTCTGCTCGCAGCACTCCACGGTCCTCTGCTGGGTCCCTGGGCACAGTGACAAAGCCGGCAATGAGAGGGCCGACGAACTAGCAAGAAATGGGTCTGCAATGGATCATGATCTAGCACTGCAGTCGGTGAAGCCACCACTCTGTAATCTTAGAGAGCGAGTGGAAAATAAAATTCGCATGAAAACCAACAACAGGTGGAAGGGGCTAACTACCTGTGAAGTATCACGGAAGCTTTGGCCTAAATACGACAGCGGCCGGACCATCAAACTTCTACAGTTCGACAGGTCATCGCTGTCCAAATTGGTAGGGGCCCTAACGGGTCATAACTTCCTAAGAAACCATACAATGAAACTAAATCTCAAAGATGACGATATATGTAGAGGCTGCGGAGACGAAGAGGTACATGAGGACACACCTCACTTCCTCTGTCACTGCCCGAGCCTCTGTCACTTGAGGAACAGAACACTTGGAAGTCATTACTTCCATGACCTACAAGAACTTTCTGATGTCTCACTTTTTAATCTTTACAGGTTTTTGATGAAATCAGGATGGCTGGACAGCGTCGAGTAATCACCAGAAGAAGGGACATGAGGCTAACCACTCCAACATCACCGGTTAACCCCCACATAAAAGGGCATCACAATGGGTCCACAAGGACCTAAGTGTGGCACAGCAGAACATACCCTGCTCTGTCAACCCGTTAACCTAACCTAACTTCGCACACATTCTGCAACATTACCATGATTTTCAAAGTAATGTCGCAATATTTCCCAGCGTTGTTCAAGCGTATACACAACCATACCATATTCGTTCAGTGGAAGCATAAAACTAATTATCTGTCAAATCAGACATGAGCTAAGTGTTACCATTCGCGAAATAAGCACTAGTTGAAAAAAAAAACGTTAGATGGCGGACCCTTTACATGATACGGTGCTTCCTGGGATATATAGAACCTCCAAACTTCCAAATCAATAAGATGAATTCGAAATAGCTCCTTACTGCTTTCGATTTCCATTTTCGAAGTATGTAGTTGGAATATGAAATACAAACGACTATATTGGTGACTTAAATAAAACTGATGGACGTTAACAACATGTAGAGTACAATCATGTCATAATTTCAATTTCAAATTAAATTCTTTTTTGTCAGAGTTGCTATAGACAGAGAGAAGTGTGCTCACGATTGTGATAAAAAAAATACAATTTCACAATTTTACTATTCCTGATACACCGAATCGTGAATTATTATTAATATGCACATACCTACTTACTTTCAGAGAACGTGAAAGAAACTTGTTCAATGTGCGCATTTATATGGCGGAAAATATGATGAAATAAAATCAACTTAAAAAAAATTGTTGGCGCAACAGGCGTGTAATAACCCTCCCTTAGGGGATTTGTTGGTTGCGGCCGTATCTCGTACTATTAGCACCATCCGAAGTGAAAGGTAAGTACATACGCGATTTTTCGATAAAAATGCAAGAGAAAATGTAAATTGTAAAAATGCAATTTACATATCTCGAAAATCGTAGTTAAAACCATTTCTATAAAGTAGGGCAACAATTTTTTTTTATTTATGGTGTTTATGTTTATTCTTAAATTGCGAATAACTTTTATTTCAAATACTGCCATTTAGGCCTATTCGGCAAAATCTTTTATTCTGTTATGAATTTTCTGTTATGAATCATAAAAGATCTCGACCATAAAAGATCTTTTATAAATCGTATTCAGGGTTTCGAACTTTTTTTTTTTTATACATAGACGGTAGGCACCTGACCAATTTTGTGCAAAAAAGATATTAAAATGCAGTGTGAAAAGAGTATGTTTTGAATTATTAGAAACTAAAAGTACTGGGCTGCGATAAACCAAAACTGTGTTCCTATTGATGGTTCATAATGAACTGTATCCGTAAAAATGTAGTATCGCGAGAAATTTGAAATAAATATCCAACTTTACATCGTCATTAGAAATACAATTTACCTGCATTTGAAATGAAATGGTTGTATTCATGTTTTGTAAATTATGTTCCAATTTGTTCATTATAATTCTAGCACCTTAATCAATCTAAAGAGCTGAGTAAAACGCCATTAAGAAGATCAAATGGATTACTATTTAATCTAAGTTCCAGCAAAAGTGATCGGTGTGGGTGTCTTCGTCTGAACCAAAAATATTTATTCAATCATTTTCAATGGTCCGCTTATCCATTAAATGGGTTGCGGGTGTAGGTTGCTCAAGTGGACCCTCTATAGCTCTCCTCCATATCGTCTCTAAATCAACAAGGGCAATCCCCATACGGGTAGAGGAGAGATTATTAACTTGATATAACCACCTCATACTGGGTCTACCTAGAGGACGCCTGCCTGATCATGGTACCGATTCCATAGGACATCGTGGGATCCTGGTTGGGGACATGCGTTTAACATGACCAAACCACCGAAGCATAGCATAGGCCGCTCCGTCCGGAGAAGTAGCTACTCGACATTGAGTTCCTCGCGAATTAAAGCAAAAATATAAATTTCCAAATTATTTTCGATCACATACCCACTAGTTTATGCACAATTATTACATTTGTCTTCTTTTGTAAACATTTCGTTGACCATAAATTATATAGATTATCCCTTTCAATCCAAAACTTTCTAATTAATAAAAATCGTTTATGATAAAAGTCACAAAATTCTGTTGGGATTGAGTAAAACAAAGCGTGTTATGTTAATGAATAATTAAATGGCAGACAACTTTATTGGAGAAGCAAAAAAGGTAGAGGCCGGAAGAAGAAAGAGACAATACAAAAAAGGTTTAGAAGAGATGAACGAAGTGATTGTACATTAATGTGATAGGTTTACATCAGAGAGTCAGATTTATATATTTCAACACCTCCACTTAAAGCTGACTTGAAGTTAGTAAGTCCCATCATCTTCGCACACTTGTAATGCTTTTGGCTCGGAACTGGTTTGGTAAGAATATCAGCAGCCATATCCTCGCTTCTTATGTATTCCAAATGTACGTGTCCCAATGTCACCTTATCACGTACAAAGTGATGACGAACATCTATATGTTTAGATCTGGCATGATAGGCATCCGTATTTGCCAGACTCAAAGCACTTTTGTTGTCGCAATAAACAACAACCTTCCCACGATGTTCTTTCCAGAAGTCGTCCTTCAGTTGACGTAACCACTCCGCTTCTTGTACAGCCGTTGACAAACTCATATACTCGGCTTCTGTCGTTGACAATGCTACAGTTGACTGTCGTTTGCTGTTCCAGCTAATAGCACCGCCTTGTTGAACAAAAACGTATCCTGTACATGATCGCCTATCGACTACGTCACCAGCAAAATCTGCATCGCAAAATCCGATCATACTCGCGTTTCCTGTTTTTGAATAAGTGATTTTCGCGGTCAACGTACCTTGTAAATATCTGAAAATCCGCTTCACAGCTGTCCAGTGCGATTTATCAAAATGATTATTAAACTTGCTCAAATAGTTAACTGCATATGCGATGTCTGGTCGTGTACCTTGTACTAAGTATAATAAACTTCCGACAGCTTCTTGGTAGGGAATAGTTTCGTAGCCGCTACAATGAGAATCTATTATTTGGGGTTTTGTAAGTTTTTGATTAATGTCGAATGGTGTAGATACTGGATTGCATTCATCCATATTAAAACGCTTTAAAATTTGTTTCGTATACGACATCTGATCAATATATATTTCCCGTTTCTGTCGATCGCGCGTAATTCTGATGCCAACACAATTTTTCGCCTCACCCAAATCCTTCATTACAAACTTTTGTTTCAGCTCAGCTTTGATTTTAGTTTTTAATTCCGTGTTATTGCTAAAAATTAACAGGTCATCAACGTAAACGGCAATAAAAAACATTTTGGTGTCTGATAAATCGAAATAAATGCACGGATCGAGTTTTGACTGATTGAGACCCATTTGTTTCAGTGCTTGGTCCAACTTCTTATTCCATTCTCGACTAGCCTGTTTAAGACCATAAATTGCTTTGTTTAATTTACAAAACTTACCATTATGTGTTTTCGTTATGCCTTCGGGATGCACCATGTAAATTTCCTCAGTTAAATCGCCTTGTAAGAACGCGGTCACTGCATCCATTTGCTCAATTTCAAGATCATATTGTGCTGCAATCGATATGAGATATCTAATTGACGTATACCTAATGACGGGAGAATATGTTTCTTGATAATCAATCCCTGGTTTCTGTGAGCAACCTTTGATGACCAACCGTGCCTTAAAGCGCTGGATTACGTTTTCATCATTTCGTTTAGTCTTGAAGATCCATCTGCAATTTATGGGCTTGACATTGTCAGGCAAGTCTGCTAATGACCAGGTGTTATTGCTAATGAGGGATTTATACTCATCCATCATTGCTAGTTTCCAGTGTACTGCATCTGGTCCTCTTAATGCTTCGCTGACTGATTGTGGATCATTGGTAAGATCTGTTTCCGCTGAGTACAAATAGTAATCGTCCAAAGTAATTGGTTTTGGAATCCTCGACGATCGACGAAGTTCGACGTCATCCGGTGTACTTAAAACTGTTGATCTCATCCGATCAGTTGATGCATCATTCGTGACAGTTGAATTTGGATCAAAATATTCCGAAGAATCGCTAACCACGTCATCTACTGTAGAGGTATCCATAGAACCTAGTTCATCTTCATCGTCCTCATCATCCTCCACTGCAGCAGTACTTACATCAAGGTTAATAGTTTGTCTCGATTCAGAATAAGTCTTTTGATGATTTTGATTAAAATTATTTTCAAAAAATTTTACGTCACGGCTCTTCACAATATGGAAATTAACTGGGTTCAACAAACGATACCCTTTGGTATCTTCGCAATAACCGACAAAGATTAGTTCTTGAGCTTTAGCATCCCATTTTGATCTTTTCACTTTCGGAACATGTGCGAACGCCTTTGACCCAAATACTCGCAGATTACTTAAATCCGGTTTTTCACCTGACCAGACCTCATGAGGTGTTCGATCAGGAATTGCAGAACAAGCAGAACGGTTAATGACATACACGGCAGTTGCAACAGCCTCAGCCCAAAATGGCTTGTCCAGCCCAGCATGAAACAGCATGCATCGTGCACGTTCAACGATTGAACGATTCATGCGCTCGGCGAGTCCATTTTGTTGGGGGCTGTACGGGACAGTTGTCTGATGACGAATTCCATTCTTCTGTAAGACTTCTGACAATTCCCGGTTGCAGAATTCTGTGCCGTTGTCAGTACGCAAGCATTTTATTTTATGGGCGGTCTCATTTTCTACCATTGCTTTGAACTGAGCAAACAATGCTGGTACTTCCGTTTTTGTCTGCAATAAAATAAAAACTTTACGCGAAAAATCATCTATAAAGGTGAGAAAATACTTAGCTCCACCAATTGATGACACTTCCATAGGACCACATAAGTCCGAATGTATTAGCTGAAGTAACTCTGTTGTACGCGTCTCAGAAGTTTTGAAGGGTTTTCTCGCTATCTTTCCTTTGATACATGGAATACAATTTTCCGTTGATTTGTCACTGAAGATCATTCCATTTACGATATTTGTTGTCGTCTTGAGATCTTTAAAGTTCAAATGCCCCATTCGAGCATGCCAAAGCTCAGCTTCAGATACTCCTCCGGTGACCATACATACTTGACTTTTAGGGCAATCAAGTTTAAACATGTTGTTTAGCAGCCGTGCGGTTGCAAATATTTTTCCATTTGACAATATGTTGCATTTATCACGGCAGAAATTGACAGAATGGCCTTTTTGTATAATTTGACTGACGGACAGTAAATTTGTTGTCAAATTCGGTACAAAAAGTACATCATGAACGGTGACGTGTTTTACCCTACCTTTCTCATCAATTATTTCAATGCTAACATTGCCAACACCTTCAACACTGAGCTTCTCTTTGTTAGCCACAAAAATTTCTCTGACTGGTGATTCATGAATTTGATTAAATAAATCCCTCCGCATGCTCATGTGCATACTTGCGCCGGAATCAATGAACCAATCATTTTGATTGATTGCACCAGCAACAAAAACTATGCACAAACCACTCTGGGACTTCGGTTTATTTTCATGAACTTTCACTGTGCAGTCAGCTGCTCGATGACCGTAGCGATTACAATTAAAACAACGGAATCCTTTTGAAGAACTTTGTTTCTTTTTTGTCCTAGAAAACAAAGCACCTGGAGCACCTGCTTTTTGAACATCCTGCAATAATTTAGTTTTAATTGCATCGCATGTAATTTTCACCCCAGAGCTTTCGATGCCCATTATCATCGGCGAAAAGTGGAAGTTTGGAAGTTTCAGCATCTTCAATGTGAACATAGTTGATTTTATCAATTAGCAAAATAATTTTTGTTTTTGCTTTCACATCCAGCTTCGAGTTCATTCCAGATGTAGGATATATCCCTTGAACAGTATCCCACAATTCCTTGTGCTGCAAATAATTTTTAACTGCGAATGACCATGAGGCGTAGTTTTCACGGCCAATTAATTTTTCCACTTGGAAGCCTGAAGTTGATGATGCCATTTCAACAAATCTTGAACTAATTAATAATAACTCTCTTGAGCTCATAACCTGTTGGGATTGAGTAAAACAAAGCGTGTTATGTTAATGAATAATTAAATGGCAGACAACTTTATTGGAGAAGCAAAAAAGGTAGAGGCCGGAAGAAGAAAGAGACAATACAAAAAAGGTTTAGAAGAGATGAACGAAGTGATTGTACATTAATGTGATAGGTTTACATCAGAGAGTCAGATTTATATATTTCAACAAATTCTGTCTTTTATTCTGTTATGATTTATAAAAGATTTCATAAAAGATTTTTGCACGCAGACGGCAGAATGCCAATTCTGGAGATCGTAAAAGATTTTTTGACAGTTCGAACTTTTGTATGGAAATTCATAACAGAATAACAGGAAAAATTGATAAAAGATTTTGCCGAATAGGCCTAATCTCGAAATATTTAAGATTTTTTCAAACTGATTGAGTACCCTTATCAAATATTTTTTAAAAATAATAATGTACATAGTGATTCACAAACACTTTTAAATCTGGCAAGCCTGCATAAAAGTTAATTTAATGACATTGACTAATAATATGTATATATCTACATATGTATATTCAAAAAATAATATCCGTTTCTGCCTCGTGCTTGCATTATATTAAATTTTAATGGTAGGTAGTTATAATCATATTAACGTAACCAACGGGAATAATTCCCATCCCGCCCATCATAATATGCTGCATATTTTCACATGTGACTTATTAATTTTTCTTAAAATAATATCGTACATTTGCTAAGCTATGGTATATATTTCAATTAGTCTAATCAATTATTAAAAAGGTCTGCTCGGGACAGATTAAAATGATTACCTAATGAAAGGTGTGTGTGATGCATAATTATGATCCCAAATTATTAATGAATCAGTAGGTACCTACATATATGGAATCAAGTCCAAATACCATTAGGTATTATAATCTACCTACCCTCACACACATCAATACCAACAATATCGCCAAGGAAAAGACTATCAATCATTGAAGAGATATCGTTCAAACGAATCCATTTTCGTGTTATCTGAAAAAAAATCCGAAATGAGTGTATTATCTTCATATATAAAAATGATTCGTGTTCGGCTACTTATAACTTAAAAACCACCGACTCGATTGAACTCAAATTTACAGATAATCTTAGGTATTGTTCCAGAAGTGCACCTGCCAAGATTGGTCAAATTTGGACAAAGGAGCGTGGCACAGCCCATACAAAAAAAAAACATTCAAAATCTTATATCTCAAAAAGGCTCAAATCTACACATAATCTTAGGTATTGGCCTAGGAGTGTTATTCTGAAGATTGGTCAAAATTGGACAAAGGGGCGTGGCACCGCAAAAAATATCATCTACAAAAAATATCATCTATGGGGTGAACCTCGACGACGTTATAACTCGATAACCGCTGGGCCGATAATACAATTTGCTTAAATCGTCATGGCGTTCTTATCTCATGCACACAACATTCCAGAGAAAAATGTCAGAATTTATCAAATATTTCTACCAATTGCATACTTTTATATGAAATGCTGGTATACTTTTAGGATCATTGCCCTAATTCATTGATTAGCTGGTATACGAACAAACATTTTTTATGAATAAGCATTTTTTAAGTCTTAATTAAAATGACATTTTCGCAATTGACATGAATTAGCTGAGACACTGATAATTAACAGATTAAATGAATCTAATCTAATTAATAAGGCTGTTATTCATTAGATTCATTTAATCTGTTAATTATCAGTTAATTAATTATTAATCTGTTAATTATCAGTGTCTCAGCTAATTCACGTCAAAGGCGAAAATGTCATTTTAATTAAGACTTAAAAAATGCTTATTCATAAAAAATGTTTGCTAGTATACCAGCTAATCAATGAATTAAGGCAATAAGCCTAAAAATATGCCAGCATTTCATATAAAAGTATGCAATTGGTAGAAATATTTGATAAATTTTGACGTTTTTCTCTGGAATGTTGTGTGCATGAGATAAGAACGCCATGACGATTTAAGCAAATTGTATTACGCAGTTGGCATGCGATTTTTTTTTTACGGAAATTTGTTATTTAAATTCGGAAAACACTGATTTTTGTCGTGCTAATGCACAAAACAATTATATATACGATATTTGGTAATGAAATAATAACATAAATATTATTATATGCCATGATTTGAGTCAATGAACAATTTAATTCAGAGTGAATTTGCTCCTGAATGCCGATGTCGGCATTTAATTTTTTGACACTTGATTAAATGGAAATTAACTTTGAAAAAAGTTTATGAATAACGTTTTCTGCAATTAAACCAACATTAGCTCTAATTCAGATTTAATGAAGTGTTATGAATAAGGCTGTAGATAGATAAGGCTGTTATTCATTAGATTCATTTAATCTGTTAATTATCAGTGTCTCAGCTAATTCACGTCAATTGCGAAAATAGGCGTATTTTTTTGGGAATCTATAGCTAGCTCACTTTTACTTTTACATGCAAAACTGGTATACTCACTTTTGGTTTTGTTATACTCACTTTTGGTTTTACATGCAAAATTGTTATACCCACTTTTGGTTTTATTATACTCACTTCCCAAAAAAATACGCCTAATGTCATTTTAATTAAGACTTAAAAAATGCTTATTCATAAAAGAATTTTTGCTCGTATACCAGCTAATCAATGAATTAAGGCAATAAGCCTAAAAGTATACCAGTATTTCATATAAAATTATGCAATTGGTAGAAATATTTGATAAATTCTGACATTTTTCTCTGGAATGTTGGGTGCATGAGATAAGAACGCCATGACGATTTATGCTGGCTTTACATTATCACGCCACGCAATTTTGCATGACTTTAGAGAGAGAGATCCGTTTTTTCCACAGTCAAGGCTAATGATGTGTAGGAGTGAGACCACAACCCTAACACTTGAATCTAGGCTGCTATAACTTTTTTATGGAGATTTGACAGCTCAGATGTAAACAATAAATTTTTTTTCATCGGTTTTGTTGTGGTACTTATTAAATTAAAAGTGAAAAATGAAATTAATAAAGGCAACGATATAGATATATTTATTATTTTTTAGCAAATATTTAAGCTTCACATAATTAATTTATTAAAATAGAAAATAAAGTACAAAAAACCAATTATTAATGCATTAAAATTTCCGTTTGCACGAGAAGATTATTTGTATCGCCTGGCATACGGTATGGAATTCTGGCTGCTATGTTTGTCAGTGCTTTAGCCTTTTCTCCCAAATGTGCCAGTTGCTAGAAGAAAAAGCTTAGTAATCTAGCAATCTAGCTGCATAATTTTTAAGGAACTTACCCTATCTTTACTGTTGTCTATGAAGCCGCTACCTTCCTTGCCACGAACACTCTTGTAGGTACTGAATGTACAAAATGTCCATTGTTGCCAAAAGAATGTCGGGATAAACCTTACAGATCTCGCCTCCAACGCGCTTAAAGTTATTTATAGAATCCTCCAAATCATTCATAGACATTGGCACAAGATTTGTATTGGCCAACACTTCCAGTGCAAGGTGATATTTCTTTTCGTGATAGAAGTTACCCCAGCGATATCGAACATCTTAATGGCATCATTTAACATTCCCTTCTTGACCAAGTGTTTGGCTACCATGCCAGCTGCAGTTCGAGAATCGAATTCATCGCAATCGAATTGTTGAAACAATCCACTACAAAGAGAAAAGACATTCAACTGTTGTTGTTTTGATTGTGGAAAAATTAACTTACCTGTTACGTAAAATCAAGTGACCCAGCTTTAACTCACCTTTATATTGAATTTATTTGATCATGAGATATTGTTATCTCCCTTTAATTTAAAAATACTTATAGCTGTCACTTTTATGAACGAGAAGAGGGCAGTTGGTTGGTGGCTGGCAACATAAAAGCAACTTCGATTTTGACCTTATAATATTAATTACATTATGAATTTCAAGACCAATTAAATACTTCTTTTAACGTTTTTTAATTAAAATTTGTTTTACTTCATTTAACAAAATGCGACAACATTAAATGGTCCTTCTAGCGCGAATATAAAGTGAATCGGTTCTGTGGAAATATTCGATTCTATATTAATAAAAAACTTTTCTAATATACATACATTAAAAAAAAAAAAGGCTAGTAAATTAATACAACGCCAAATCATGTCGACAGTGCGTCGTAGTTCAAGGTGCAATAAAGGTATTGCTGCTAAAAGATTAGGATTTGATGAGGCCGATCTTGATCAACCACCCCAAACGATGATGTCATCAAATATTTCACAGCGGAGACAGATGGCAACAAATGCGAACGATATTGCAACAGGAACATCTGCTATTCCAAGACGCAATAGCAGTAGCAATATTGTTCACAAAGGTAAGCCGCGTGATGTGAGAGAACGAGACGAACATTCTTCATTTAAAAGTTTGCCAGTTGGAAAAGAAATGTCAAAACTTTCGAAAGAAAATCTACTAAATTTCAACCGAGGCTCTCGAAATGAACCACAAAATCGAGGCATAAACGCATGCACAAAATGTTTACCATGGGCAGTTCAAACGACAGAAGACGCTCACGACGACGGTAACAAATCCTTGTCGAGCTACAGCTCCGAGGTTCCAGACAGTGCTGCAGACGAAGAAATGCGCCAGCTCAAGAAGAAAATCGACAGACTGTCCTTCGATTTAGACCAACTTAAATCAAAGGAACAACCCAAACCGAAAACTCATAAGAACATAGAACCAGAGTATTTGACGTTGATGTCAACATTTATGGCCAGACAAACAAAAATGGATCTACCCAAATTTGGTGGAAACCCTGAGGAATGGCCTCTTTTCCAAAGTGAATACAAACGGACGACAGAAGCTGGTAATTTTAGTGGAAGTGAGAACGTGAGTCGTCTTCGTTCAGCTTTAAAAGAAGAAGCATTGGAAGCTGTGAGGTCTCTTCTAATTTCATCGGACAGCGCCGATCATATTATGAAAATTCTGGAAAGACGCTTTGGAAGACCAGATTTCATAATAAAGTCTTTGATCGCCAAGACGAAAACCATCACAGCCCCAAGAGAAGACAAACCGATGTCTATCATTAAATTTGCTACAGCTGTTGAAAATTTGACCGTTCTTTTGGAATTGATGGACCGTTCAGATTATCTTTACAATCCGCAACTGATAGAAGAATTGGAAGGAAAACTGTCACCCACTTTACAAATCCTTTGGTCGGATCACATCTACGACAAACCACGACATACCCTTAGAGATTTCAGCAATTGGATTGAAAGAAAATCGCATGCAGCCAGTCTTCGTACATTTCCAGAAACAAGTACAACAAAATCAGAAGGAAAACGTTATGGTGGAAGAGTTAATACTCTGAATGAAAACTGTTCGGCAGCTAAATTAGAGTGTAGTTTATGCTCTTCCACATGTAAGTCTTTACAAGAATGTTCACAGTTCTTAGCGATGAACACGAACGACAGATGGAAGTATGTGACAAGTACATCGAGATGTTTCTCTTGTTTAAAGACTAAACATACAAAACGCAACTGCAAAAAAAGAACGAAATGCTCTGCACAAAATTGCAACAAATACCACCATAGACTTCTTCACACAGCTGACAGCGAAAAGACTATGGATACAAATACATCTGTTGAAATATGTACGCACAGCCGAACGAGTGACAGATCAACAAAATTGAGAATTGTTCCGGTAGTACTCAAAAATAAAAACAAGGAAATCAAGACATTTGCTATGTTGGATCCAGGTTCCAGTCTTACTTTACTGCGCGAAGATATTGCAAAGGAATTGGACATCATCGGAAAGCATTCACCACTGTCCCTCCAATGGTTCAATGGTACACTAGCAGAAGAGGAGCAGTCAACATTGCTGGATGTAAATATATGTGGAACATTTCCCAATGCCAAGACCTACCGACTACAAAAGGTAAGAAGTGTAAAACATTTACCTTTAGCTTCACAGACAGTCGACAAAAATTACCTCATAGACAAGTGGCCTTATCTCAAAGAAATAAAATTTGAAAGTTTCACTGATGCCCAACCAACTATTCTTATTGGAGAAGATAATGGACTGCTAACAGCGACTCGACAGCTGATTCATGACAGATGGAATTCACCAATTGCTAGCAGAACATGGCTAGGATGGACGATTAGTGGCAATAGTGGTTCTGATATCAGCAGAAGTCCATATTCTGTAAATTCTATTTGTGCTACAGACGACGAAGATCTTCATAACCTGGTAAAAAGCAATTGGCAGTTGGATGACTATCTAACTTCCCGACGAGATACCCCTAGATCCAGAGAAGATGAACGGGCAATCAGCATCATGGAGAAAACAACAAAAAAGAACGACGATGGACGTTGGGAGACAGGACTCTTATGGAAACATGATGTATTTACATTACCAGACAGCAGGTTTGTCAGTGAAAAGAGATTGATTTTGTTGGAAAACAAATTAGACAGAAATCTTGAGTTAAAAAACGCGTACTCGGACATCATAGAAGACTACCTAACAAAAGGCTACTTAAAAAAGGCGACAGTAGACGATGTACGATCCCAAAAGAAATGGTTTTTGCCACACTTTCCTGTGCTTAATCCATTAAAGCCAGGAAAAGTACGAATAGTTTTCGATGCATCAGCCAAAGTACATGGAGTCTCTTTAAATGACGTGTTGGTACAAGGGCCAGATTTCCTAAACTCGTTGCCAGGCGTTCTGTTTAAATTCCGACAAAAGGCAATTGGATTTTCGGCAGACATCAAAGAAATGTTCCACAGAGTCAAGATACGCGATGAAGATACACCAGCCCAACTAATATTATGGCGTAGTGGCGACAGAACTAAAGCACCAACTATATTCAAGATGACAGCAATGATGTTTGGGGCAACATGCTCCCCAAGTTCAGCTATATATGTCAAGGATAGAAATGCTATTAAGAATAATCACTACATGGACGATTATTTGGGATGTGCTGACAACGTCGATTCAGCTATACAGCTTATATCTGATGTAATCCAAGTACATAATGCAGGGGGATTCGAGTTGAGGAATTGGTGTTGTTCATCTAAGCCAGTATTAGCTTCCGTCCCACTGAACACAACTACACGCACCACTCAATTCATATCATTTAACAAAGATGGAACGAGCACTCGCATCCTTGGTATTAACTGGAATGTTAGGGATGATATCTTTACATTCAGTTCAAATCTCGCTAAAATTGATGCTGACTTGTTACTTGGTAACAGAACACCCACAAAACGAGACGTGCTAAAAGTTGTCATGTCAATTTTTGACCCTTTGGGATTTATTGCACATTTCGTTATTGTCGGTAAGATCTTACTTCAGCGCATATGGAGAACGGCCTTAGATTGGGAAGACGAACTAAGTCCCGATCTGAAGGTAATATGGGACGACTGGTTGCTAAATCTGAAACAAATCTCATCCGTTTGGATTCCACGATATTATGGCGAAAATTTCTACAAAGCTGCTGAAGTCGAGCTACATGTTTTCGTTGATGCTAGTCAAGATGCTTACGCAGCCGCAGCATATGTAAGATTTAAAGTAAACAATAATTTTAAAGTCTCTTTCGTTTCAGGGAAAGCAAAAGTAGTACCTCTGAAACCAAACATGGTGATTCCCCGATTAGAGCTCCAAGCTGCAGTTTTGGGAAGTCGTCTAGCTGCAAATATTAAAGTTGAACATGATCGCAAGTTCAGCCGTACATTTTTCTGGACAGACTCAACTCCAGTGTGGCACTGGATTCAATCTGAGGCGAAGCGATACCGACAGTTTGTTGCAAATCGACTCAGTGAAATTTCCGAACTCACTAACACCAAGGACTGGAATTGGCTGCCAACACATCTTAACGTAGCAGACGAAGCTACGCGACCAGGAATCAAGCATTTTAGTCCTCACTCACGGTGGTTTAAAGGACCTGAGTTTTTGTACCATGAGGAGTGCGATTGGCCAAAGTCGAAAGTACCGTGCAGACAATTGAACGATGAAACCTTGGAATTTGTCAACGTTGCGGTAGATGTCAACAGGCCAAATCTTATTGACCCGACGAGATTTTCATCGTGGCTGAAACTTGTCAGAGCTACAGCTTGGATATTCCGGTATTTGCACAATTTACGCCATAGATCTGACCGACGAATAGGAGAGTTGCTTCTTGAAGAACTAAATCGAGCTGAAATATTGCTGGTATCTCAAAGTCAACATAGAACATTCCCTGTGGAGATAGGAGTACTGTCCAAAGATTTGCCTTTAAGCATAAGAAGCAAACTGTACTCCCTTACACCGAAACTTGATGCGGACGGCATTATTCGGATTGACGGTCGACTTAACAAACTGCAAGCAGACAGGTGGTTTAAGAATCCAGTCATTTTACATGGTAATGATAGTTACGTTCGTCTTTTGGTAAGTCATTATCATAATATCAATAATCATATTGGTTATGAGACCGTACTAAATGAGTTAAAGCAGCGTTATTGGATAGTAAAGATGAGACCAACCTTGCGACAGATTCAACGACAGTGCAATGCATGTAAACTGAGAAAGGCTAAACCAGTGAAAACACTCATGGGACAGCTACCACCCGCACGCATTATTTCAAACAATCCAGCTTTCTGTTTTACAGGTGTCGATTATTTTGGCCCAATGACGGTGACGGTCGGAAGGCGGCATGAAAAGCGTTATGGAGTGTTGTTTACATGCCTCACTACACGTGCAACCCATATTGAGATTGCACATAGCTTAACCACCGACTCATGCATCATGGCCTTGCAACGTTTTATTTCAAGAAGAGGATGTCCTAGAGAAATGTATTCTGACAATGGGACAAATTTTAGAGGCGCAGAACGTGAAATTGCTGAGAGCTTAGCAAAACTTGACAACAATGCCATCCGAAGTAAAATGACAACATACAGAATCCAGTGGAACTTTATTCCGGCAGCCAGTCCTCACATGGGAGGTTGTTGGGAACGACTAGTTCGCTCAATAAAAACGGCTTTGCGAATTATTCTTCGAGAACAGTTCCCCAAAGATGAAGTTTTATCTACGCTCATGGCTGAAGTTGAACAAACACTCAACTCTCGGCCTCTAATAGACGTCTCCCAAGATCCTGAGGAACAGGAAAGTTTAACACCCAATCATTTTCTTCTGGGTCGATCTTCTTCTTCTGCTCCGATAAGTGAATTTGAGCAAAATGACTTGATACTACGAAAGCATTGGCGATCAGCACAGTTTTTAGCAGACCAATTCTGGAAGAGGTGGCGTAAAGAATATTTGCCCACTTTAATACGACGTCCAAAGTGGCTTGCAACGAACAGGAAGCTACAGAATGGCGACTTAGTTTACGTAATGGACAACAATGAGCCAAGAAATAGTTGGCCCAAGGCAGTTGTTATCAAGACATATCCTGGTGAAGACGGCGAAGTTCGCGTTGTTGATGTAAAAACTTCGGCAGGTGTAAAGAGACGACCTACGACTAAGCTGTGTCTTATTGACTTCGAAAAAGGTACTGCATCCGAACCGGACGTCAGCACCGTGGGGGAGAATGTTACGTAAAATCAAGTGACCCAGCTTTAACTCACCTTTATATTGAATTTATTTGATCATGAGATATTGTTATCTCCCTTTAATTTAAAAATACTTATAGCTGTCACTTTTATGAACGAGAAGAGGGCAGTTGGTTGGTGGCTGGCAACATAAAAGCAACTTCGATTTTGACCTTATAATATTAATTACATTATGAATTTCAAGACCAATTAAATACTTCTTTTAACGTTTTTTAATTAAAATTTGTTTTACTTCATTTAACAAAATGCGACAACATTACCCTTACTTTACTTACATAAAGGTTCCTGGACATTTCGCGGCCCACCCAGCAGAAACAGCTTACTCAAAGCGAGTGCAATATGTACAGCAGGGGTTCTATACTTCTCCGTGCGCGAAAGAAATTCGATGGCAGCTTCAAATTGTCCAGTCAGAGCCAGCACTTGGAAATACAGATGACGCTGTTCACCTGTTCCTTACTTAGGAAATGGACAAAATGATCCTTTTCCATCTGCTCCTTTGGATAGGAGCATGCTATCTAAGAGTTTTTGGAATCCCTACTGTAACCCAATTGCAACGCCATCTACTGGACAGGCTGAGAAGGATCCCCTCGATCTGTCTGAATGTACCCAATTGGATGACGTTTAAGCGGACAGCAAGAGAGTCGTGCTGGTGGCTACGAGCTCGAACAACGAGAAGAGACTTTGATTGAAATAAAGATTTAATTTGTTTAAAATAAAACGATAACGCATTTTAATTCAATTCAAAACCTCAGAAGTGGGATAAAGATATCCATCGCGCAAATGTCTGATTTAAAAAAATTGAAAGTTAACGAATTGCGAATGAAGTGTGCTGAGCTCGGTTTACCTGACAATGGTACGAAAGCCGAAATGATAGAACGTATATCCACCGACGAAAAAAATTCTGCCGAGAATAATTCAAACACGAGGATAGACACTTTGAACGAGAAATTTGACGACCTGAAATCATTAGTTGAGCAAGTTGTGCTCAACTCAACAAAATTTAACAGCACACATCGCAACGAAGATCAATTTTTCTCCGCATCGCAGACATCCCAGTTACGGTCGCCATCACCAATCACAAAAATAGCAAATGTTTCCGAATCCAAAGATGCGCCACAGTTAAACACCACCACAGCTCCGATCACAACGACGCCATACATTCATGGTTCATCACATGGAAATATACAAATGTTTCCCATGCCACAACACGTTCCGACATATTACACGCAAGCACCTATACATGCACAGTATGTTTCAACGCAGCATATACCACCAACGTACAACCAAATGCATGCCCATCCGCTCCCACATTGGTCGCATACACATATTCCACCACCATCAGCAAGTACAAACATACCTGTAATGAGTAATAGCATGAGTGTTCGAGATATAATAGATATTATACCAGAGTTTGATCCATTATCACCAACATCGCTTAGTTCCGAACAATTCATAACACGCATAAACAATCTAACAGAAGTGTATCTCTGGCCAGAGAAAGGCTTGTTACTGGCAGTGCCAGCAAAGTTAAAAGGAGCAGCCAAACTGTGGATTGACGGTCTGCAATATATTTTCACGACTTGGCAACAATTTGCGTCAAAATTTATCCAAGATTTTCCATGCACTTTTGATGAGGCAGATATACACTTTGAGATGACAAAAACGATCCGATACGAGAATGAACAATCAGAGCACTACTACTATAAAATGTGTGCCATCGGACATAGGGGTAAGTTATCTGATCAAGCTATAATAAAGTACATTGTACGTGGATTAAATAATCCGCAGATGCAGCACGCCATTTCCTGTCATCACTTTAATAATCTGTTGGAACTACTTATGTCAATACGTTCCTACGAAAACACCGCCATCCAGCCTGTAAGCACTCGACCTCCGCTACGAACACCGAGAAATACACCAGTCAATAGTGCCAGCCTTTCGAACGAGCAACAATACCAAAGAAGACGTAACGTTCTTTGCTATAACTGCAATGAGCCCGGACATATCTCTATAAATTGTCCTCAGGAACAGAGACGTGAACGCTGTGCAACATGTCGACGAATAGGTCATAACGCAAATGAATGTCCAAACAACAGTGCTTCAACGAGACCCAACATCACTAACATTTCGAAAGATGAAGAGTCCATGAATACAGGCGACGACGGCAGAAAAATTATAAAACAAATTTGTCTCAACAACCAGTGGAAAGTAGATGCTCTTATTGATCCGGGTAGTGTACGGTCATTGGTGCAGCGAACAACAGCCTACCGCGTAGCACATATAATTCCAACGAAGAATGTACACCTTATTGGATTTGGCGGGGGTCGATACAACTGCAAATCCAAAATAGCATGCGAAATGACGATCGATGACCTGGATTACAATGTGGAACTTTACATTGTCGAAGATGGTATGTTAACCGAACCTATATTGCTAGGAACCGATATATTATGTCGAAAGGAAAACCGAGTTGTTATAGAAGATGGTATTTGCCGTATTGAGAAGGTCGTCGACCCAATGACAGAACATCTTCAAGAAGAAGATGGTCAGAAATTAAAACGGATGCTTGAAAAATATTCTGATTGTTTCGGTGAAACCATCAATGACCTGGGAACGTGCGATATAATTAAAATGGAAATCGAGGTGACATCTAGCCAACCGGTACAAATGAAACCTTATCGGATTCCGTTTGCTAAAAGAGAACGAGTGGACGTCATAGTTTCAGACTTGCTGGAGAAAAATATTATCCGACGAAGTCAGTCACCTTATTCTTCACCAGTCGTGCTTGTTGGAAAGAAAAACGGTGAGGACCGTCTCTGCATCGACTACCGAAACTTAAACTTAATTACCGTGAAGCAAGTATTCCCGATGCCGACAGTGGATGAAATGCTGTCGCAACTCGCCAACAACAAATATTTTACGACAATCGATCTACTCTCGGGGTACCACCAAATAGAAATCGAGGAAACCTCTAGAAAGTACACTGGATTCATCACACACGACGGCCATTATGAGTACAATAGGATGCCATTTGGACTCGTTAATGCACCAAGTGTTTTTCAGCATATGATCAACAAGCTACTATCGAGTCTCCCCAAAGGTACAGCGCTGGGTTATTTGGACGACATAGTCATACCAAGCAAAACGATACCCGAAGGCTTGGAGCGGCTAGAACGAGTACTGGATCTGATCAGCAAACATGGACTAATACTACGGCTGAAGAAATGTACGTTCCTGCAACTGGAAATAGTATTCCTTGGGCACCTTGTAAGTGAAAGGGGCATACGGCCTGGCGAAGATAAATCTGCAGCAATCCTAAGGTTTTCACCGCCTCGAAACGTTCACGAAGTCAGACGATTCCTGGGCCTTACAGGATTTTTCCGCAAATTCGTTATCGACTATTCAATCATAGCCCGACCGTTGACTCAACTGCTAAGAAAGGACGAAGATTTCAAAATGGAATCTGCAGAGATAATGGCATTCGATGAGCTGAAACGTGCGTTGACTTCCGGTCCTGTACTTGCAATCTACAATCCAGAAGCGTCACACGAAGTACATACGGATGCAAGCTCAGCTGGACTCGCAGGTATCCTAATGCAAAGCGTAGATGGTAAGAGCGTCCATCCTGTATTTTATTATAGCCGAAAGTGTACGGACGTCGAACAAAAATACCACAGCTATGAACTTGAGGTTCTTGCAATTGTTGAATCCCTTGAACGCTTTAGAATGTATTTGCTGGGAAAATCTTTTAAGGTGGTGACTGACTGTGCGGCTGTAGCGATGACAAAATTGAATAAGCAATTATTACCCCGAATTGCACGCTGGTGGTTGAAGCTGCAAGAGTTTGATTTTACGGTTGAACACCGCACAGCCGACAGAATGCAACATGTTGATGCAATGAGCCGTGCCCCATATCAACCTGCAGCTGAGCCTGAAATTGTACGAAGTTCCATTAGTAAGGTTGTACTAGCTGAGTCCGATTGGTTTTCATCAATGCAGCTCCTGGATGAAAAACTGATGAAAATTATAAAAATCCTGAAAAGAGAGGAAACGTCACCATTTCAAAACCAAATCAGAAAGGAATACGAACTGCATAACTGTAGACTATATCGAGTAATGGATGACGACGAAAATCCTAGACTAGTTATACCAAATGGGATCCGATGGCGCGTTGCGAAATACTGTCACGATGATTGTGGACACTTCGGCGTTGACAAGACGTTGGAACGTATAAAAAAACGATTTTGGTTCCCTAATATGCGAAGATTTATCAAACAGTATATCTCATCGTGCTTGGAATGCGCATACAACAAGTCGAGAGGCGGAAAAACGGTTGGTGAACTCTGCATCTGGAATATCGATCCCATACCTTTTGCAACGCTTCATATAGACCATCTTGGACCATTTATTAAAAGTCGACAGGGAAACGTATACATTTTGGCTGTCTCAGATGCATTCACTAAATACTTAATAGTAAAAGCTGTTAAAACGACAAAAACACAACCAGTTCTACGCATGATAAACGAACTTTCGTCTTACTTCGGTTTACCACTTACCATAGTCTCGGATCGGGGAACTGCCTACACGTCCAAACTGTTCTCTGCGTATTGTCAACGAAACAACATCCGTCACGTCTCAAATGCGGTAAGGTCACCTCGCTCAAATGGACAAATCGAAAGGGCGAACAGAACGATTTTGTCTTTCCTTCGAACTACCGTACAACAAGACAGAGATTGGGATAAAACTCTTATTGATCTTCAATGGAGTGTTAATTCACAGATTAACTCCACAACAGGATTTTCACCAAACGAACTTGTGTTCGACTTCAAAATAAGAAATCGTAACGAAAACATTTTAATTGATTTGATAAATAAGACCGATGACAGCCAGCCTACTCTGATTGAAAAACGACAGGCGGCTTATGAGAGTATTCTACAACATAAAGAGAAGTGGAAAAAAGTTTTCGATGAAAAGCATACTACTCCTTGCTGCTACATGAACGGTGACTTGGTGTTAATTGAAAATGAGCCTACTGCTACTGGAATGTCTCGAAAACTGGAGCCTAAGTATAAAGGTCCATATATGGTAACGAAGTCATTGGGAAATCATCGGTATGTTATAGAAGATCTTCCGGGTATGGCGGTAACTGGAAGGCGTTTTAACTCAGTATTTGCGGCTGACCGGATGAAACCATGGTGTAGACTGGTACCCGAGTTGGATGGTGAAGAGGAAGACGACATCGAGGACGATGACTTTTATCAGGAACGGCCGAGTTGTAACCCAATTGCAACGCCATCTACTGGACAGGCTGAGAAGGATCCCCTCGATCTGTCTGAATGTACCCAATTGGATGACGTTTAAGCGGACAGCAAGAGAGTCGTGCTGGTGGCTACGAGCTCGAACAACGAGAAGAGACTTTGATTGAAATAAAGATTTAATTTGTTTAAAATAAAACGATAACGCATTTTAATTCAATTCAAACTACGTTCGTCTTTATGCATGCCACAAGACTGCATTAAAAGTTTAATGATTATGCTTATATTTTAGAATTTTGTAGTACAATGTAGTCGCATGATTGAATTTCGTAAACTAAAATACCGAGCTAATTATGTCTTTGGTACTACAAAATTCTAAATTATATGCTTAATCACTAAAATTTTAATGCAGTCTTGTAGCAGGCATTAACACAAACTCAGGGATACCAAAAACTTTTTGATAAGTAAGTAAACTATATTGCGCCAGACTTATTCACTTTTTAACTACAGCTTCTTCGGGGAAATGTTTTTCGTCTTCTTTTTCTTTATTAGTTGATGTGGACTTTGTGGCTGGATCATCTACATTGTATAAACAATTAAATCAATACATACAATACATATATACAAATTGCAATTTCAATCCGTAGTTTGTTATCAAAATAACAAAGTTACGACTGGTACCTACTTACCGGTATCCAAGCTCTCAAATGAGCATTGAAATTCCTCCTCGTCAAGATATTCGGCATTTGGATACCAATTGTTATCTGAAAATTTTATTTGCAATACATTTTCCACTAGTTAAAACAAAATGTTAAATTACCATCAAAATTGTTTTCCATTTTTGAGAGCGATCGTTAGCGCGGTGATGTGAACCAGAGGAATCTCAAACAGGTATTTTTGCATGTTAGGTGTTGCTGTCCCTTACCGTCTATAGACTTTTTAGTATTTAGCATCTCTTTAATTTTGCGTGATAGGACTGCGTGGTAATGTAAAGCCACCATTAAGCAAATTGTATTATGCAGTTGGCATGAGATTTTTTTTTACGGAAATTTGTAATTTAAATTCGGAAAACACAAATTTTTGTTGTGCTAATGCACAAATCAATTACAAATTCGATATTTGATAATGAAATAATAGCATAATATTTATTATATGCCATGATTTGAGTCAATGAAAAATTTAATTCAGAGTTAATTTGCTCCTGAATGCCGATGTCGGCATTTAATTTTTTGACACTTGATTAAATGGAAATTAACTTCGAAAAAAGTTTATGAATAACGTTTTCTGCAATTAAACCAACATTAACCCTAATTCAGATTTAATTAAGTGTTATGAATAAGGCTGTGGTATATAACGCCGGCACTAACTCATGCCCAGCACTGTTATACACAGATGCAGCACCCGACACCGACTCCAGTGCTTCCAAATTCAGTGTTTCGCAACCTTCCACATTGCAAATTTTAAGTGACACTGATCTATTAGAAAAGCTCTAGATATCAAGCTAATAATAATAATAATTAATCATATTCGAAACTAAAATCAATAAAAACCTTTTTAAGAAAATCTATGGGACAAAAACAGGCTGCGTAACTTGCCTATTTTGTCTATTGAAAATTCTATGGCCCGATCTTGTAAAAACACAATTAATTATTAACTGAAGTTAGAACCAATCACACACAATCGCAAAATGATTTTTTTCGTTTTTGTTAATCGCAAATCAAAACCCACATCCACAATATTTCTTAGCCAATTTGAATTGATTTTTTTTTTTCATACCATTCTTTGCACAAAAAGTAGGTACATTTCGACGTAAAATTCTACCTCATGCGAGAGGTGAATACAATTTTCGCAGAGGTGGAAAAAACTTTGAGAATACCAATTTTTTTCGTATGCGAAAATTTCAGGCGGATTTGCTCGTATACGAGTTGCTTTATGCGGAATTTGAGAATTGGGGTCCTGTTCCCTTTTTTTCCCCTTTCGTCTTAAAAAATCGGCAAAAATGGCGATTTTCCCCTCAACCTGGGAACACTGGTCGCGGGTGTAGGTTGCTCAAGTGGACCCTCCATAGCTCTCGATCTTCCTGGTACGGATTCCATAGCATGTCGTGGGATCCTGGTCGGGGACATGCGTTTAACATGACCAAACCACCGAAGCATGGACCGCTCTGCCCGGAGAAGTAGCTGCTCGACATTTCTAATGCGATCTCTACGGGTCACACCAGCAATACAACGGAGAAATCTCATTTCGGCAGCTTGTATCCGCGATCTTATTCTTCATGACCATAGGTAAGAGTTGGAACAAATACCGAATTAAAGACTGACAACTTGGCTTTGACACCAAGTTAAGTCCTCCTGATAACAGAATGACCAAGCTGTCTCAAAATTGATCCAGCTTGACCAATCCTACAGGAAAACTCAGCATTGCTCCTTCCATCACTCGTGAGTAAGACCCCGAGATACTTAAATTTCTCCACCTGTTTCAATGGGACTCCACTAACATGCATAGTGCATTGAACTGGCGTTCTGGAGACGATTATTACTTCAGATTTGTTCACGTTTACCTTTATCTCAGCTTCTTCAGATATAGTGATTTAAATAACTTTGTTGTAAGGGTTGTGCCATGGCCCGTTTTCCAATCCCACCCATACTTCGCGCGGTTGTTTGTTTGGACAATTCACATCAATGCCTACCTCTTTACAAGTTTAGCTCCCATGGCCACTTGGGTGTCGAAAAATAGCAATTAAAATGTATATTTTTTTATACGGGAGGTACCACGCCCCTTTGTCCAATTTTAATCAAACTTTCACAGAAAAACCTTTGGGCCAATAACAAATATTTTCTTAAATAAATTCAATCAGTTCGGTAGTTTTCTAGACATAATTTTTTTTTTTTTTTGTTTTTTTTTTTCGTATGGGAGGTGACACGCCCTTTTGTCCAATTTTCACCAAATGTGAATCTAACCACCCCACTCAAACACACACACAAAATTTCATCAAAATCGGTCCAGCCGTTTTGGTGGAGTTCGTTTTGCGCGAGCAGAATTCTGGGTTATAGAGCCATGACAATAACTGGGGTTTTAAATGATTCAGTTTTGAATGTTTTATTTTCTCAGAAGACTCGAAGCGAATTAATTGCGAATTGCGAGTAACATATACACGGTACCTATAATAGGTCTGTTTTTTTCCTCACCTATCTCAGTGAAGTAAAGTAAAGTAATAGTACGTTTACACCGCACCTAAATTCATCATTTCGACAAAATGCAGCATTTCAGGCCAAATGTTCAGCATTTCGCCATACATTTTCCAGCATTTCGAAATGTTGAATTTCATCGCTGCATTTGCAAGTATGGGGGCGTTCAATGCGCTTTTGCCTAGCTAGTCAACAGCCTCTGATTGGTCGATTTGACTGCAAATCTAGGCAAGTTTCGTGAGGTCGGTCAGCTGTGGGGACTGGGAATTTAGGCAAGAATTTCTGCCTATGTTCTTAGTCGATTTGAGAAATGTCATAAACAGCTGATTGAAATCGAAGAATTTTTCACTCCATTGTTGAACTTTGCTGAGACTTGTATGTGGTTTTGTTAGGAAAAATGATGAAAAATTAAATTTCAAGTTACTATTGACGGTGATCTGTAGGACATCGATTATAGCGAGGAAACGTACAACAAATTGACTACGGGTAATAAAATAAACACGTACATAGGTGTGATAATAATTAAATAAAATTAAATAGGTATTATGGTTAAGTAGATATTGGTACTTGCATAAAACCATCCATAGAATCATTCATTTTACACTTCAATAATTTTATATTTTTCTTTAGTAGGTAGCCAATGTGTTGATCAGTTGATGTAAAAACAGCAAGTGAATGTTCAATTCTTAACACATGTGAAGCATTTGACATTTAACTTAGGAACTAGGCAATTTTCCGTTCAATGATAAACTGTCACCTAAATATTTAGGTGCCTAACCACATTGAACGCGGCCTATGTCAAATCGAACAAACCTCATTTTGATGACTTTTGGGCTCACTGACAAAAAAAAACCGCTGTAAGAAAAATCCGAGGAGGAATTTTTTGTTGTATTTAATATTATTTATTTAAAATTGTGTTTAATATGTCTGAATTATCACTTATATTCATGTTTAGATTAATATAATTATAAAATTAATTCTTTAGGTACAAACCACTTCTGATTTCGAAACATAAAAAACATCAGTGAGAATCAATTCTGGTACTAGCTGTCATTTGAAATGTTGAAGTTTCAATGGGAACGCAAAATTGGATTTCGAAATGTTGTCTGCTGAAATGTTGAATTTAGGTGCGGTGTAAATGTACTATAAGAAAATGTGCAAAAAAACAGTCCCCAACTGGTCCCCAACCACTTTTCTGAACATTCGGTTTTACCCCTGAAAAGTAAACAGCTGGCATTGCTGTCAAAATGGCCATCAATGAAAAACTCAATTTCAAAATCAAATTCCTTCTAGAAAACTGAATAATTAACCTTTTAGCACAAAAAAAATAATGATTATCAATTTCTACAGAATATTTACTTTTTCTGCTTACTTTGTTTCTCTTGTATGGTCAAAATAAAATCGCGAATTATTGCCAAAGAAAAAAAAAGCAAAAACACACACGGGTGTGTTTGTTAGGTGAGTCCAAAAGAGTATTCACGGAAATTCTGAAGTTAATTTCGATTCGCAATCTCAGATTTTTATTTCAGATGTCAGATTTCGGCTGCCCAATCGAACAAAAAAATTGCTCCGAGCTGTTCTTTGTTGGTGTTGGTGGTGTAGCTGCCACAATTTGTTTACCTTTTTTTTGCTGTGAAGATTTTTTTTCGTAGAGTGGTTGCAACTTGCAAGTTTTACATACATTTTCAAATAATTATAAAAGAAATCTCATAATATATGCTCCGAATATAAGTTCACCACGTTTTCCACTAAATCACAAACGCGATGCTTTTTCTCCCTTACAAATAATAAATACTGCAACTGGAGAAATTGCTGGTTATTATCCCAAGACGACGACGAGGACGATGAAGATGTGGTACATCATGAATATGAAAATAACATATCTATTATTTGTTCCATATTTATCCAAATTTTGGTTTAAATTATTTAATTTAATATGCTTTGTCACTAGTTCTAACTTTTTCGGCCAAAGACCATCCGTAAAACGTAAACAAACAAACGCCTAATGTCAAATCATTTGTGGGTGCTTTTGGTACGAATCGAACGAAAAAAGTGATCTCGGGCAAGAAAAAGTGCTTTTTTCTGGCGAATAGAAATTAATGTCGTTTTCCATTGGGCAAAAAGAAGCGTCCGGGAGCGTCCGGAATCAAGAAAATCACTTCTGAAACCGTTCCATTGGCACAAAAAATACTCTTCTGTTGATTCTGAGGAGAGAATTTCGCTTCTCGATTTCAAGTCAGAATCCACTCGAGGATTCTATGTATGTTATACAAGCCAGCTGGCAGCAGCCATACAGTAATTTTTGACATTTCACCAATGCGTGAGTGTAGTCAGCCAGAAGTAGTTTTCTTGTTCCATTGGATTTCGGAATGAGTGAATCCCCGAGTGAAACCAATGGAAAACGACATAACATGAGATTCGATCGAATCGAGTATTCCTCGAATTTAAAACTTTCACTCTAAAGAAGTTCTCACAATCTAAATTTTAGGGGAAAGAAGTTCATTACCAAAAATGATTTCATTGTATGATTTTATTTCGAAATCAGCTGTAATATTTTAACTGTCAGATTGTTTTTGACTTTAATTTTGAGAAAAGATGGCCTTATTTATATATATTTATAAGATAAAACGCGTCTTTAATGAAGTAGGTAGTACGAAAGAGTGAGTTTATTATATGTCAAATAAAAGTAGGGTAAGTTTACAATGATAGGTCAGGTTACAAATATAGGGTAACACCAACACTCCTCCTTAACCTGAGGATTGTCCGATTCCCATTGCTTCTCGGAATAATCCTTGTTTTATTTTCTCCAATGGCTTTGTGAGAGCATCGGCAATTTGCTGTTCAGTGCTGACGTAATTTAGTTCAATTTGACCTTGGCTGAGTGTGTCTTGCACGAAGTGGTGACGAATATCAATGTGCTTCGTCCTGGGGTAAAATGCACCATTGGTTGCAATTGCGATGGCACTTTGATTGTCACAAAGTATTTGCAGCGGCTGATGTTTTCTTCCAAGTTGAGCCTTGATCCCATTCCACCAAAGGGCTTCTTGTACGGTTGCTGAAAGCGCCATATATTCAGACTCACACGATGATAGCGCAACTGTTTGTTGTTGTTTTGAGCACCAAGATATGGCTCCTCCTTGGACAATAAATACGAATCCGGTTGTAGACTTGCGGTTGTCGACATTTGCTGCCCAATCAGCATCAGTGTATCCAACGATGTGATCACTTGAATTTTTCTTATATTGCAGCTTGAGCGACGATGTTCCACGTAAGTAGCGTAGTAAATGTTTTACAGCAAGCCAATGTCGCGGTCCAGGGTTCGAGTTGAAACGGCTGAGAAAGTTTACTGCATAGCAAATGTCCGGTCGGAGAACAATACCTACAGAAACCCAAGAGGAGCCGATTGGGATAGGTACAAGGTATTAGTAGGGCAACAACTGGAGGAGGGGCCAACTCGCATGACCAATCCCCCCGATATAGATAAGGCGGTGGACAACCTATGTTCAACTTTGAATAAAGCCTACGAAAAGGTTTGTCCACTCAGAAAGACGGCTAAGAGGTCTCAACCTCAATGGTGGAACAAGGAGCTTAGCTCCAAAAGAAAACAGGTCAGACACTTTTACAACAGAGCTAAAGTAGTAGGGGATGGTATTACATGGGATGAATATGTAGAGAGCAAGAGAGAGTTTAAATACTTGATCAGGCGATCTAAAAGGAAATCCTGGAGGCTTTTCTGTGAATCGATTGCAGACACCAGTGAAGCCTCCAGACTTCGCAAAATTATTGCTAAGGATGCGATAGTCCCCAGCTATATTAGAAAATCTAATGGTGCATGGGCTGAAAGCAGTGAGGAAGTTCTAGAAGCTTTAGTTGAAGCTCACTTTCCAGGAAGTGGCACTCCAACAGCTTCGAACCCGAATGGACATTATGAGTACGCTGACGAAGCGGAAATTGAAAATTTGTTCACTTGGAAAAAAGTGCGTTGGGCTATAATGTCCTTCTCTCAATACAAAGCGCCGGGCCCTGACGGCATTCTGCCAGCTATGCTGCAAAAGGCCCCGGCCCCGGTTACAGGTAGAATCAGGGAAATTTTTATACATTGCCTTAAATTTGGCTACATACCCACGGCATGAAGAGAGGTACGAGTGGTTTTCATACCCAAAGCAGGTAAACCAAGCCATACCTCGGCGAAAGACTATAGACCCATCAGTCTTTCGTCATTTCTCCTCAAGGCACTCGAAAGGCTTCTCGATATCCACATAAGAAGCAAGTGTTGCAAGGGAAATCTATGCAACGCTCAGCATGCATACTTAAAAGGTAAATCGGTAGAAACAGCTCTACATGAAGTGGTAGGAAAAATAGAACACAGCTTAGACCACAAGGAATATGCCTTAGCTGCCTTCTTAGACATCGAAGGGGCTTTCAATAACGTTAGGGCAGAGGCTATTAAACGCGCTCTGGAAAAGATAAATGTAGATCATATCATCAGCAATTGGCTTTGCACGATGCTTGTCACCAGAAATATCAATTCCACTCTCGGACACAGTTCAATAAGAAAATCGGTTACTAGAGGCACTCCCCAGGGAGGAGTTATATCTCCCCTTCTCTGGGTTCTTGTCATAGACGATATACTTAAAGAACTCAACAACGCAGGGTTTAGCGTGACCGCTTATGCGGATGATGTGGTGATTCTAGTTCGGGGTAAATTCTTGAACACTCTGAGTGAAACCATGGAATCAGCCCTCAACAAGCTCAGAAAGTGGGCGGAAGGGTGTGGACTTCGTGTCAACCCGGATAAGACAGAACTAGTACTTTTTAGTACAAAATACAAGATACCACGCTTCAAACTACCCAGGATTGGTGGAGTGGAGCTTTCCCTCTCGGATAGCGCAAGATATCTTGGTACGGTCCTAGATAAAAAATTGAATTGGAAACTTAACGTTCAGGAAAGAGTCCGAAAGGCTCATAATGCTCTCTTCGTCTGTAAGAGAACAGCAGGAAAAAAGTGGGGATTGAGTCCAACAATGATGCATTGGTTATACATCATGATGGTTAGACCCATCCTTACCTATGGGGCTCTTGTTTGGTGGAAAGCCACAAATAAGCTATATATACGGGATATGCTGACCGGACACTGCGATATTGAGGGAAACGAACGGGCTGATGTTCTGGCCAAAACCGGAGCAGAGCTTCCACCTAATGAAACAATTGAGGGCATAAGACCAATAATGGCCGTGGCCAAGAGAATTATTCTTGAGAATATTAAAAATAGGGCAGATCAGAGATGGTTGAATATAGTAGGGCACAGGGTCTCAAAGGCTCTGTGGCCTAAGCTAGATCGGAAAAAATCTGTAGAATTACTAAAGCTCAGCAGATCAAGGCTACGAATGGCAATAGGGATACTCTCTGGGCACTGTCTTCTAAGGAAGCACGCCATGAGATTAGGTCTAACAGACACAGACGTATGCAGGTATTGCGAAGACATACAGGCCACAGAGGATATAACTCATCTCCTCTGTGAATGTCAAGCTATCGCTCGGTACAGGAGGAAATACCTTGGTAGGTACTTCTTCGACAATTTGGAGGAGGTTGGCCTCGCAAACAAAATTTGAAGCAATTTTCAGGTTCTGTAGGGAAATTAAATGTCTGGGCGAAATGGTTTAGGTTATTTGACCGTTAAGGTTCCCCAGGGATGGCGATGGGCCCACTATGGTGCCTAGTCCAATGTGATGAACTCACACCCTATTCAACCTAACCTAACCTAACCTAAATGTCCGGTCGAGTACATTGTGATAAATAAATGAGACAGCCGATCGCTTCCTGGTAAGGAACATTCTGCATTTGTTTAATGTCTTCGGTACTAGTAGAGCAATCTTCTTGCGATAATTTTTCGCTTGTATTCATAGTTGTTTTTACAGGTTTTGCGTCCTTCATTCCGAATTTATCAAGAATTTTCTCAATGTAGGTACTGCTCTTGATCCAGTGCAATCATATCTTTTCTTTGAGTGATACGCATTCCAAGAATTTGGGTAGCATCACCAAGTTCCTTCATGCGGAATTGCTTATGTAGTTCTGATTTGATAGTCTTGAGCAAGTTTTCGTTGTTGCAAAATAGCAAGAGATCGTCCACATAGACAGCTACTATGAGAATTTGATCGTCTTTGATTTTAAAATATATACAAGGGTCATGTTTAGACTCTTGTAAGCCAAATGATTTCAATGCTCGGTCAAGTTCTTGATTCCAGACTCTACTGGAATGCTTTAGTCCATATAAAGCCCTGTTCAAGCGACATACCTTTGATGGGTGGTTTTTGTCTTTGAAGAATGCAGGCTGCTCCATGTATATTTCCTCCGATAGCTGTCCTTGCAGAAATGCCGTGACAGCGTCCATCTGCTCTATCTTCAGATCTAGATGGGCAGCTAGAGCAAAAAGGTATCGCAGCGAGCTATGACGAACAACTGGGGAGTACGTATCTTCATAATCCACCCCCTTCCGCTGCGAGTATCCTTTTATGACCAACCTCGCTTTATAGCGGTCGATATGGCCTGTAACGTCACATTTAGTATGGAAAATCCATTTGCATTTAATTGCTTTCCGATTTGTTGGCAGTTCAGCTAGCGACCAAGTGTCGTTATCAAGCAGTGATTGGAATTCCTCTTCCATTGCCAGCTTCCAATGATTCGCATCTGGACGAGACAATGCTTCATCTGGCGTCACCGGATCGTTTATGTTTAGCTGTGGGAGATATATCGTCCCCTTTCTGCGTTAAGCACGTATCTACAAAACATCTCTTCTTCAGGAATAATTAAACGCATGTATCAGTAAAATCTTTCTATTATTTATAATTTGACAGTTTGACTAACCTGGAGGTCAATATGATGTCAGCCTGTCAAAAATTAACATGATTTTTGACATGTGTATTGTGTTTGATTAAGGGAAGCTATTCTTTTTTTTAATTCCTGACGAATGAATGTTTTGTAGATACGTGCTTAACGCAAAAAGGGAACGATATGCCAGTACTAGGAACTTCAAATGATTTTTGCTTAGGATACTTGCCTTGGGGTATGCGCCTCACATCGTTGGGCTTAGACAACTGTTGGCTAGAAACCATAACATGTCGATTCTGGTACAATGGAGGCGCGACAAGTCCTGTGAATCCAAGTAAGGGTTCCGTTCCGGATGTCGAAGGTTGATGACTTGATGACATGCTCTGCTCATCTGCATCGGTTGACTGACCTTCAGAATATAGAGACTAGGAAAAATCATCTGTTTCAACAACAAAATCTTTATACTTGCCTGGTATATGGCGCTCCCTTTCGCTGCGCCTCAACACCTGCGGTTGCAGTGGGTCAGAGTCAGATTGCTGAGGGAGCGCATTAGAAATAGATGTTGTCCTATTTAAGGTCATTTCGTCAGGCTCCTCATCATCTGCATCTTCATATAGACTGGTATTCGTGGACTGTATATCGAGTTTATTTTGAGAGTCTAATTGAATTTCTGCATGTTGAGATTCTTTATTTGAATTTATCTGCGACAATTGCGAGGTTTTAAGTTCGGCTATACAGGAATCTTCGTTGATAAATGACACATTACGGCTCTTAAAAATGCATTTCTTCTCGGGGTCATAGAGACGATAGCCTTTGGTGTGCTCATCAAATCCTGTCATAATACATTCTGTTGCCTTTGGATCCCATTTTTTTCGATTGGCTTTCGGGACGTGCGCCATTGTCACAGTTCCGAACACTTTAATGTGTGACAAATCCGGTTTCTTGCTAGTCCATGCTTCCACTGGTGTCAAGCTTGTGCCTTTTGACGGCGAACGATTCAATAGGTACACCGAGTACGCAACTGCTTCAGCCCAAAACACTTTCGATAAGTTAGCATCGGCAAGCATACATCTTGCCTTCTCAACTATTGATCTGTTGTTTCTCTCGGCTACGCCGTTTTGCTCTGGTGTGTGTACATTTGTAGTCTGATGATGGATGCCGTTCTTTCGTATTAAAAGTTGAAATTTGTGGTTAAGGAATTCTTTCCCATTGTCGGTACGCAGTATTTTTAGCTTCTGACCGCTTTGCTTTTCAGCATAGTTGCGAAAGTCTTCAAAGCATGTTGTTACTTCCCAATCTTCTTTGTTTTTAGGAAGAACACAAATATTCTTCGCGATTTGTCGTCGACAAATGTGAGGAAGTATCGACTACCTCCAAGCGATGGGGTTTCCATGGGTCCACAAATATCGGAGTGCACAATTTCGAGCAACTGAGTAGCTCTTCCACCACACTTGTTGAAAGGAAGCCTGATTTGTTTGCCAATGGGACAAATTTTGCAGTCTTTGTCGATCATTTTTGCAAATTCGATACCTGTTGCCAAGCCACCGTTGAGTTTGTCCAGACTTCTGTAATTTAAGTGACCCATTCGTCTGTGCCAAAGTTCTCGACTACCCGTCAATCCTCACGCAAATGCTTTGCTCGGAGACCTCGTATCAAACTTAAATAAATCGTTAGTTAATGAACCAGTGGCAATTACCTCTTTCGATGGATCCAAGACTTTTACGCCTCTATTGTCGAAGATGACAGTGTGACCTCTTTTGACGATGCGACTGACAGATAGGAGATTTGTCGACAGTTCCGGGATGTATTTTACGTCTTTCAAATCAATTGACGATTTTTGGCAGACTGGTATCAATGTCGACTTTCCACAGCCCTGTATCTGCATTGCTTCGTTATTTGCGGCAACGACTGTGCCTGAGTCTGCTTGCACACTTTCCAGCATCTCCTTGTTAAATGCCATAAGAGATGTGGCACCGGAGTCAAAATACCAATCGTGTTTGCTTGTGACACCAATTGTGGATAAGACGGTACTAAATGCGTTTTGTTTATGGTCACTGCTGCCTTCGCTTTGCGTTTTTGATCGGCAGTTCTTAGCGATATGACCAAAACGATGACATTTCCTGCATCGCGGGCCTTTTCGATGATCATCAGATTTATTTTCGCGTTGAAAATGGTCTTTGCCCCTGTTTGTATAGAATGCAGCCGAATTGTCCTCTCCAGGTCGCATTTCCTGTAGCAATTTGGTCTTAATTGCGTCACCTGTTATTTTCGACCCAGAATTTTCTAACGCCATTATCATCGGGCGATACTCTTCTGGTAAACCAGCCAACAAAAGTGTTCCTATCCATTCGTCATCGATTGGAAAACCAATTCCATTTAAAGATTGTGCGGTCGATATTATTTCGTTTACATATTTGTCCATTGAGCCGCAATTCGACAGCGATGTGTTTATCATTTTGCGCAGTAAACCTACTCTACGAGTCAGACCATTATCCTCATAGGCATCTGCTAAATTTTGCCACAACTGTTTTGCTGTCTTTGCGCTCTGGATATGTACGTAGCACACAGGATCGATGACTAGTGTAAGCTTGCTTCTGGCTTTGCGATCTTTTTCAGGATCAACTGCAGTTTTGGGAGTACCATTCGCATCCAATTCGTACTCTATTGTCGCTGTCCACAGATCATCCAAATCGAGAAATGCCTGTGCAGAAATTTTCCACGTTGGGTAATTATCGCGACCACGCAGCTTTTCTATAGTAAGGCCGTTCATTTTTACGCGTAACCAAATTAATTTTAAAGAGCAAACGAAAGTAAAAAATTAAATGTTAATCAATTCACGTGACTTGGGCACATAACCTATAAGATAAAACGCGTCTTTAATGAAGTAGGTAGTACGAAAGATGAGTTTATTATATGTCAAATAAAAGTAGGGTAAGTTTACAATGATAGGTCAGGTTGCAAATATAGGGTAACACCAACAATATTCTTGGAGAAAGAAACAATCAAATTGAACAGAAAAACGCAATAAAAATTAAATAAATTATAAATTAACATTTTAAATTGTCCTTGGTTTGTTCATTTTGATTGCGACAAGCGATTATTTACATTTGAAATTTTTTTCCATAAGTCGGCTCTCACATTGAGGCAACAATCAATAAGCAACTGGCAATAGGAAACACGCAAAATTATCGCTCACAATTATTTTACATTGAATTAAATTAGAGGTCTCACATCAAAGCTACTATAAATGTCGTTCGAACGAAAAATGTTGCTGATTGCTTATTGGCAGTTGCTATAGCAACTATAGTTGCTTATTGCTTGTTGCCTCAATCTGAGAGCCGCCTAAGACGAACAAAAGTTGCTTCCAATTTTATATTTTTTATGTAAATTTGACTGTAAACATTTTTTAAATAAAAATTTAGACCACAAATTTTCAGTCGAAAAAACATATGAGAATGTGCGGAGGAATTAACAAATACATCGAATCTCCATCGAAATCAAAAGTTGGAATGTCAGTTGGCTGAAATCGAATGATTTTCATTTAAAAAAAAAGAGTATGTATTATTATAAGTCTAGGTGTATATAATATATACCTATATATTTTGTTACCAAAGTACAACTTAAATAAAAACAGAAAATATTTAGTATTTTTATAGTATTCAGTTGCTATTTTGAAATTTGTTTACCTAAAATATATGCACTTTATGTATTTTACACCCACCACTGCCGAAACATATTATGTATCATAAATGGAGGCACTCTGTGAACACATCCAAATGACAACATCAAATGTGTTCCCCTGGGTGTTCAGAATTGAAGAATGCTCCAAAGTTGGTCTTGCTGGAAATGAATAGCTTGTGTGAATCTCAGTGGTGTCAAATTGGGTGTAGTTGTTGTAATTGCGTATTGAAAATACTACTTTACTTTACTTTACTTCACTGAGATCAATGAGGAAAAAAACAGACTGCACACATCACACTCTTGGTTAAAAGGTAACCTACCTAGGTACCTACCTACTAGGTCTGTTTTTTTCCTCATTGATCTCAGTGAAGTAAAGTAAAGTAGGATTTTCAGCAAGCAATTACAACAACTGCACCCAATTTGACACCACTGAGTACTGAGATTCACACAAGCTATTCATTTCCAGCAAGACCAACTTTGGAGCATTCTTCAATTCTGAACACCAGGGGAACACATTTGATGATACTCTTTTTTTAAATGAAAATCATTCGATTTCAGCCAACTGACATTCCAACTTTTGATTTCGATGGAGATTCGATTTATTTGTTAATTCCTCCGCACATTCTCATATGTTTTTTCGACTGAAAATTTGTGATCTAAATATTTATTTAAAAAATGTTTACAGTCAAATTTACATAAAAAATATAAAATTGGAAGCAACATTTGTTCGTCTTTTGGAAAAAAATTTCAAATGTGAATAATCGCATGTCGCAAACAAAATGAACAGAACAAATCAAGGACAATTTAAAATGTTAATTTATAATAATTTATTTAATCTTTATTGCATTTTTCTGTTCAATTTGATTGTTTCTTCCTCCAAGAATATATATTTAAGGCCATCTTTTCTCAAATTAAAGTCAAAAACTGTCAATCTGACAGTTAAAATATTTATGCAGCCGATTTCGAAATAAAAATCATACAATGAAATCATTTGGTAATGAACTTCTTTCCCCCAAAATTTAGATTGTGAGAACTTCATTAGAGTGAAAGTTTTAAATTCGAGGAATACTCGACACGATCGAATCAGAATTTGCGTGAATACTCTTTTGGACTCACCTAACAAACACACCCGCGTGTGTTTTTGCTTTTTTTTCTTTGGCAATAATTCGCGATTTTATTTTGACCATACAAGAGAAAAAAAAGTAAGCGGAAAAAGTAAATATTCTGTAGAAATTGATAATCATTAGGGGTATTCATGCAACGTCGTAAACTCGTCGTAAACGTCGTAAACTCGTCGAAACGTCGTAAGTTTACGACGTGGTAAATGAACTGTCAAAATTTGTATGGAAAATCATTTACGACGAGATGGTAAACTTACTACTCGAATTTGTGTGGAAAACCGAGATGGTAAACTTACGACGAGGTTATTGTGACATTTCACACTTGAAATAAAGGCGCCAAATCAGAAAAAATTACTTTGCATGCATTTATAATACTTTTGATGCATTTATAAATAGAAATTGCGAATTTTACTATTCCAATTGTAGGATAATTAGTTAGTCCATCAAATTGTATTAAGAAAACAAGTTTTAAAAGAGATTAAATATCGAAATTTTCAATTCCAAACAAAGGGAGTTTTCGTTCGCGGCAAAAATATTGGTATTGTAAATTTCGTTATTTAAACCCTTTTAAAACTTGTTTTCTTAATACAATTTGATGGACTAACTTGGAATAGTAATAGTAAAATGTGCAATTTTCTCTTTATAATTGTATAAAAAGTGATTTGTTCGCATTTTATCAATTCGTTCGTTCCTTCTCATGTGTAACAGCTGATTGGTTTACCACCATTTACCACAAACAGCAAATTGGGGCGTTCATGAAACGTTTGTCGTAAACTTACAATTTTACGCAAATGGTAAACTTACGACGTTGCATGAATACCCTTATTATTTTTTTTGCGCTAAAAGGTTAATTATTCAGTTTTCTAGAAGGAATTTGATTTTGAAATTGAATTTTTCATTGATGGCCATTTTGACAGCAATGCCAGCTGTTTACTTTTCAGGGGTAAAACCGACTGTTCAGAAAAGTGGTTGGGGACCAGTTGGGGACTGTTTTTTTGCACATTTTCTTACTTTACTTTACTTCACTGAGATGGGTGAGGAAAAAAACAGGCCTAATCCAGAAGACAGATTCACGAATGTAACGCCAGCCCAAGGGATAGTAATATCGTAAGATCGTAATTTCCCTTCCGCCATCGACAATATTTGACATTTCCCAATCCGACTGTCGGTATTTGTTATGTTTTTATTCGACAGTGAGTGTTGAACGAATTGTTCTTTAATTGCCGCCTTCCAGAATTAAATCGCACGGTAAGCTTTTCTACTTCTAGTATTTACAAACTCCTAAATTTATTTAAATTCTTTCGAAACCCACCCGCACACAAAACTCTTCCTAACACCCCGTCGTTCACCCCCCAAAAACCACTTTTGGTCATTTGTCTCAACTCAACCCAACTAATCAAACTGTCAAATTTCGTTAAAATCGTACGTGTGCGCTTGTGTGTATCCCAGCAAGGAAAAGGGTTGAAAGAAAAAACAATAAAAATTCGTTTTCCTTATTTTGCCACCAAAAGTAAAAAGTCGTTTTCTCGGAATTCAATTAAAACTCGAATTAGTGGCGAATGTGAATATTTTGTATTTCGATGGTAAACCCACGAAAACGGTGCACCTTTGGTGAAGTGAACATTATCAAGTGATTTGGGAAATTTTTTTTTGTTCTCGCGGGGAAAATTTTTTCTCAGATGTCAGGTGGAGGTGGTGGCATAGAACACCATATTGTCATTATTAATCCTACGATCGGAGCACACGAACAGTCGGAACTCGTTAAGGCCGAATACTCTGGTGATATAGAATCTCATCCACAGCAACCCCAACATCATCCACAATTTCAGCACAATTCACGTTTCGACTACAATTACTCGGCGACTTTGCTCAACTTAGACACCTATCAGAGTGTTAAAACACGCACTAGATGGAATGAATCACCCGAGGCTAGGGAAAGACGATTAGCACGAAACGCCGCCAGGATGAGAGACAAACGGTCAAAGGAAAGCGACGAAGAGTACAAGGCGCGCTTGGCAAAAAATGCCGAAGCCAATCGTGTTCGACGGCAAAATGAGAACGAAGTACAAAGAGCCTTAAGACTGATGAAGAATGCAGCGAGGCAGCGTTTACGAAGGGCTAGCGAAACCCCAGAAGAGCGTGTGAAACGATTGGCAAAGGCTGCCGAGCGAATGCGTTTGGCTCGGGCGAATGCACCGAAAGTTGATAAACCACCTTTGGCTGATCGACTGAAAGGATACTAACCGACGGATGACTGCAGCTAAAACAAGTTGCAGAAGCGAGCGCCTTTTAGTGGTTTTCAACACAAAGTACCCTAGTTCTTAAGAGTGTAACAAAGGATATAACTAGATACAAGTATTATCTTCTATCCCATTGGTCTAGTCTGGATTTCTTTCTCAAGCTATTGTATTTCCCTTGAGCGATATTGTAGTTTAGTGTTCCCCTTTCGAGTTATACTATCCCCCTCCCTCACGTACAGTTTGTTGAACAAAATTTCGAGGTATTTTATGTTTTTAGAAAATAAAGCAAATTTTGTAGGTACATCTAGAATTAAGCATTTAATAAAATATCTTAACAAATTAAGAGAAGCAGAAAACATTTGTTTTTTTCGACATGGTGGTGAGCAAATCGAACCGCAGAAGATTTATTGATTTTTTCTCAGGTAGCTATTGTCATTTGTATTGCTTTGCTTTTGTGGTGCGCGGTTGAAGGAAGAAGTTATTGAATTTGAGGCTACGTCGAACTTATTAGGGGTGACAATATTTGACAGAAAACGGAATCGTTTTAAGAGAAGTCTCAGTCCGAATTCCTTTTTCAATGCTACTTTCTTTCAACACCGCGCTTATTAACTTTATCGAATACTTTCACAGAAGAGAAGCTCAGGCAAATATGCGCTGATGAACTATTTGCCGCAGATCATTTATTTTTAAGGGCAAAATCTAAGGGGGACACAACGTTGTGCCACTATATTTCCACTAGTTGCTATACTGATGTGCTCAGAGTATAGTCATGGAAACCAAATAAATAACTTGTTACTGTTGTCTGATCTAAACAATATTGGTTCACAGACTACTTTTCTTACGCCAACTAGACCGCAGACGAATGACTTACATTTTCTAACAAATATTTTAAGTCGATTACAAATTCTAAGTTTTGGCAGGTGCAGGGAAATAAGTCCCCGGGAACTAAGTCCCGGGATCAAAGTCCACTGAGGAACTCAGTTCCCACCTAGTGGGATATAAAACCACTTTCCAACCCATATGAGGTGGGAATTAAGCCCACTTTCTTATGGTAACTTAGCCCCCCTGCAACCCCCTGCTTGAGTTTACTGTCAGACTTGCAGTATATGTGCGAAATTGGGTATATTGAAAGGGAAATAAAACCACTCAGAGTTTTCGGAATTTATTTCCCACCTTACATGGGAACTAGGTCCCTCAGTGGATTTAGTTCCCGGGGACTTATTTCCCTGCACCGTTTTGGCAGTAGTTATCGCTAGAAAAAAATACTGACTAGATACCTAGGTATATTAATTTGCAGGATAGAAGACATCCGAGTGAAACTGAAAGCTTAAACTGCATTTATTTATTCGCTATTAGACGGCTTCAACCGGTGTATATCTCCGAAAAGTGTTTCCTTAATATTCTGACTAGGACTAATAGAATTCGGTTTTTAAGGTAGAAACTTCTAATGTAACGTTTTGCAATCTGTAATCCTAGTCTTATTCAATACATCTTTTTACTGATGCAGTGCATGATAGGTTAATGTTGAACAACTTGATCGAAAAGTGGTTCACATCTCTGAAGCCAGAAGGTGGTCGGATATTTGAAAATTAAAACAGGTCAAAATTGCTTTAAAAATGACAGTGCGCTCTTCCAATTAGACGATAACACCTGCAGAATACAAACGAAAGTATAAGCTCTTCCTATTCTATCCATCGAAACTCTAACGCTTCAATTATAGCTATCAGTAAAATGCAACCGAAGAAATATTTCTTTGCTTTTTTGGAGCACTTAAACTTAATCGTTGAACTCAATCTTGGTCTTAAAATGTTGCTTTTGATTTATAAAGTCAGTTCATCTAAAAAAATAAGCAATTAATCTACAACTTTTCTTGAAAACGAAACTTTTTCTGTTCAACTTCTCATTCAGTAGTATTCGAAGTATTCCACTGAATTCCTATGATATGCTATGGTTAAATGTGTCAGTTTTGTTCTGTTTCGTATTTTTACGGATGCATTTTACTGATAGCTATAATTGAAGCCTAAAGCCTAGATTAATCCCATGACAAATTTTCTGATGTGTATTTGAAACGCCTATGCGTAATACACATTTTTCAAAGGTTAATGAATGAGCTTTAAATTAATTTTGGCATGTTCTTGAGATTATAGAACATACCAAATTTAATGTCGGGCCCAGCGTCGTTATATGATCTTAATTATCTTATTTATTCTATCTTACTAGATAGAAAAATATGAACTCACTTTTGATACATTTTTAAAGATTTATAGAACTTCAACAAGTTGTGATAAGATTTTGGCTTTAAATTTTAAACTTAATTCCAATTAACTCTTTTGGCATCAGATCTTTGACGAAAATTGTCACTCTGCATATTTATGAATTGAAGATACCAATTTTCTGTTCTTTATGGTTGCAAAAAGATGTTCTTTAAGAGTTCCATTGGGTTTCAAGTAAGTAGGTGGACGTTTTTCTGTGGCTGCTTTCACTGTAGGACATACCTTGTATCTTTAAAACATGCAGTAAACCCGCGGTATTAAAGACGGATTAAAAAGAGTCCTTCGTAATGTCTAATTTAATTAAATCGGCGCTAAATTCTAACATTCCCAAAACAAAAAGATTTGCGAATTCATTATTTTGTTGGCTTCTTAAAATATAATTTATTTGCTGGATAACACATTGCTTGCCATGAAGCGAAGGAATTTCCGGTGTAATCTACCCTTCTTTTCTCAAATAACCTAAAAATCTACACGTCTCGCCCGACACAACTTTCATGGGAAGACATGTGTGTGTATGTGTGGCGCAGCACTAAGGGACACAAACCAGTAAGAATAGACCGTCGACTCCTCCCACATAACGGACTTTGCATATAAGCTGCCGGCGGGCCCAGGATTTTTCATGAATTGGTGCTGTACAAAATTAAAGGAGCGGCGGTCTATTCTTACTGGTTTGTGCTAAGGGAGCTTTAAAATCTTAACCTCTGTCTGCTACTTGCTGTGTCTGACTATTTTCTATTGCTATTTTTTTTTTTTACATAGAACACAGTGCCATCAATTGTAGAAACATTGCAACTGCGCACAAAAACGACTTATTCAAATTATTTCGAACGTTCTATAACAGATGGCACACTCAGCACACAAACAAAATCGGACGAATAGGGTAGTTCGCGTCAACGTCAGTGTCAAATGAGAAAAAAAAAACAAAGTGACAGCTAAAAAAACTCGTAGGAAAACAAACGAAATTTTATATGGCGGGAGATAGGGTTTAAATTAATTTTGGATTTTTTGAAATAATCTCTACAAATTTATTTATTGAACTTTTGTAAACACTTTTAAGAAACTCTAAATTTCAAGACTGCAATGTTTTCAATTTGTATTTAGCACTTTATTATAAACTTTTCACAAATAAAATGGGCAAAACCTATCTCCCGCCATGTAAAATTTCGTTTGCTTTCCTACAAGTTTTTTTGACATTTCAGTGAAAGAGAAAGCACACTTCTGAAAGGGATAGCTTCGCGAAATACCCTATTGGTCGATGGCATTTGAGTGTTTTCGTTTCTCTCCGCCGTGAACCAAGAGAGCTAGTGCTTATGTTTGCTTCAACGAAAAATTGGCTGCTAGGAGTCCATGTATAGTACATTATGTCAATGTATGAAATATTGCTCGTGGAGACGCGGTGTTAGCCCCGATAAAAACTGAACGACCAAACTATCATTGCTTTAAATGTTATCGAAAAGTGCTATCGATTCTGTCATAAATGACATCTGACATCACAAAATTCATTAAAAATAAAAAAAATCAAAGCATTTGGCAAAAATATGCCTATAAATTACCGAATTTCTATTTTTCCCAGCATTTTCCATGTTTATTAATTTTTTTTTGAATCTCGTATATACATAGTGTTTGTGGATTTGTTTTTGTTTGTGACTCTTCAGAATTTTTTCTTTTGCTGATGTTTTTTTGTTGTGTGTGGCATTTTACGAATTTCTGTGATAGGAGTGCTGCCAAGCTTTTATGATGAAAGAGCTAAGCCCCGAAAATCGTTTTTTTTTTTCATATCTATAATAGAAAGACATTTGTTATAGAATGCATGCTATATGGCATTCTATGGAAAATTGCTCGTGGAGACGAGCTAAATAATTATCCTCGGATAATTTTCTGACAGTATCATGTTCGTTTTCACGAAGTTTCCACCTGTTAGATTGGAAAGAGGAAATAAAATTATGTATTTGAATTAATTAATAGCGTGAGATTCGATAAATCTGTTAAGAGTGTCAGAAAATTATCCGAGGATAATTATTTAGCCCAATTGACACTCGGCCTAAACACAACAAATACGTAACATTTGCGGGGATAGAGAAAGGCCACGTTCAATACGCTTTTGCCTAGCTAGTCAACAGCCTCTGATTGGTCGATTTGCCTGGAAATATAGGCAAGTTTCGTATGTTAGGCATGATATTCTGCCTAAGTTCTATGATAAACTGTCACCTGAATATTTGTGCCGAAGTACATTGAACGCGGCCAAAAGTGTACCTAGCCAACACAAATTTTTCCATGTTATCAATAACTTGTATGGAAATGACATAAATGACCTTTGACATGTTGACAAAAACTATTAAAAAATAATAAACAAGACAAAACAAATAAAAAAAAGTCTCAGCAAACGAATAAAAAAAAGGCAATTTGCTTAGAATAATACTTAAGGCATTTTATATGATGCTGCTGTCTATATTAAGACTGGAAGTAGAAATACAACGTACAAGTTGTTCTAGTTCTTCAATTTCGTCGTCATTATCAGTCGATTCTGCATTCGACGGGGCTTTTATTAACAAATGTAATATTATGTATCTGAAACAATACGCAATAGTTTCTTGAGTTTTTAATTACAATTTTACTGTCAATGTCAATTTTACTATCAGATTGATGCGTTGCCAACTCATTTTTGGTAATCCTTGGAACAGCTATGGATGAAAACGTTTTAATAAAGAACCATTCATCAAATGAAGCGAACGAACGAGTTGATGAAATGCGAATAATCCACTTTTGATGCATTTATAAACAGAAAATTTCACATTTTACTATTCCAAGAGTATGATAATTAATTATCCCATCAAAATGTATTAAGAAAACAAGTTTTTCCACAGTCAAGGATAATGATGTGTAAGAGTGAGACCATAAGCCTAACAGTTGAATTTAGGCCGCCATAACTTTTTTTATGAAGATTTGTGGTCTCTTACAGATCATTATCCTTGACTGTAGGAAGCGGATCTCTCTCTCTGAAGTCATGCAAAATTGCGTGGGGTGGTAATGTAAATCCAGCGTAAATAACGAAATTTCGAATTCCAAACTTTTTGACGCGAATTGTCAAAATTTATTCGCAATCCACATGATCAAATCGCTTCCATAGCCAAGCTAATACAACATTTGTTCGAACCTAACGTCAAATGAGAAATTGCTGGTAGAAACTGATAGGTGAAATTCGCGAACTGCCGCGATCAAGAAAAGCGTTCTTGTGAACGGACTGTCAAAACTTGCGAATATTCGTTCGTTCGTAGGTAGTTGGTCGCTCTCATGTCAATAGTCTTTAAGAAATACCCCGACGCTGTATAAAGGCTGTACATTATTTTTCGTATAATTTTTTCTTCGTAACCATACTGTATCCGAACCTTCAAGATAGTACTAGATTTCCCAATCAGAATTCACCTACTACACAAACATTTGTAAACAACATACACCATACCATTCACCTGATTCTATCTCGTTTTAACAAATCTGCAAATTCGGTTTATTTTCCAATTAGCGCTCACACCAGTCCTTCACTTTACAAAAAAAACATTTTAGCATCTATATTTCCAATATAAAAAATACTCAGTGCACGTTTAAAATGACAATAAAAGCTCTTGGTGTCGTATAATAACTATATTATAACGATAAGTTGCAAATAATATCGTTTATTTCTTAAAATGTAAAAACAAAAATTCGCAAAATAAATAATCCCACCATTCTCAGTATCTCAGTCGGCAAATGTTTCTTTCTCATGTTTTCTAATTGACGTTCACCATGCATGCAAGAGAGAAAGCCATACACGGCTCCCTCGATTGAACAGTTCCGAAAAATCCCAACCAGAGAAATGTCTCACTCTGCGGATTGTTAGTGGATTATCTAGTCGGGGGAAATTACGTATATACATATACGTATAGAATAATATATTATGCAATAGTACATCCGCAGACATGTGTGCATAAAACAAAGTAAATTCCGTTTTGTAAATAAACATATCTAACCGAAACGAAAAGTATTTTATGTATTTAAAGATAAGAAAAAAAAAATCGATAAAGAAACCATTTTCATTCCAATAAGAAAAATAACACAACATCCGTCTGCAAAGTGTCAAATGTCAAAACGCGAGAAGTCGCTGTCAAGTGGGTTTTTTGTTTTCCTTTTTCTCTGCTAAAAAGTACATTTTCGCATAAAAAATGCATTTCATCGTATTTTGTAAACAGAAAATCAAATACTAGTGTTTAATAATCATAACAAGTGTTGGACATAGTGCTAAAATACACATTGTAGTTGAGCGCGCGACTGTTTTTGTTTTTATATTTTGGAATATAGAAGAAGAAAATAAATTAATTGAGAGATTGACGTGATTCGTTTGAGAGTGCTTGTTGAAAAAATAATGGAATCTGATCCCAATGGGATAAAGATTGAACCACCTTCTGAACAACAATACTCGCAATTGCTTGGTTTGAATGGCGCCAACGGGCGCCTTATCATCGACCATCCCTCCACTTTGCTGTCGCTTGCTGCGGCACAATCTCATCATCATCTTCCACCCCATCTTCACCAGCATCAGCAGCAGCAACAGCAGCAACAACAACAACAACAACAACAACAACTACAACAGCATCAGCAGCAGCATTCACTACATCATCAACAACCTCCGCCGCCTGTAAACACATTATTAAGCAATACTGTAAGCTTACCTGGCCCCAGCAGTTTGTCGTCCCTGTCGCCATATCGTAGTATTACTCCACTCTCAGCATCGGGGAAACAGCGCTGGAACGAAAGTCCCGAAGCCAGAGCACGTCGTCTGGCACGTAATGCTGAAAGAATGCGCGAGAGACGTTCACGCGAATCCGAAGACGAATATCGAAAGCGTTTAGCGCGTAATGCGGAGGCAAATCGAATGCGACGACAGAATGAATCCGATATGGAACGTGCCATGCGTCTAGTTCGAAATGCCGCACGCCAGAGACTCCGGCGTGCCATGGAATCACCCGATCAACGTGCTAAACGGCTGCAAAAGTTAGCCGAAAGAATGCGCTTGTATCGCGCTAATGAGAGTCCTGATCAAAGAAAAATGCGACTAGCAGAGATGGCTGCTCGTGCCAGACAACGCATCGCCAGCGAATCGACCGAAGAACGTAAGGAAAGGCTGAAAAAACTGAACGATTACGCAAAAAAGGTCAGAGAAAAGAAAAAACTTATAAAACTAAATCCAAATAGCGTTAATAATATTGGAAACTTTAACAATCAGGAGGTCACTAGTCCTAGAGCATCCATTTTGACGTTGCAGCAGGACAGGCAACAGCAGCAAACCCAACAGCAACAACAAGAACACCATCAACAGCAACATGCACAGCAACAACAGCAGCAGTTGTCTTCCCAATACCAACATCAAACACTGGCAAACTCTATAGAATACTATCAAAATATGTTTATGAGTCCGTCGGTGCGTCCTGGTGCACTGCTTTCAAAAGACTCGCCACCGCCACAGCAACACCAGCAACAACAGCAGCAGCAACAGCAACAACAGCAGCAACAACATCAACAACAACAACACCAGCATTCATTGCGATACACCACAAACAGTCTCTCACTGGACTCGGAGTCAAACAGTCTATTCCAGCAAAGTTTGTACGATGATCACAAGCAAAGCTTGCAACCGAAAATACCACACGTGACTACATTCGGCACACTTGCCAGTTCGATTGAATACTATCAAAATAAATTCATCAAGAAGCAGGAACTTCAAGATGTCAGCAACGTGAAAATACTCCCCCTGCCGCTTCAAGTTGACGAAGAGAAACTGAAGTTAAAAGCTTCGCCAAACTCTGAATACCAGCAACAAATTCACAACCCGCCCACTCCACTCTATAATCAGTTCTCATACTTGTCAACATTTCCAAGCTCTTCGGTCCTAAATCCGCCGCCAGGAACGTCGCCGTCGCCATGTCCGCCGACACCAACAAGTACCCAGCAACCTGCCTACTATCCGATGTATCACAATGGGTTCCAGCTGACCATTGCACCAAACACAGTGCCTCCACCATTTACTCCAGTCCACTTTACACATGGAACATCCACAACACCCAGTCCGTCATCATCGCAGTCTCAACCGAGCCCTTACAATCTACTAACAAATTCTACGCTCGCAATAACAAGCGAACCAACGCCATCATCAACTCCAGCACACCCCCAACCAGCAGAAACTCCGCAACAACAACTGATTCAGGATTTTCAAAAGCCGGTCCGCGGTCGCCCTAGAAAAATCTACGCCGACAGCACACTGTCATCTGAATTGCACGACGAAGCAATACTCAGACAACAAAAAGCGAATTCTTTGCTCGAGCAAGAGATCAATCAAATGCTTGCTGCAGCAGCATCATCAACATCTATAAAGCAAGGAAGGCGCCGTGGACGTGGTCAAGAAACTGATGAGGAGAGACGTATACGATTGGATAAAATGGCGGCACATCAGCGTGCCGTGCGCGCTAACGAGACCCTCGAGCAGCGTGAGATTCGACTGAAAAATTTGAGTGAAAGAGCACGCATGAAGCGTGCCCAAGTGCGAGCAACCGAAAACGATGACGAACGCAAGGATCGTCTGTCCAAGCAGGCTGAATACGCCCGTCTTCGAAGACTACGTGCACAGGCCCCTGAGAATAAGAAACGCATCGAACAGCGTGCTAAGCAACTGTACGCACAACTGCACAATCTGCCCATACAGCAGGATGATTCGCAACAACTTCAACAAGACGGACAGCAACTTACACTCAATACACAAAATGCTGTCACGTCAGCACAGGAGCACAATTTAATTGTGATTCAGCAACAACTGCCCTCGGCACAACAGCAGCAGCAACACCAACAACAGCAGCACCACACCCAGCAGCAGCAAATAAATGTTATAACCAATGGTGAAGAATTCGTTAAGAATCCCGGTAAAGATTACGGGCAGTCAGAGAATAACGATGTATTAAAAATTTTAGAACCCATTATAGTTATGAAAACTAAGTAAACTTTAAGTAAAATGCAAAGTTTAATGTTAAATCAAACCATAAATAAGATAATTGAGCAAAAACAATTGTAATTAGTTGAATAAGTAGTAACTAACTAATGTGTATGTAACGTAGGGAGAATAAAACCGAAAAAAAAAAAACAATTTTAAAAAAGAAAACCGGAAACAAAAAAACAATAAAACAAAAGTCAATAATTTTTTTAAAAGTAGAATCGATTGGTATTTATTTAATGAGAGAAAACTTTACTACTGCTGGGGTAATTGGTTTCTTATATAGATACTGTTGGATGTAAAAAATTCGAACGATTTTAATTCTCTTAATTTGAAGGAAGCAGGAGATACATGATATTTGTATTTGTGTTCGAAATGCCACCTGTATCAAACTGCATTTCTAGCAAAATGCATTATGGACGATCGAGTGACGGTTTCAAAAAGACTTTTGACTGCAATTATACGTCCCTGAGCAACCTTCAACATTATGAGCGGGATCTATGCACATTGTGTGAATGCTTCGGGATTGTACTCGTACACTGTCTCACTGATCACCGATTAATTTACCTAAATGTGTGAGCCATATCAAAGTTGCATCAAATATACGCATTTACAAATTAAGGTCTCTTCAGTTGTGACTCTGAGTGTACAAAAATCGTTCCATAAGTAGAAATACTTCTCTTCTAGGTCCTGGAGCTGGAAAGTGTAAAAATCAGTTTATTTTCGTTTGAGTTCGTTGCAGGCAACTGCAATAGTAAATGCATTCAATTGAAGTAATGTTTCTGTTATACACACTTTATGTGTCGCTCATGCGACCAAATTTAAAATTGTGCGGATTTCGAATTTTCGGCGTACCCAATTTGCATTTGCGTTCACCTACGGACGCATAACATTGACTTCTGTTTTGTAATTCCACGTTTACTTTAATTTAAAGAAATCAATTCAAATGATAGTCGGAAAGTGAATATAAAGCGATGTGAGCACATTGAAAGTTCGAAACGAACACAAATTCAGTCGAAATTCTGCAATGGGGTGATTATGTCGATCTTTAACGAGTCTTGTACATAGAATACTAAAATAAAAAATCAACAATTGGTAAAAGCAGTTATTCGCTACCCCACGAAATTTGTGAAGGTATTGGAAACGGGTTTTAGAGTTATGGTCGACTAAGAGATAGATAAGTTTGTCAGGTTTTTAGAAGCGGGACGAGTTTTAATGCAGGATTGGAAAAGCTGGGTCGACTAAAGCTAGATCGGTTATTTTTTCGACGATTGTATTATATTAAACGCATGTCCCCATCCCGGCTACAAAGACGTGCCATCGAGTAGACCTCGGATCAATTTCGAAATATTGCCGATGTCCAAATGGAGATTATCAGTGATAGTAAATAAAAATAAAAATCGGTGATAATTAAGAATCGGTGGCGGAAGATTGGTAGTTCTGGAGGGCTTAGCATTATACATAAGCGTCACTTGTTCTCTCTTTAGAAGACCCTTACAGTGCGGATTTGAGCTCGGCCACTCCTGCCAGCTAACTCCGTAGCTCTTTGCCTTCATTTAGGTACGTACATCAAGTTGATTGAGTTCCTTCTCAAACATTGTGAGCAGCACCTGGTGTAATCTGGTGCGTTTTAGTCCATATGCTCCAAATGTGACATGACATATCATATCAGCCCACACTCCACTCTATCGGATAAAGAATCTTTCTTTTTCTTTCAAAACGTCCGTCCCAAGGGGTTTTGCACACTATCTCCTTGCTTCTAAGAGAGGGCTAAAATTTTTAAATGGCTTTTTAGCCCGAAGGGGTCCATTTTGAGTACTGTTTTTATGCCGAGAGATTATTACCTTTACTCATTGATAGGCTTTGGTTGATAAGTAAAGTGAAGGTCACCTGACGCACCCGCGGGAGGGTGTGGAACTTGTCGAAAAACATTTTTTTTAAACTTATTTTATGCCGACTGTTTTTTTTTTTTAAATAAATTATTGACGTCATGTAGTGTTGATAAAACATATTCAGTCGCGTTGTGGAGGGGGGATTATACGTCAATAATTCCCAGCGATGCATGTGCCGCTAAAAATGTTACGCGGGGTCATGAAAAACAGTTTTTCGTGAATATCTCGTTAACAGATACTTTTATCGAAAAATAGTGTACATCGAATTTGTAGCTTAGGAAATTGCCTACAAAAAAGTCCATATTATTTTTTTTTCTTAAGACTAACGGTTTTCGAGAAAATTTGATTTAAACAGTTGAAACATACGTGCGCGCGGCAAGATTTTACTTTACTCCCCATTAAAAAAAACGGTTTTTTTTTCACAGTCCGATTGATTGTAGTGCCCCAAATACAAACCCGGAAAAAAATGTTGGCGCTCTCTTACCGTTTGGGCGTGGCACGCCCCCAAAGTTTCAAAAATTTCATATAAAATAGTATCTACCAAAATTTCAGGAATGGATTGTCAAATTTTTCCAAAATTATTTATTTAGTTATAACTATGTGTGCATTTAACTAATAAAAAAAGTTTTATCTATACTATATCTGTTATGTCCATTAAAACCAGCCGGCATGCGATGAGTAGGTCAAAAAGACGCCTGCCTCCCGGACTAAGAATGATCCATCATTTGATCTTTGGGCAACAAAAAACTCCAAATTGCAATAGACTCAGCCTTATTGTCGTCTGTCGAAAACAACTGGCGACAATTTGTCGTGTCAAGGCGTTTGGAATTTCGTATTGGGTAACTAAAACGACACGACTCTCCGAACTCACATTCCACCAGCGATGCCAACTCAAAAACGTGATTCAGAGCCAGAAATGTGATTTCAGGACAAGTATATATCTACACTGTTTTGACTTTTTTGACGTATAAAATACTGAAACAAAATTTTAATTTTAAATAATTAACTAAATTTTCACAGAAAAACAGTTTCATTCCACGAACTTATGACACATGTGGTTTAGCATTTCAATTGACGAATTTATTAGTCTGTTATTTTTGTGACTTTTTGGTGAATTAATTAATAAAACAATTAAAAAATAGTTTTGAGATGTTTTTTGAAAGCAGTGAAGAAGAAGAAAACGAGAAAAAAGAGCTGTAAAGATAAGGAAGGATATTTGAACAAAATCCAATCCATTGGATTTGCCCCACGTTAAGTGAGTAATTTAAATTTAGAAACTCGGTTTTAATCACAATTATTTTCATATTTAAAATGTATTTTAGGCTATCGAAGGTGGTCCTAGACAATGCAGAGATAATACCCTATTCACACGGAGTAGAAAACTCGGTTTTCGCTACAACACTCGAAAACTTCATTAAAAACAGAAGTTTTCGCATAAGGTATTGCAGTTTTCAAAACGAGTTGTTTGAAATCGTTTTCCATGAAAACGCCACGATAACAACTTCCAATCGTTGAGTTACCTTTTGCAACATTCAACGAGTTCAGCAAAACTGCTGACAGGATAGGGCTCACTCAGTGCTGTCGTTTCTTCTAGTATTTTTTGCTTACAAATGTGGATTCTCTTTTTATCTTTGCACCATAAGCAGCAAATTATTCTGTTTTTCTAGAATTTTAAAACGGTATCACTACCTGCCTCAACTAAATGGTATTTTCAGATGTTTTGATTTTGATTGTTGCTTATGCTAATTATTTTATCCATTTAACCATAAGTTAACGATCAAATATCATTAATTTTATTTGTGGCAATACGAGCGGAGTTGGTTGAAATTCAAATTGTTGCGTCACTGTAGATGGCATTGCGATTTGCGAAACCGAGCCATTGCGACAACCATATTTGATTTCTCCATAGAATGCTAGAGACAACTATTGTAACTCGGTAAATTGACACTCGTTTACTCCACGTGAAGACCGACGGACACTATTGATGCTGAAAGGGATCCACTTCTCGTACGGCACTGAAGAAATAGAGGAAGAACTTAAAGCCGAAGGGGTACCTACCTGTTATAAAGGTTTCGCTCTTCAAGTCATCAAGAGCAAAAGGAAAGGCGTTTAACTGCTTTGTTGTAGAAATCAACAAAGCGTTTGACGTCACCGAAGTCTCCAGGAAGACACTCCTGCTAAATCAACGGGTTCACTGGGAACGCCTCAAGAACAACGACATTGTGCAGTGTAAGAATTGTCAGCGATTCGGACACGTCGCCACTAATTGCGGCATGGCATACGTTTGTGTCAAATGCAAGCTCAGTCACCAACCAGGAGAATGCAAGCGGAAGGAGTCATCGGACACAGAAGTCTATTGCGCTAACTGCAAATCCACAGGGCATCCAGCAAGCTACAAGGGATGTCCGCAGTACACACTGAAGCTGGCAGAAAAAGAAAAACAGACCACAGTTAAAAAAGCGCAAAAGGAATTGGCAGCAAAATCTGCTTGCACACTGACAAAACCAGCTTTTTACTTCAATAGCCAGGATGGGCTTAAGACAAGTTCAGCCGCAGCCAAATCAACCAAAGACGCCATCAAAGCTACCACAACCACCAACTATGGATGCCAAGAAGCAATATCCTGTTAGGAAGAACCAGCCCAAAACCGGAAATGTGAACCTCGGTGAAGAAGTCCATCGAGTCTTCGGTGCCGACCTATCCGCCATCATGAAGAAGGCTCGTAATGCCGTCCCTCCCAACTACTCCAGTATGAGTGAAGAAAGCAAGTCCGTGGCATTGGCCACTTTTATATTACAACTATGCAGTACATAAGGAAACTGCGTGTAATTGCATATAACGTTAATTCGTTATATAGCATCAACAAAAGAACGGCTTTCCACCTCTTCATGAAGTCCAATAACCCAGATATTGCACTTATCAGTGAAACGATGCTGACTAGCCGCAACAAGATGGATCTTAAAGACTACCTTTTCTTTAAGACCGATAAAGTGCAAGGCAAACGAGGGACAGGCATTTTCGTCAAAAAGACGATCAACAAGGAAAGGATTACACAATTCCCCATTCGTGGACTTACTTCATTCGAAGCCACTGGAATGGTAATCCGAATGTCTCCATCCGAAACTCTGGCGGTCATCAGCATTTACAACAAGTGCAATGGTAACATTCCGGATATACAACACGATCTGCAAATTTTGAGCGGACTCTTAACCCAACACACATTCGGGATGATCGGCGGTGACTTCAACGCAAGGCACCAAATGTGGGGCGATACAGTTAATAGCACCGAAGGCGTAGCAATTGTCAGCTGGATGGAAGACAATTACGACAACCACTCCCTCGTTGTTATATCCCAACCAAGGCCGACTTTCCCCAGAACCCCATCTTTCCTGGACTTCTTCATGGTGACCTCTAACCTGGTAAACATCCTCCCAGAGATCCAGAACTACGAGTGCAAGACTCTTACCGGCGACTCGGACCATGAAGCAGTGCAGCTGATTATTAGGCTTCACCAACCCATCCTTACGAACGAGCAACCTGGAGGTGACTACATAAACTTTAAGGAACTGGATACTGAGCTTTTTCACAGAGAAGTCGAAAATAATATCACCCTACCCCCAACGACAAGAAATCTCTCCAATGATGAGATTGACACAGCCGTTGAAGACCTTCAGAGTGCAGTAAACCGAGCACTCGATATGCAGAAGAGGCCTAAGACGTCCGAGGACAGATATAGCCATCTTCCAGTCTATATTCAGAACCCCTACCACCACATGCAACGTCTAAGGAAACGACTCCAAAGAATACGCCACCGGGAATTATGCCCGGCCCTGATACCTTTAAACAAATTAACCGAATTATCGGAAAAGGTCCAAAAATGCCAGACACAATAGACACCAATCCTGGAACCGCCACTACCCCCGATGAGAAGGCAGAAGCGTTAGCGATATTCTTCGAAGGCAACTTCAACCCATCGCCTCCTAATGATCCTGTATTCCTCTCAGAAGTCCATGCCACATTCAGAAGCATCCAAGAATCGACGACCGCAACTACTGCATTCACTGACACAAATCAAGCCGACGACCCCGTGGATGATGACACCTTGTCAACACCAGAGGAAATCGCTGAAATAATTCAGAGCAGTCACTCTAAGACGTCAACTGGTCCGGACAAAATATCCAACTTCGTTCTGAACAAGCTGCCGCAGTCAATTATGATCTTGCTAGCTATAGTGATGAACAACTGCATCAACAACTGCTACTTTCCTAGGAAATCTAGGAAATGGAAGACCGCTAAAATAATAGCCATTCCGAAGAAAGGCGACCGCAACAACATCAGAGGATATAGGCCGATATCGCTTCTTTGTAGTATGAGCAAAATACTCGAAGAACTCATCCTCCGTAGAGTGAAAGATGTTTGTAACCAACTCAACATCTTACCTGACATTCAATTTGGATTCCGGGAAAAACATTCTACGTTGCACCCGTTAATGAAGTTCCACCATGATGTCACGACGGCTATCAACAACCACCAAGTCACAGTCGCATGCTTCTTAGATGTGGAGAAGGCATTCGATTCGGTGTGGATTGAAGGACTTATTCACAAACTTAAACTGCTAAGTTTTCCTATACCCCTTATTAAAAAAATGTTTAGCTTTCTTCATTCCAGGACCTTTTTTGTACAAATAGAAGACACCCATTCACGAACAAAAAGTATCAGATCCGGTGTAGCCCAAGGGTCAAAATTGGGTCCAATACTTTTTAACATTTTCACATCCGACCAACCTCAGCTCGAGAACACAACCAACAGCTGCCTTTTCGCCGACGACTCCGCCACATATAGCAGCTCAATGCCCCAGCACGAAGAGTTGAAGCCCACGTCAGGAAACTTTTCGAGTACTACCAAAATTGGGGTATTCGGATCAACACAGCCAAATCTGAACTGATCTGCATCAGAAGACACTTTAGAGGAAGAAGTAGAGGACGGTCAGCCACCAATTGTCGTAATATAACGTTGAGACTACCTGATGGATCAGCGCTATCAACCACAAACGACGTTAAATATCTTGGAGTCAACTTTAACGAGCGATTTAGATTCAACCCACACCTGAACACTGTTCTCAGGAAGGCTGCATTTGCGTTTCATCGAGTCTACCCCCTGATGAAGAAGCAAAACGGACTCAGTAAAAAAACCAAGCTGCTACTCTACAAACAACTTATAAGGCCGGTAGTAACTTACGGTTTCCCCATTTGGTACACCATTTCCAAGACGTACATGAGAAAGCTGGCCATTTTTGAGAGAAAAGTCTTAAGGATCTGGACAGGACTCCACTACGATCCAATCCGAAGGAAAAACGTCAAAAGTTCAAGACTCTACGAAGAAGCCAGCATCATCCCCCTAGAAAAGTACATGGTCACACTTTTCCAGAGAATACTCGGGAATGCATCCAGCCATCCAAACCCTCTAGTCCGCAGGATTGCGGAAACGCAACAAATCTCAGAGCATCGATACCTGCATGTATTGGCTCTACTAAACGAGGACTCTACCACCACAAGGACATCGACACCCGGATTTGAACACCCTGAGGTCAACCCTGACAACGATGAATACTATACGAGTATGAATTTAAGAAAACAATAACAATTTATGTAAATAGAATTTAAAAAAAGAAATCAATGTAAACCGTTGGGCCCCTGTTGTTGAGCCAACACATAAAATATTAATTACCACTTTGTAAACTAGCCTTAAGTCAAATTGTATATATAAAAGTTCAATAAAAAATTAATGTAAATTAATGTAAAAAAAAACTCGGTAAATTGATTTCCACGCCACCTACCAAGATTTTTGCGTACCCGAATCACAGGATAAGTTTTGTGACAGTTGATTTCATCACTGAAGTTGCTACTGAAATTATAAATTAGAAGTGTGCGCAAAACATTCTATTTCAAATTTATTGTATAGACATTAACAAATTTGGTATCAGAATGCCGCTACAAAATGCCTAAGTATATAAAACAAGTAAAATATTTGTGCAAAACTAAGAGATGTGGGCTAGATTTTACTTTACTGCCCATTCGAAAAAAATACTTTTTTTTTTGTTTATTCCGATTGACTTTAATGCGCTGAGCTCAAATATGCAAAAAAAAAGTTGGCGGTCTCTTACCGTTTGGGCGTGGCACGCCCCCAAAGTTCAAAAAATACCATATAAAATAGTACCAAAATTTCAGGAATGGAGTGTCCAATTTTTGTAAAATTTATTTTTTTATATTCCCTAAATGTGCAGTTAACTTATAAAAAAAGTCTCATCAAAATCGGACCATAAATAATAAAAAAAAGCATTGTTTTTGGCGGTAAAATTAAGCAAACAACATAATAAAAACTTTGCATAGACCCAGCCTTGCACCCACTCCAAATCCTACAGTGACCACAAGCAGGGGGGTTGCATACGTATCTCACTGTTTATGGGGTTTTTGTAAGAAATAAAATGTGATAAGTCAGTAAAAAGAAGGTTTAAATACAAAATATTAGCCCGTGCCCTTGAAAGTAAGTGAAATGTCAGTACAAAAGAGCAAAAATTCAGTGGTTTAAATTTAGCTCTTTTTAATTAGGTACTTCATATCTTCGGTATTTATGATCCGATTTTGATGAAACTTTTTTTATAAGTTAACTGCACTTTTAGGGAATATATAAAAAAATTAATGTTACAAAAATTGGACACTCCGTTCTTGTAATTTTGGTACTATTTTGTATGGTATTTTTTGAACTTTGGGGGTGTGCCACGCCCAAACGATGAGAGACCGCCAACTTTTTTTTTCAGATTTGTGTTTAGGGCACTGAAATCAATCGGACTGTGCAAAAAAAACGTTATTTTCGAATGGGCAGTAAAGTAAAATCTTGCCGAGATGTGAATAAAATCATGCATTAAAAATTGTAAACAAAGCACTCGAAGTTACCAATTATACATACAACAATTGTTTTATTGTGTTATCTGTTGCCCTTTAGGATTTACAAATAATATATCTCATATTTGGATTTAATTTTCTCCACATGCAATACAGGTGCATAGATATACATATTTGGATTCCTATACGATGTGCAATATGTAACTCCACAGAGTTCCCCAGTTTTTAATGTAGTTTCTTCTGCCATCATTCTTGCACTTGACCACAAAATCGATTCAATACATGCATATATGAAAATATTAACTTCAACATAGTAATTAATTTCAATTATAACGTACTTTTTACAAATTGTTTTCACGAGGGACGGGTACGAGGTACAGGCAAAATATTTACAAGACTCAGAATTGATTTATTAGCTTGTTTTTATAGCTGCTTTTTGGTATAGATTTACTTTTAAATATTTCTTCTCTTAAATTCACCAATAAACTTGCTAAATATCAGTTTCTACTTATTAAATTTATTTTTTTATTTTTCGAAACACAAATTTTCATACGATTTGACAGTTAATGGAGCGACTTATCCTGTGGTTAGGGTTCCGCCGAAATCCGCTAGACGCGGTATGACCGAGCGTCAATTGGGCATTACTAAATTTGGCAAGTAAAACGGTTGAAATTACGCTTTGGCGCAGTTCAAAGCATCTCTTTTCTTGTGAATGGGACACACGATGCTGAGGTTGCATCAATCGGGCATATACAATCGTCCGACCAAATTTTGCGGATAAGTAGGTCTGGTCTATTTGAAAAGCTCAGCCAGTAGGCCAGCAGCACAGTTCGACTTAAGTTTACAAAAATATGAAGAAGTGAAGTGAAGTGAAGAAGAAGAAAATACCTTGTATCCAATATTAAGGAGAATGATGCCTTTCTAGAGGGCGAAATTTAGAGAGTCACATTCGACGCCATTTGTAAAATCGGCATTGGTTTGGTCGACATACAAACCTGACAACTTTCTAACAAAATAGGCATGACGCGTAATCGGCAATTTTTTCGCACGTGCCACAGTCATCATGTAGATACGACACTCATTATACATTAAATTAAGGTAATAGGCGTACATGCGGAACGGGACGTGCGTTGTAGGGACGTTGAAGAAATAGAATGTGTTCGCTTCGCAACCTATTTTGCGAATGCCCAGCCCTTAAAAACAGCATACAGAGGATTCTTAACAGCTACATCTTCGATGAACTAGACGATCTGGAGAATGTGGATCTTAAGGCACTCCTGACATTCATACTTAAATCAGGGTGGTTCCAGTAGGTAAACAGGCTTACATCTTCGGTTACTCTTAGGATGAACTGGAGGATCTAGACCTAAATTAGGTGGCTCAAATATAAAAAGCGTTTTACATTTTTGTCTTCCAAAAGGTATAGAAACCATGGCCGGGGTATCAGACAACGAATTCTTCCCAATAATAAGCTTCTCTACTCGTATGAATCTGTTGAAATCTTATAGCTTACGAAAAAAAGAGAGGAAGAGGTGAAGAAAACCCGAGAGAATGGGTCTTCTCCTCCGTTCTAATCACCAGTTGGCAGACTTGTACTCATCGCTTAGTTGGCGCAAGTGGTAGTCAGGGGAAACCAGAAATGTCTTTCCAAGTGGATTATATGCGGAGAATTTGTAACGAAATTTGCTATTTCCCTTCCACCTATCACGCTACCGTTATGACCCCATGTTTACAGGTACATGGAGTCAGTCCGGGCAGCAAAAGTGGAAGGGTGTCCAGGTCCCGACAGCTTGGCATGCTAGCTTTAGCTTGTCCTTGCTCGTCCGATGGGTGGGTTCTTGCTATCGGTCACCCTGGACGGCTCGTTACGCATATTCATGCCGAAATTTATGAGCTTCAAATAATAAAAATGAGGCCTAAATGTCTCCATAAATTTTGTTTATTTTCAGTGATGGGGAGAGCGATCGATGGTAGTGCTCTCTTAGGACACCCACCCTCTGCACCACACCAATACCACAATTGGATCCGATGTGGTACATCATGGCTACCACGTCCTTTAATATTTATGGCAGCCCCTATCAACTTACGTCTGCATTGTCATTCCTTAGGCTTTACCAAAGCCTTGCCACATCCACCAATTCCTAAAAGTTATTAAAATGCCATAGTTTATAAAACTAAACTATCGAATACATTTATTGTCAGATAATTAATGAAGGTAGAATAATTATATGGGGTCATGTAAAAACAAACAAAAATTAGTTAGGATATAAATTATAATATTAATGTATAAATTAATACTGAGATATGAAACCTGAATGTACGTTATGAAAATAAATAATAACTCGAAATAATAAAATTGGGTCACACCAAAAATTAAATGTATTTATGAGAAAGAATAATATCACTTACCAAATTATTTAATTTAAATCAATTCAGGAACTTCCAGAGGTGAAGAGTATGATGTGCACACCAACCACTGCCCGTGGTCAATTTTGAGTTTTGTTTATTTGTTCAAACCCTATATTTTAATGTAAAAGTAACATGCATTTAAAATTTGGCCGACCTTACAGGAATGTAAATAAATTTATAGATAATACTTAGCTTTAATCTATAAAATAATCTAAAGAATAATTTCTTACGGCTGCGCGAAATAAGGCCCCAGGAAATAAGGCCCCAAGAGTAAAAATGAAAAAAGGCCCCAAATTTGGGGTGTTATTTCATAATGAAATAATACCCCAATTTCAAATATGAAAAATAGGCCCCACTACGATGAAATAAGGCCCCAACAAAAAAATGAAATAAGGCCCCCAATCTGACAGTAAACCCAAGCAGGGGGGTTGCAGGGGGCATGTCCCCTTTATTTATTTCTCGAGAACAATCTATATTTGCGTAATTTTTTTTGTCAAAAAATACATAGGTATTATTTATCAATCTTTTTAGTTCAAAGCTTGCGGCACGAATGAAAATTTTATTTTTTTACTTATGACAATTTGTTTTTACTTTCTCTCAAATTATTTTGCTAACTAATTTTGTATACAGTAAAATTTAGAAAAGTTGTGAAATATTTCGAAATGTTTTACATGTCTAAAATTAACTTATGCCGTTCCCTACAAATTGACTGTCAGAATTCAAACTATTCAAAAAATCACTTAAAAGGAGTATGATGATCAATTAGTGGTGTAATAGTGAAATAGCTATCATTCCTACCAAAGTGACAGTGTCTACGACTTGTTGTTAATGTTATTCTCTCAAACAATAATTCATACCAATAATGGTTCCGGTCACTGGACACAATGGACCCAACTGATGGTCTAAGTGAAGCTGTAGAAATCGCCACAAGAGCACCCATTTACCTACCTACCTACCTGCATTAAGTTGGATTGGCTATTAATCTGGAATCGTAAACTTATTTAAACTTTTAAAACATTTGAAACAGTGAGAAGGTGTACACGTAGATACCGATTAAATTCTATCATTGTGATGTCCGTCAGTCTGTCTGCCTTGAGGCGTACAGTTTAAAGCTCGGTTTAAAGGGCTAGGCGCAATTGTTTAAACTTCGTATTTGGAATTTTGGGGCTAACAGTTCGGGCAGTTGTTTTATTTTTCATGTTAGCCCCGATATGCCCCCCCCATTTATAACGATTTTAAGAAGCAAAGCCCATAAACGACTGTAACGATTTCAACTAATGTCGACATTTGAGTTAAAAAAGACTTATAGTCTTTTATTATAGTCTTTTTTTAATTCGGTTTTCTATAGTTTATAACGCTTTTGACATGAAATACATGAATTATTGATTTATTAAAAGAACTGCGTTGTTCATTTGATAATTGTACGCTTTTGCGATATACAATAATTACATTGAAGACACATTTGTCCACAATACGAAAGGCCCGGTGCACACATGCGTACCCGCGCGGTAAAAAAACGCATATGTGCACTGGCGCTAAACACTAGGGTATATCGAAAACACTGGTATATTGAAAAAATTGATTATATTCGAGGACAGCTATACGTTCTTTTTTATAGTTATCGCTTCTGAGCTTTTAGGTACTTAAGTTATAAAATTAAGCAAAAGCGCATCAAAACTTGCAGTTAAGAGAACGTGCATTTTATTTGTGCATATGCTTTAAATATGATGAATAATTTGCGGTTGATGCTTCTATCTGCGAAACCCTGTTTTGCCTCTTAATAAAATCCACAGACAATAAAGACTAACGTTGATCGGCATCTCATGTTGTCTTTGTTCTATATATTCATAACTGATGGTTTTTAATTTGGCATTGGTACTTTGGTTGAAAGCTTCGCTGGAAAGCGTTTTTTTTCTACCTTCTTGCTTTTTTCAATGGGATCCCATGTGGACCCGTTTCGGCAATTACCTTTTTTTATTTTAACTTTTCCGCATTCAATTGAAGCTCTCAGCATTTATATTGTTCTCTTTCAGATGGAAATAAAAACGCTGCACTCCTTGGACACAGAATATTCCGCCGATTCGATTGAATGGTGTCCCCATCCGAATTTCCAAACTCATTTCGTATGCGGTACATATCAACTGGAGGGTAATACTTCCGAGTCTTCTTCGCCACCGTGTCGCCGAAAAGGTCGAATATACCTGTTCCAGTTCAAAACAAAAGAAAATGAGTTCACCGAACTCTATCGTCTTGAAACTGCAGCCATTCTCGATATGAAATGGTTATATCAGGCAAATTTAGAATTTCCTATTCTAGCCGCTGCCAACGCACTCGGACAAATTCAAGTCTTCAAATTAGAAAATGATAAGTTAATCCTAAAGTCCACATATGATCTTAACACCGAATTTCACAATCTATTGGCTCTATCTTTGGACTGGGATTGGACTACATCAACTACTGTGGCCGACAATCGAAGGATACTCTCCTCAGACTCTAAAGGAGACATAACATTATTACAATACAACGGAGAAAGTTTGGAAAAATTAAGCAGCTGGACAGCGCATAGTTTCGAGGCTTGGATCTGTGCATTCGACAAATGGGATTCGAATAGAGTATTCACAGGTGGTGATGACACCTTTCTGCATGCCTTCGATACAAGAGGCCCAAACAAAATTCTTACAAATAAATCGCACATCGCGGGTGTCACGTGTTTGCTGAGTCATCCGAAACATGAAAACATTCTATTGACTGGAAGCTATGATGAACGCTTGAGAATTTTCGACACGCGATCTATGAAGAATCCGGTCTTTGAAATCAATCTCAATGGAGGCATTTGGAGGCTGAAGCCTGATCCGTATGATAGAAACCTTGTATTGGCCGCTTGTATGTACAAGAATTTTAGTATTGTTGAATTGATGGATGAGCTGAGCGAAATGAAATTGGTCGGAGAGTACAACGAGCATGAAAGCATATGCTACGGAGCAGATTGGTGCTTGGACACTAGCAAAGGGAACAAAAGGGAGCTTTATATGGCCACATGCTCATTCTATGATCACAAATTGTGTATATCCAGTGTTTCGGAGAATAAATAGACTGTAATATTGTTGCATCAACAATGGTTTGGTTTTATAAATAATTGTTTATTTTGTAGCTCGATTAGCAAACAGCAAAGGTTTACATGTGATTTTGTTGTTATATATTTTGCCATTGTCCACGTTGCATTCCTCCGCTGGCCGTTTAACACATAGGGTGGTATGCATAAAAAAAAGTATTTACTTCAAGTAAAAGGTTTAAGTAAATACTGAAAGGTAGAAGTGGAAGTAGTAGTAGAATTTGAAGTAGAAGCTCCGATTTTAAGTATTTACTTCGTTTCATTTACTGAAAAAAAAAAAGTTTTTACTTGATTGCAAATACTTTAAGTAAATACTGAATTTATTCAAGTAAAAAGGTACTTAGAAATCGCCAGATATCATAGTAAATACTTATTTGTTTTAGTAGATGCTATGAAATTTTCAAGTTGGTCGATAGCAACTTGAAAAATTTCCAGTATTTACTGCAAAAAAACAAGCACATACTAGTTTTTCTGCATTCCAAAAAAGTATTTACTACAAAAATGCATGCGAAGAGAAGTAAATGCTTTTACTTGAAGTAAATATGCACCTAAACTTAGTGTTTACTTCATTTTATGCATGCCAAAAATAGTATTTACTTAGAAAATCCTCAGTAAAAGCATTTACTGTCTTTTATGCATACCACCCATAGTGTTGTTGGATGTTGGTACATACCAACTAATAATAAATAATCATATTTATTAATTTTAAAAATTATGCCACTTGTTGGTATGTTTTATCATAGACACATATTACTAGATGGTGCATTTCATATATCTAAAGGAAATGGTTATTCCCAAACACCCCAATATCTAGATGGAGCCACCGTGAAAATATACCTCAAACTCGGATACATGCTGCAAAGCACTTTATTTGCGGTGTACTGTTGAGAAACATTTCCGATCAACGTGAACCGTGGACTTCGTTGGCTTCTCAGTGGAGTTCATACCTGATTCTTCTTTATTTTCCTTTTTCGAAAAACAAAACAAATAAACAAAACGTTCCTTCGTTTTTACGGCATCAAGTATCCTAATGAGACTTTTGATATCTATACAAGTATACATCTATACATTATAATAAAACTGTAGGACTTTTCTTTGACAGCTAAAAACTCGAAAACTGCTGGGCAGATTTCGATGAAACTTTTTTTTAAATGTTCCTTAAGACTGTAAAACTGCTATAGGCTATGTCGTTTATAGCCACGTCCTTAGGAACAGTTTTTAGCCAAAATGTATTTTCTGAAGTGAAAATATATACATACACATATACCTTGCTACAAATGGATGTTTATATTTTTGCGATAGTCATACAAAAACAATACGTATGCTACACATTCCAAAAGGGTTGATTTGTTTTCGCAGTGAGTGCTATGGTCAGTTGTATTATATAGTAGGTATGTAATTATGTATATTATGATCGTATGTCCGATGCATGCAGGATGGGGATGGGGTGCGTCGTGCGTGCTGCAGTATGGCATGGTGTCAAGAAATATAAAGCAGTGCGAACTCACCTTAAGAGTGAACATATCGCCGCCAGATGTCAGCTAAGTTTGGTTGCTTCGAACTCGGGAAACAGAGCTAAACAATTGTGACATTTATTAATAAATATACGAATTCGCCTTTTCACATTTGGTAGCCATCAGTCGCCGAGTTTGGAAGCAGCCCAGCCTAGTTGACGAAAAGTAAGTTTATCGAATATTGTATGCATATTATTAACTTTGTCTATTTATCAGAGAATAAACTATTCAGAGCAAAAAGGATCGTTATATTCATTCAACGCATACCCAAGACTCGGCGACAACTTTATTCTTTTTCTGGTTAAAACCCGCAGCCAGCGGACAGACAGAATTTTCCAGAATAGCCGCCGCCATATACCAGCCCAAGGAAAAATCTTATAATTCCGGAATTTTCCAATGCCAGTTGCCATTACAGTAGGTTTCTCAGTCCACAAACGGGAGAAGTGCATATTTTATAGCTGTCAAAAACTCTCGACTTATAGGCAGCCATTTTACTTTTCGCCGCGATCGGGAGAAGTGCGTGCATTTAAATCGCACGAAAGAATTTGATTGGCTGTCATTTAACCTTTCGCCCCGATCGGGAGAAGTGCGTGCATTTAAATCACAACAAAAGAATTTGATTGGCCGCCTAAATCCATTTCGCCACAATCGGGAGAATTGAGTGCATTTCTGCTACGAAATAATCGCCATCAATTATTATTGCCGGAAATTAATATTTATCCAGTTTGAAATATCAAAGTTAATAAACCAGAAACCATTCGTAAGCATCGTTGATTTATTGAATTAACTACTGTGCAATCATTTGCTAAATTTGTAGGCCAATGCAAGGAGAATTCGACGCGAACAAAAGGTTAACCCGGCAGGCCGCAAAACTTCTCGGAAGTTCAGGGGTGACTATGAGTTCTTCCGATGATGAAACCACACACGAAACCAATTCGACAATTGTGGAGACGCATGCTAATGATGGGGGACTAGAGAAGCAAATACAGATATTGCGTGCAAAGCTAGAAACGGTCACAGCGTTTGCCGTAAAGGAAAAACAGGAGCGACAGCGCCTCGAAAAACTTATAAAGGAGCATCAAAAACACGACACTTTGTCGAATGTTGTCACATCTGCTTCAGCGAGTGCCACTATGAGTACTTCGTCCTCTGTCGTAAATGCGTTTTTGCTTGAACCCGTAACTTCTGCAACAATAGTCTGTTGTAGTGGCTCTGCACCCACTACTGTTACTGCTACAATAGCTTCTACGACCGCTTCGTTTGCTACAGCGCCCATTTGTAGCAGTTCTGCCTCGTTCTTTGGAGCCATGTCCACAGAACAAATTGCACGTCCTCCGTACGCTCCGTATTCTTGGTTACCAGCAAATTCTTCATCGATGCAATATATGCAGCAGTTTCCTGTTTCTACAGTGAACCTTACACCATGTAGTTCTACTAATACCGACACGATTCCAACTTTCTTACCGCCGCTTAATGCTTTACAGACTCTGGACCAGCACTACGTCCCGCGGGCATGCCTACAACCGCAACTAACTCAACAGCCATCGACATCTTCAGCTGGTGGCTTTCATCGTAAGCTACATGATTTACCGGAGTTTCATGGCAAAGCAGAGGAGTGGCCAATGTTTTGCACGGCCTTTATGGAATCCACAAACATGTTTGGATATAGTAAAGTAGAAAACATGTTCCGCCTGCAGAAAAGCATCAAAGGGGAAGCGAGAGACGTAGTTGAATCATTGCTAATACATCCCAATAACGTCGAACAGGTCATGGCTAATTTAGAATTCCGTTTCGGACGTCCTGAGTTTTTAGTTCAAAGTCAGCTAAAGAAGGTAAGGGAAGTTGCGCAAATCCCAGAGAGCAAATTAGAGCTTATCATACCATTCGCCACGACCGTGCAAAATCTCACCGTGTTCCTGGAAGCGAGTGATATGCAACAACACATGGCGAATCCTACCCTACTTGATGAATTAGTAAGCAAACTCCCGATGAGCAAGAGGTTGGAGTGGGCCCAGTGTAGCGTCTGTGTACAGCCATATGCTACCATCAGACATTTCAATGACTGGTTGAGCCGAATAGCACGTCTGGTGTGTGTCATCTCTACTTCATCGTTGTCTTCATCGACTCAAGGAAGAGGAGAATCCAATCCGAGAACAGGAAATGTACTGCATGCCAACCACGCCTCTACAACGACATCTGGAAACGGTACGTGTCGGCATTGCAAAGGGAGACAGCATCCAGTAGCAGAATGTAGCAGCTTTTTGAAATTAGATACTCCATATAAATGGGAGTTCGTGAAGCGGAACAAGCTTTGCTTCGGATGTTTGAAGTATGGCCACGATGTAAGGGCTAGAAAAATATGCAATATCGACAATTGTACTAGGATGCACCACCAATCTCTTCATGAAGTGGAACCAACGAAGGAATCAACGATGACCAGGGAAAGCAGAGAAAGGACTGATGATGATGATCAAAACCCCATACTAAATTGCAACAAGGAAGGAGATTCTACAGTGCTCTTCCGTGTGGTACCCGTCAGAATCTACAACGGTAAGAAAGTTGTCCGAACTTATGCGCTGTTCGATGAAGGCTCCTCCGTCACCATTATGAGCTCTGATTTGGCAACGCGATTGGAACTGAGCGGAAAATCTAAGAACTTGAACCTACGCTGGCTTGGACGAGAGACGCTATCCAAAACATCGATCGTTGTGGACGTCAAAATAAGTGCTGACCATGAAAGTGGAGAGAAATTTGAGATGGTCGGCGTGCAGACAGTCAAAGACCTATGCCTACCAACCCAAACCTTCGTCGCGTCGGAGATAGAGTTGAACAATCAAGTAATGGTCCCTCTGGAGGAATCCAAAGAAGCAAAGCCCGAAATACTCATTGGTCTTGACAACAGTCACCTTGGAGCGCCACTTGAATCTATTGTCTCGCTAAATGAAGGACCTATCATATCTCGCACAAAGCTGGGTTGGGTAGTATACGGGAAAACTGCATGTAGACTTGGAATTAACGCTCAGAACGCAATCGCACTGTGTAGCAGTCGATCCCGAGAATCAGACATGCGGTTGGATCGTATTGTCGAGGAGTATTTTTGTATAGAGAACTTTGGAGTTAAGGTACCTACAGAGAAGTTGATCTCTGATAAAGACAAAAGAGCGTTAAAGCTTTTATCCGAAACTACGATTAAAGTCAATCACAGATATCAAACTGGTTTACTGTGGAAAGATGATCAGCCCAAACTACCAGATAGTTACCAATTAGCCAGGAGGAGACTATTGAGCCTTGAGACCAGAATGCGACAAGATCCAGAGTTTGCTGCCACATATAAAGACATCGTTGCCAGCTACGTTGAGAAGGGATATGCCAAAAAGCTGACGTCTACTGAGGTAGAGTTACATACCCCCAGGACCTGGTATCTGCCTCACTTTGGAGTCAAAAACCACAACAAGCCAGGGAAAATTCGTTTGGTATTTGACGCAGCGGCAGAGGTAAGTGGCCTTTCACTTAATTCATTTTTATTAAAAGGTCCGGATGACAACATGCCGTTGGTAGCAGTGTTGTACAACTTTCGAATAAGGCGGGTAGCAGTAATAGGTGATATAAAAGAAATGTTTCACCAAATCCGAATGCAACCGGAAGATCAGCATTCACAGCGGTTTCTCTGGAGAGACGATACAGACAAACCAATCGATGTCTACGTGATGCAGGTGATGACATTTGGAGCGAGCTGTTCACCTTGCTCAGCAAACTTCGTCAAGACTCTTAACGCTTCTAGATTCGTAAGAGATTATCCGCGAGCTGTCAAAGCCATACTTAGCCACCACTATGTGGATGATTACGTCGACAGTTTTGAAAGCGTGTCGGAGGCCATCGAAGTAACAAAAGCCGTTATCGACATACATAAAAGTGGCGGTTTTGAATTGCGTAACTTTATATCCAACTCTAAAGAAGTGTTAGATTCTATTTCTGGGAAAAATGAAGAAAATCCGGGTCAAACAATCGATATGAACATTGAAGCTTCAGCAACCACTGAAAGGGTCCTCGGAATGTGCTGGGATGTCGTCGAAGACGTGATTGTTTTTCGGTTGAAATTCCCTCGAGTCAGTGAAGCTATAATGATCAATGATAAGTGCCCTACAAAAAGAGAATTTATCAGTATTGCCATGTCCATATTCGATCCGTTCGGAATGATAGCGAACTTTGCTCTTCCTCTAAAATTGCTGCTACAGTCAATCTGGCGGTTTGGCGTTCAATGGGATGACCCAATTCCAAATGAAGTCTTCGTGCGATGGAGGCAGTGGAAGGCAGAATTACCAAAAATAACACTAATAAAGATTCCTAGATGTCATAGTCAATTCTTAACCCGAGCCAAGAAGATAGATATTCATACATTCGTGGATGCCAGCGAAGAAGCCTTTAGCGCCGTCACCTATCTTCGAATCGAATATAACGACAAAGTTTTTGTGTCGTTCGTGTGCGGAAAAACCAAATGTAGTCCAAAAAAATTGATCTCAATACCTCGTCTTGAACTGTCAGCTGCCGTTTTGGGAATTCGTCTCTATAATTCCATCGTATGCCACCACAATTTGCGGTTCATCGACAGCGTATTTTGGACCGACTCAAAAACAGTTTTACATTGGCAGCGATCAGATCCTCGTCGCCACAAGGAGTTCGTAGCCTTCCGAATTGCCGAAATAATGGCTAGCAGTCAAGTCACTCAGTGGCGTTGGGTTCCGTCGAAGCTGAATCCAGCGGATGAAGCTACCAGAGCTCACTTTCCCCCACAATTCGTACCTGACAACAAGTGGATAAATGGACCAGCCTTTCTCTATGATGCGGAAGCCGAGTGGCCTAAGATGCCGGTTGACATCTCCAGCCATGAATGCAAGGAAGAATTACGTTCAAGGTACGTGCTTAGTGTAAATTTAGCTAACGATAACGATTCGCTCTTCGATGCAACCAGATTCTCTAGCTTTTTAAGACTACGAAGAACAATAGCCAGGGTCGTCCGCTTCATCGATGCCTGCCGACGCAAGCCTACGGAGCACGGAGAACTATCCGTAACTGAACTTAAAAACGCCGAACGTATTATATGCTCGCAAATACAGAAAGAAGTGTTTAGTGAAGACATCGCTAACTTGCGCCAAAACCTACCTGTGAACAAAAGTAGTCAAATCTTCAAATTAACACCGTATCTTGACGCTCATGGAATCTTGCGTGTACTTGGACGAATTGATGCTGCCACAACAATACCTTTTGCCACAAGACGCCCTATTATACTGCCCAAGAATCACGCGGTAACGAAGTTAGTTGTAAATGAATTCCACCGCCGTTTACGTCATCAAAATGAAGACACTATAGTAAACGAGGTACGACAGTGCTTTTGGGTCCCAAGTCTACGCTCAGCAGTAAAGAAAAGCAAAAATGAATGCCAGTTATGCCGAATTCGACGAGCCAAACCAATTCCACCGATGATGGGTCAGCTGCCACAAGATCGCCTTACTCCATTCGTCAGACCATTTACTTACACCGGAATTGACTATTTTGGACCTGTCAACGTCACCATAGGCCGAAGGACAGAGAAACGTTGGATTGCACTTTTCACCTGCCTTACAATCAGGGCTGTTCATCTTGAGATAGCTGCCGATTTGTCAACAGATGCTTGTATCCTATGCATCCGCAATTTCATCAACCGTCGAGGGATTCCTCTACGCATCAGGAGTGACAATGGGACGAACTTTGTAGGAGCAAGCAAGGAGCTATTGTCTAATGATATCTTCGATAACGAGGCCATCAAGATGGAGCTTTCCTCAGTCGGAATCGAATGGGTATTCAATTGCCCATTGAACCCACATGCAGGAGGATGTTGGGAGAGACTCGTTCAGTCAATAAAACGAGTATTGTCCTACGTTCTCCACGAAGTAGCGCCTAAAATCGAGACTCTACAAAGTGCATTAATCGAAGCTGAAAATATTGTCAACTCGCGACCGTTAACGCATCTACCAGTGACAGTTGAAGACGAAGAACCCCTTACTCCAAACCATTTTCTTATGGGTGTCTCAAATTCCACTCAAACTCCAGGCCTAGTTGAAGAACGAGCGCTTTGTCTCCGAAAGCAGTGGAGGGTGAGCCAGCAGCTAAAAAATCGCTTTTGGAAGCGTTGGATGCGTGAGTACTTGCCGGTGCTAACCAAAAGATGCAAATGGTTCGAACATACAGCGCCACTCAAAATTGGAGACTTAGTTCTTGTATGTGACATCGAAGTGCCTAGAAGCCAGTGGACCCGTGGAAGGATAACAAAAGTGTTTCCAGGACCAGATGGACAAATTCGCTCTGCTGAAATAAAAACCAAAATGGGGACTCTTCGCAGACCTGCAGTGAAGTTAGCTGTACTCGAAGTTAGTGAGGCTTCGGAGCGAGGCTCGGTCGCCTCACGGGGGGTGGAGTGTCAAGAAATATAAAGCAGTGCGAACTAACCTTAAGAGTGAACATATCGCCGCCAGATGTCAGCTAAGTTTGGTTGCTTCGAACTCGGGAAACAGAGCTAAACAATTGTGACATTTATTAATAAATATACGAATTCGCCTTTTCACATTTGGTAGCCATCAGTCGCCGAGTTTGGAAGCAGCCCAGCCTAGTTGACGAAAAGTAAGTTTATCGAATATTGTATGCATATTATTAACTTTGTCTATTTATCAGAGAATAAACTATTCAGAGCAAAAAGGATCGTTATATTCATTCAACGCATACCCAAGACTCGGCGACACATGGGGTATATTAATAATCTTCATAAGAGAAGAGAAGAGACGTGTAATACAAAACCGGTTTCATTTCAGAATTTCATTCGCTATGTGGTATGGTAACAGTGTAGGGTTGGGGTAGGTAGTTGTTTGGATTCCATGGGAAGAGGGAAACAAAGGAAAGGAAAAGCAATATACCTACATATAAACAAGTGGCAAGATCATGGAGAGGGAGGGCGATGCAGAGAGTGCACAAGCACATTATAATAAAATGTGATTTTCATGATTTCTATACAGTCGGCAGTCGGCAAATTGCAGCGCGTGTTTTCCATTTCCAGCGTCACGCGACATAGCTGAATCAGTATGCTATCATACGCGGCTTTGAAGTCGATGAATAGGCGGTTGGTCTTTTCCAGGATTTGCCTTAGTGTGAAAATGTAGTCTATAGTACTACAGTCGACCTGCCGGGCCGGAAGCCACACTGGTACTTGTCGATTAGTGTGTTGTAGAACGATTTAAAACGTTCACACAGTATACGTTGGATAGGATCTTGTATGCGATGCTAGAAGAACTTGCCAATTGCTTCATACGCACGCTTTCGTCATTTACTGCTTTTTGTACGCTGCTTGCTTGCAGCTTGCATATAAACAACATCTGTCCACGGAGCGGCAAAGTCGCACTTATGTAGTCTCAAGCAATCCGCATGCAGCTTGGGCTGGTCATTACTCAAGCGTGTTGGAACTTGCAAGACGCATGGCCGTTACTTTTTTTAATTGTTGATTTCGGCTGACTGAAATGACCTATAGGCAGGCTATATTTGTAGCTTGAATTAAGCCTATATGATGTTTCGTGGACAATGCTTAGGCCTACTGTCCACGTAGCTCCGCTTCATACGCATGCTTAGGTCATTTGCAGCTTGTTGTACGATTGCTTACAGCTCAAACGGGTAAACGGCGGCGTTTAATCAATACCTTTCTTCGCCTTCGCCAGGGGTGCGTCACATAATTTTGGATTTTATGTGCGCGAGTTATGTCCCAGATTAATTATAAGTTACGTCCTAATTGAATAATAAATTTTACGTAGTAGTTTATACAATACTTTTATTAAAAAATTAATAATTTTGCTTTACAAAAAACTAAGCTTGATTCTGAGACGAGTTGATAAAAAAACAGGTCTAGGTGTAGAGTTGTTTATTTTGGGTGCATAACTCCTCCCGCCTAGGTTTAAACTGATGAATTGAAGTTCAAAACGATATCTGCTGCAAGACAATCTTGGTAGTAATTAGTTGATTTCTATCATTGCTTTGGAACTCCCCTATTTAATCTTTTTAGAGAAGAGTCAGCCCCATTTCAGGATTTCTACTCTTCAATTTTTTTTTTTAAAAGGAATATCTGCTTATAAGTTGATTTAAACATAGAAAGGTGTTGCAAGTCTATTTCTTAATTAAAAACTAAAAACTAAAACTAAAAACTAATTATGCTTCAAACTTCAACAAGGCTAAAGTAGAATTAAGTTACTCAAAATTAATTCATTGTGCAACGTTTATTAAAAGAAAACAAAGGCTAATTTTAGGCGATTATGATTAGATTACTTTACGTTTTACCTTTATCTTTTGTTCATGAATTTTTCGATTATTTGTGTCAATTGTTTCAGTCATTTCGTACTTTAAACGTTCTCTCTTCCGGTCATACTTGAACTTGTGACATATTTCGCAACCATTTATTAAATGACTAATTTTGCTTTTCATAGAAGAAAAATATGAGTACCGTTTTAGGTGTTCTAATGTTTCGGAAATACCCCTATGATTTGAACTTGTGTTGTGGTCTCGTATTAACTTCTTTTGGTCGTCTGTATCTATGATGTCATTTAGAAATATTTTACATTTAACTAACTTAATGCGTGAATTGCTCCTATAATAGTTCGAATACATAGTTTGAATTGCATTAAATATGATATCGTCTGTTGAAATAGCTGTAAGTTTCTTAAGCATTAGGTTGTTTTCAAATATAAATTGTATAGTGCTAGGATCGGTTGTATCGTTACATTCTATGATATGTCTTTTTTACTTTTAAATAGTATCCTAAGTTTAGCGGAAGGCTTTTTGAGATGTTCGTTTCTGGTAATAACAAGTTGTCTTGAAAATTCATTTAACGGTCTTTCGGATATAGGGACTCCATCGTTCATATCCTCATATCCTGAGTCGAAAGTTGATAAACTTTCAAATTCATCGATGTTGTTTTGTATCGACATTGAATCGGTATTAATTGGGTTTGAATCGCTAGCATTTACTTCAATCCGAGAGAGAGCATCCGCTTTAGAATTTGGTTTAAAATTCAACGGAATTTTAGCGTTTCCAGTTTCTAAAAGAGATTTCATCAAATCAATTTTGATACCAAGCTTTTTCATTAGGTCTGTTCCGATGAGACCATCGAAGTACACATGAAACTTGAAAACCAAAAACGACAAATTTTCCATAGAGTATAACTCGGGTAAGCCAAATAGAACAACTTTTTTATTAACCAAATCAGTGCCGAAAATTGTTTTGATTTCAATAGGTTCAATGTCAATGACTTTCATACCTTTAATTATGTCAGGGCTGATAAATGATCTATTGCTACCTGTATCAACTAAAAATTTAAGATTGCTACCGTTCAAACTCTTTATAGTTATGTAAGGTAAAAGGTGAGAGTTGTAGTTGTTTATATCCGACTGGCTTTCCGAGGCACTTAAACGAGAATTTTGGTCATCTACTTCAACGCAATGAATTTTTTTCGAAATGGTAGGTATTTGGTTGGAAACAGTAGGGTTGTCTAAGTACGGATATTGATTTTGAACATAACAGCCATTTGGATATTCCCATTCTGGATTTATAACCCCGTTATTATCGTAATGATAATATCCTTCTACATTAAATATTTGGTTTTGCCGATTTTGAAAATTATTTGTCCTAAAAGAACGATTAGAAATTCTGTTAGTGTTGCCACTTGACACGTCCATTGGTTCAGGGGGTGTGAAACGTCTTATACCAGAGTTATAATCATTATTTCGGTGTGGAATATTGATATTTGATCTTATAGTTGTTGACTGTGAATTTGGGTGAGGTATAGGGTTGAAATATTGCTGGGGATAACTTAATGGTGGTGGACTAAAATATGGAAAAATTGGAGATGTTGATGGTTGCGTATTATAAAGATTTGGTCTCTGTTGTCTCGTATCAATTGGTGTGTATTGTTGAGTATTTCCGTAATAAGTACAATTTTGCTCTTCTAAACAAAACTTAAAAGCCTCTGATAATTTACTAGGTCGCATTGATCTAATAAACGAACCTAAGGGTTCGCGTAAACCTGATACAAAACTATTCAGACACATTTCCTCGTATAAATCCCTTTTAGATTGAATCACGTGTGAATTCTCTTCATGAACTCTAACGATCCACGATTTTCGAGTAAAATATCTCAACAGTGTCCTGATTTTGTCTAAGTTTATGCAGATCCCGTATTAGGTTAGTCTCATTCCGTTTGTCTGAGTAGTGAATTGCCAGGTTACTTTTAATCTCTTTCCATTCTAGAGGGGTGCCATACATATTTAATATTTCATTGGCCTCACCGATTATTTTGTTGCGAATAGAACGTAAAATTATCTTTTCATAACTCGACCCTCTAATTTGCGGCATAAGATTCAAAATTTCTTCCACGTTATTGATGAAATCATAAAGTAAGCGCGGATTGCCATCAAATGTGGGGACATCCTTAACCGCTTCAGGAATCCTGAGCGTGTTAAAAGCGTCCATAGCAATTTGATTTAGCGCCATTGAAGAACGGTTAACTAACCAGTTACTATGCGTTTCTTGTATCGTGATAGCGTCTTCCTTTACGATTTCAACGGTACTATTCGCGGATAGCACAAATTTTCTAGCAAATTCACTTAAGAACCCTTGTTGAAATTTTTCTAAATTAATTCTAAATTTATTATCACTTTTTATTTAATTTAAACACCTTTTTATGTTGCACCTTATACTTTTTGTTGACTAGACTCATAGAAATATAAACTGAAGAGTAGAACCAAAACGGGACTTACCCCACCAACAGATTTGATTGATGTTCCTTCGATGAGATGATTAAATAATGTTGACTACCAAGGTTGATATGCGATACTCCGAGAATCAGTCGAAGATTGCAGAGGTTGACTACCAGGGTTGATATGCAATGCTCCGAGAAACAGTCGAAGATTGCAGAGGTTGACCACCAAGGTTGATATGCGATGCTCCGAGAAACAGTCGAAGATTGCAGAGGTATCCGTAAATATATTATTGGATATGATGATGAATATTGTCTTCACTGGGTGCTTCTATCTGCGAACGATGATTTCGCCAAAGAGGAACGAGGTTCTTTGCTACGATTCCGATATTCCCTCGAAAAACGTATCTTTTGTCTTTAGGTTCTTTGCTACGATTCCGATATTCCTTCGAAAAAGTATCTTTTGCCATTAGACTGCACCAGTTATGTCCCAGATTAATTATAAGTTAGGTCCCAATTGAATAATAAATTTTACGTAGTAGTTTATACAATACTTTTATTAAAAAATTAATAATTTAGCTTTACAAAAAACTAAGCTTGATTCTGAGACGAGTTGATAAAAAACAGGTCTAGGTGTAGAGTTGTTTATGTTGGGTGCATAACTCGCGCATTCATATTGAAATGCGTGTGCTTCAGTCGCGCGATTGAAATCGCATGTGTGTTTCGGGCCTAAGTTAACACATTAATTCTTCAATAAACACAATCGACTAGGTACATTTTCTCTTTCTCATGATTTAATTTTTTTTTTTTTTTTTAAATATTTGCATAATCTCACCCCTACCTTTTAATAAAATAAAACTGTTTTCTTTTGATAAAATAAAATAGAATAAAGTGCACCTTCCGGAATTATTATGAAGGTAGGTACAAATTTCAGTTTTATTTTTACTAATTGCTTCGTTGCAAATGCTGATGTGTAGTATGTAATCTGTATTGCAATGTGATGTAGGCCTAATCATTCACTTCAATCTACTACCATTACTAGATGTGAAATATGTCGGTGAATTTGAGTATTTTATTCACTCATTTTCCAAATGGTGCGCAAGGTATTTCATTCTCTTAAGCTACCTTTTAGAACGAAGTAAGAGTAAGTCTTCTCTTACCTCTTGGTATTTACATTCTGGTAAACACTAAACAGGTAAACTCTAAATCCACGATCCACAAAGCCACCACAGGGCACCGGTGACGTGAGTACGTGACGACGGCACGGCACCCAACAATAATTCTCTCTTAATGGGTTTTGATCATTCTCGTTTCATGGTAGATTATACCTGTCTTTCATTTTACGTACCTAAGCTACTGCCTCTACCACCCATACAAGCATTTTTAGTCAGCATTAATTTATTCCCCTTCTTGGACCAAACAACCTGTTCTCAATTCTCATATCCATGAAGCCAACAACAAGAAACAGCACCGCGAATCTCTTCTCGATCAAGGCTGGCCTGACCGATCATTTCAGTCAGTTTTTAGTTAGTGTGGTATTGAGCGCGAGTTAAAACTGCTTTCTGGAGTCGATTGTTTTCCATATAGTAGCGCGTTACATGTAATTTATCTATCCACTTTAAGTGAAGGGCGAAGGCAAAGGAACAAAATTAAATTATTCAAATAATAATGTAAATTTTACGAAAATATTTCGTTATAATTACGCTAAAGTGCATTAAACACAGTTGCTTCGAATTTTTCTATAAAAAAGTGCACCAAAAATATAGTTAAAATGTGAAAATATTTTCTTCATTTTCATCATGGTAATTGTCCACCATATCTCTCAGTTCAACTTTTGCGCATTGGAATTTTCACCACCGTGGTTTTGATATATTTTTTTGTTGGGGCCCATGGTGTTGTTGTTGGGCTTCAGTGTGTAAAGTTGTGTGGCTTGTTTTTCATCTCTCCTCCGTGTGGTGAATCTTGAATTCCATTACGAAAGAAAATAAAACTAATTGTTTTTGTTCATTAATGATTTCTTCTAATTTTTTTTGTTTAACTATTGAAAATATTTGAAAGTAAAATTACAAATTATGCAGTGCGTACGAAGTTCATATAAATATAATAAGCTGTGTACCTTTAATGGTAGTGTGGTAGTGTGGTAGAATAAAAGGTGAAGACCGTGTTCGTCTTCACCTCGTGTTATGATCGGTGCCATGCGTGTATGTGTGTAGCATGCATTTATGCAAAAAGAAGTGGAAAGAGTGCATTCTTCTGTGGAATGTGATGAAAGAAAATTTCGTTTAAATATGTATTTTTTAGCCATGATAAATTAACCCAGTTTATCGATGTCAGTGTAAAAAATAGAAAGGAAGACAAAAAAAGGAATTGTAAATTTAAATAGAATATTAAAATGAAGCAACAGCTTGGGGCCAATGGAATATTAAAGCAGGTTATCATATAATAATCCCATGCATATAACTTGGATACATATATGTAATTGGAATTTGTTCCCTTGTGTGGTAAGTTTGTATAAAATATAAATCCTTGCACAAGCATTTAAACAAATATAGTACCTATGTACCTGCTCTCTGATGATCTCCCTTAAAACATAGGTACCTCTATTTCAAGTGAGATCCATTGACTTTAAAATCCTATTTGTTTTTAAAATATTGAGAATCGTGATTCATCTTAAATGAAGATTGGGAGAGATACAAAAGACTGAGAAATTCCTATAAAAGAAACTTGGATAGAAAGAAACATAAAATTAATAATGCTGACGATCAGAAAACAATGTGGAAAACAATCAAAAGACTTGTCTTATGTGAAGTTTATGTGAGAGTTTAATGGTACAAAATTAAGTGCAATAAAATTTTACAATTCAATACCAAAAGTGCCGTGGATTTATTATGCTACCAGCAGAAAAACTAGATTTAAATTTGAAGGTAGTGGGTATCATGCCAAATAATAAAAGTGATTACAATTATTTAAGTAAAGAAATGATTAAAGACTGTTTCAATTATATTATAGGAATACGAATAGCTAGAATGAACAATCTAATCAATCTTTTGAAAAGTGGCGTATTTCCAAATAGTTGGAAAACAACTGTGATTGCCCCTGTGCCAAAAGTAGCCAATTCCAAAGAGTGTGAATATTTTACCCCTGTTAATACCCTATTCATACCGAGTCGGAAACTCTTAGCTTTAAAAAACAACATTGAGTAAGAAAGTTGCTATAAAAATCTAATTCTTTCGTAGAATAAGAATGAAAATAAATGTAGGTATTGGCATGGCAATTAAAATGTACAATACCATTATAAGGCCCCATTTTGAGTATTGCCCAACAGTATTACTATTGGATGCTGATAGTATGATGGACAAATTACAAAGATTACAAAACAAATGCGGTTGCGATGCGGTTTATATTACTTTGTAGCAGATATACAAATACATCTATAAGATTTATGGTAACGACATTAAAGTGTCATTACAGTGCCATACAGTACATTAATTTTTATATAATAAAATTAGAAATAATCTGTTACCACGATATTTGAACAAAAAATTTATCCTAAGATCAAATATACATACAGTCATAATAATTTGAGGTCAAATAACAATTTTCATTTAAACTTTTGTAGAAATAAGAAATCACAAAATGTTCTATTTTATAAAGGATTCATATATCCAAAAACTGTAAAAAATTGTAGGTATATATGCATAAACATTTTGTAAAATAGTATTTATTACTTAATAAACATTATTCAATCAATCAATCAATTCTATAATATACTTTCCAAACAAAAGAACTTAGCAGTGAATTAGGAAAGCAGGGCACTATATCTATCAATTGCCGCTTGTCTCTTAACGGGATGGCGGAACAATTTAAGATCCACCTTATATGGGTACCATACCCAGGCCATAGGAAAAGAACATTTCAGTTAATTGGACGGCGGACGAACTCGCTGCACAACTATGTCGACTCTTCCGGAGAAGTAGGATCTCTATTATGTGTATAGAGTATAGTGTATAGGTATACCTTTCTGTACTTGTAAACTCTTAAACAGACAAAATGCAATAGTAGTTTTGAAATCATTCGTTTCTGCGGCTGCACCCGTGGCCTGCCACCCTAACTTACATAATCTAACTATTGCCAAGCAGTCCTATCTGCGAATAATACGCAAAATTTGCTGATCGCAAGATTCTGTAAGATGAAAACGTCCAATCGTGTTTGTTTGCACAAACGTTTTGCTTCATGTAACTTCGAAAACGAATTGAATTTTCGTTAAAAAAAACGAAAGCTTTTCCATTGACGTTTTCGTTTTGTTTTGAAATTTTACTTTGGAAAGGAAAAGGAAGAAAATTTCAGTATCGACAAAATTCTGTATATTTTTTCTTTGAAAATACAAAATTTCGTATAACAGAATTAGGCGCCGAAAATTGAGGCACGAGTATGATAACTTATGCGCCGAAAATTGATAACGGTTTTTTGTTGAGGAGTTAAGTACAAAAAAAAGTTATTTATATCCGTGGAGGGTGTCTATCTCGCTTTAGGGGGGAGTTGTACAAAATAAATATATCTCGTGGGTAAGGACATCAAAACGATGACAATTACAAGAAGATCTAGACAGCATAAACATTTAGTTCAAAGTTTAGTTTAGTCAAACAAACTTAAGACGAATATTCAAAAGACGAAGTCCATTATATTTAAAACACAGTGCAATATTAATTTTAAAATAGAAGACGAAAATATAGAGCAAGTATATCAAATAAAGTACCTAGATGTATCATAGATAACAGTTTAAAGTTTGATAAACACGTTGACTATGTAGCTAAAAAAGTATCTAAGAAAGTGAATTTTTTACGAAGAATCAAAAGTAAATTAGATTTTAACGCATCTATCAGAGTGTATAATGTTATAATCAAACCGCATTTTGAATATTGCTCGATAGTGATTTTTTTATTAACGAATAATAACATATATAGACTACAAAATAATGCTAAATAAGGCAATGCGAATAATTTTAAAATGTAATCGTTACCCAAGTGTCGTTAATATGTTAAACCGTCTAAATTGGTTAAGTGTTAAACAACAATTGGTGTTAGATATTATTTTGTTTATTTATAAGATGAGAATAGGAGAATTGCCCTGTTATTTTAACGACCTAATTAGATATGTTGGTGAAGTACAGCCATATCAATTAAGAAATATTAACAACCTACGATTACCTTATTACAGGAATACAATGTCTAGAAATAGCATTATATACCTATAAAGGCTTTCAAATATTTAACACCTTGCCAGAAGAGCTTAAGTTAGAAACTAATTTTAATACTTATAAGCGCAATGTAAAAGAATTTGTAAAAAATCAGTTTTAATCGAATTTTGTAAATATGTAATATAAATAGCTTAATACTTTAAGTATAGGTACTAAAATGAAAAAAAAAATAATACAATGAAGAAATATAGATATAAATATATGAAAATATAGGTATCTGTTTTCCGAAATGCTGTTTATGCACCAATTCTATATTTTGGAGACATGTTTGCATAACAAAAAGCAAGGTTTAATATAATTTTTAAAATTTATTGAGAAAAAATATGTAGAAAAAATAAATTGAAATTCATTTACATAATTAAACAAAAACATAAGAGTAAACTTACTTCAAAGAAATATACATATAAGCAGTAAACATAACAAAGATAAATGTAAAGATAACAAAAATGCATGGCCAGAATGATTTAATTATTGCTATTGGCTTTAAATAAGCAACGTTGCTTAAATTTGGCCTCTGCGTCGAATTTCCTTCTTTTTAAGAACTGCTTTTTTTATATGCTTCCAATTCCGAACCCTTTCACCTATGTTTTTGTAAAAATAAGTTCGTACATCTTTTTCCTCCCAAGCAAGACTTTTAATCGGAAACACTTCGGTTCTACAATATTTTATTCGCTTACTACTGAAACATTTCAAAACACACACCTAAGTTTACTCAAAACATCCAATAATTAGATATTGTAAATATTTTATTCGCTTACTGCTAAAACATTTCAATAATTCGCACATTTTTCCTAAACAAGTATTTTGTATTACACAGACAGTAGGTATGTATGTACTTAAACAGCAAGAATTCGTGGCAGTTTTAGAAACTTACAATGCTGAGCTGAATTTTTAATTTTCACTTTTCTCCGATAAAAAAAATTTCGAATCGACCGTCCGAACTCCGAAGCCCTTATGGTCCGATTGCATGGCAACACATCACACGTTACAAGTCTGGTCCTGGCTTTAGGTACTTAAACCAGCGTTACCGATGGACAATTTGAAAATGTCTCCAAAAAAGGTCGCCCGAGCCAAAAAATGCGTCCCACTGAATTTCGTTCAGGTTTAAATTAAACAGTTTATTGCAAAAAAAAAAAAAAACAAAAATAGGAGAGCATTTATTTTCTTACCTACTGAAATAAACTTAAAGTTAAAAAAAATAATGAAAAAATAACAGTTCATGTAGGTATATAGTTTTTTTGTTTGGTGTGCGCTAGACCCGTAAATCCTCAAAACTTATTGATCTGGAATCAGGGGTGGTCTAGAAAATTCTGAAAATCCCAAATGAAAAGCCGGAAAATCGACAAAAATCTAAATTTCCATTTTGTATGGGAGTATACACCATCAATGATATCAAAACTCGAAAACCACCAAACCGATTAAACTCAAATTTTGGGAGAATCTTTGCTCTATTAGCTTAATAGAGTTTCTGCAAAGTTTGGTGAAAATTGGACAAAGGGGCTTGGCACCTCCCATACAAAAAATTCTTAAAAATCGTATATCTCGAAAACCACAGAATAAATTGATCTCAAATATGTATTGAGAAAATCTTTGTTATTGGCCCGAAGGTGTTTCTGTGAGATTTGCTAAAAATTTGATGAAGGGGCCTGGAACCTCCCATACGATAAAAATGCATTTCAAAAATTGTAAGATTGTTGACATTGAAGTGCATTGTACCTACTTACAAATTCGAATAGGGTGGGACTGGAAATCGGGGAATGGCACGACCCATACAAGTTATTTAAAACACTATAGCTTTAGCTTTTGAATTCATTTGAATTATTCGAAAGTGTTTCATTTAATCACTAAACGAAACTTAAACTGTAGACAGTGCGGCCAATATTCCCGATCTCATTGAGTTTGGTACCGTACCGTACCGTAGTACCGTTTGGTACTATGCGCCTGTGGAGAATTATTAAAGCAGAAAACACACGCAAATATGTATGTATTTCTTTTTTCAAAATGTTTGGGTGTTATTTGAGAAATAAATTGAAGCTTTGAAAATGCGTCCCAATGTCGCCTGTATTTGTGAAAGGGGTCCAAAAAACGATTATTTCGAATTGTGGTCGCCACGCGTCCCGACAGTAGAAAAGTCGCCATTTGGCGACATATGTCGCCCATCGGTAACACTGACTTAAACCTGTGAGAATCAAGAAAATGTTCCTTCTCCGTGATTCTCATGAATTCGTGAACCTTATTATAATGAAAGAAATATTTGTTTTTTGAATATTTTTCTCTTAAAATACACAAAATTCTTGAAAGTACCGTACGACAAAATCTCGAAAATCGCGGCGATTTTTAACACCAATCATTTTCAGATATTTTTGAGATTTTGTCTTTCTAGAATTTTTTTCGACATTTTTTGTTTTCGAGATTTTATGGTTTCGAGATTTTTTTTCGGCATTTTTTTTCGACATTTTGTTTTCGAGATTTTGGGTTCGATATTTAGAGATTCGGTTAAAAGTGGCCAACCCCCGCCGCATGTATGGTAGACCCTGGGGATCTCTTCAAAGATCACACACTGCATCTATCCAATCATGATTAGGCCCATCATATAGATACAACTCAGGTAGGTACTAAAGTCGTTAACATCCATTTATTCACGGACAGTCAAGCATCAGCTATAAAAGCCCTTAGCTCATCCATTATTGACACCAAATCAGTACTGTACAGTATTGCGCCAAGAACAAAACCAGAATAATGGTGGGTTCCCGTTCATAAGGTAATTGAACGAAATGAAAAAGCTAATGAACTTGCCAGAAGAGGCTCAGAAACCCCCATAGTGCCGACTATGTCTTGACGAAGACGAAACTGCAGAGCATATCATATGTGAATGACCGGTTCCTTACGGATGTAGATAAGGACATAATAAGTACCTTCCTAATAATTAAGGAAATCATCTGCTGAATGCATCATCAATTGCATTAGGAAAGTACAGACTCTACTGTCCTAAATTTAATTCTTTAATTCTAAGCATAGTAGATCTTTTAGGTCGATGTGCATTATATTGCTCTGGCGAGCTGACCAAAGGACAATGTACGCTATTCGTTTGCTGATGTAAATGTCTTCATTGGAGAAATCATCTTTTGTTTTTGGTAAAAAGGGTCACAAGTGCGCATATTTTCCTCCGAGGCTTAATGTGTAACCAGCAATTAGCTGCTATCGCACAAATTAAAGAACTGAATCCACAAAATTTAATTTATACATATTATCTATCATGCATTAATACAAAAGCGAATAGTCGCGTTAGACCCCCAATGAACAACGAGTTCAAACGAGATTTGAACAATATTTTCAGGTTTATTTTTACATATTATTATTCATTATTTTATTTATTATCTTCTTGAGAACAGCGCGAGAAGATACTAACAAAATAGACAAATTAATGCTTCCCTTAATAGATGACGATAATGTATTGAAATCAGAGTTTTCTTTCGAAATCTTGATGTCAAAATACTAGGCATTTTTTACGCCTTAAATATGTAAAATTTTGGGGCCTCGTATAATAGCCGTTTTTTATTATCAGCTTTGATCCATATAGAATAGATCATCGATTTGCATGCACTTACAACAACAACATGTGATCCTGCTTTTCATCGAGATCACGAAATATGATCTGAAAATTAATTCAACTATTTCTCGTTGTTGCTTGTTTGGCGTTGTTTATTTCATTCACTAAATGTTGGTGTCCCTGTAAATTATAGCCACACAGTAATGTTGCCAGACCAAAATATGAAACACAATTATCAACACAAAAAAAAATCAATTAGCATTTTTTCAAATTCGAATAAGTTACTACTCCGACTTTCGAGATGTTTTGTTTCGCTATATTTCGCACAGAAATATAAATGGAAATATTAGCAGTACAATACGGTTAATTATGATGCATATTTGAACATAACATTTGAACATAGTTTCCCAAAAAAAAATATTGAATGCTAAATGTATGCAGATTTGTATTCATATGGTAACAACCTCCACACAACAAGCGAAATGTCTAACTCAAATATGAGAAAGTGCAATGGAGAAATCATCGCATCGTGACGTCACATTGTACCTACCGTGTGGCTGCAAGATGGCTGGTGGCAATACGAAATTTGTCATAATTGGTATTGGAATTTATATTTGTGAAAAACAACTGTTGCCACAACTCAATCAATGATCCAGTTTATTTTATTTGCATGATCTGATCCGGATCCGATCACGCTGATAAAAAAAAGCGGCTAATATAACTCCAAACGATTTGAAGAAAGATAAATAAAAAAGGTCTCACCCAGTTGACCTGCGCTATTACATTGCCTTGTGCATGACAACAGTCATACCAAAGAACTGTAAGAGTTTTCACCCCTTCCACAAAGTTACAACAAAAAAGTCCAGCGATACTTAAAATACCAAACCAAATTGACAGCCGAAATTCAGCCATCACCCTGAACATTTCACAAACAGTATACAAATACTATACGATTTCCCAATTGAAACCGAACACAAAATTCTGGTGATAAATAAAGAACCATGTAGAGATATATTCGTATAGAGAGTAACCATCTCCGGCTTTGGGCCGGTCTCAATTTTAAGCCAGATATATGGCTCCAACACCTAAGATAAAGACAGGGATATAGGAATTGGGATACAATTGCTGCTGATCGCAATGCTGGCCATGGTGCATCAGGAGTAATTCTGAGTGTTTTTTTTTTTTTTTTTTTTTTGCGATTCCGTTGAGGTCACACAGAATATTGCGTCCGAACCCGGCGCGAACTTAGCGCACCAAAGAATGTAAATAAATTGTAATTCTCTCGCAAATTACAGAAATATGCACGCAAGAAAGGGGGGAAACGTTAGTTGTGATGGTCGGCCGTTTGTGGTTTATAAGACGTTGAATCAGTGAGAGAGAATCCGAAGTTATATCATGTCGAGAATGGGAAGTATACCTCCCGTCCCGCAGCCAATGAAGACAAGGAAATATGTCTTGTATTAGGTAGATGTTTTCTTATTTTGTTCGCTTGATGTGGTCAGCAAAATGCGAAATGAAATTGAAAGATACAAAAATTCGTATACTGTGAGGAAAAAATAAAAGTAAAAATGAAAATTGATTCTGTGAATTTGTGAAAATTACGGTGCGAGTAATTTCGCAGCAGAGGTCAAGTTGAAAGCAGACCAAGTGCTGAGGACTGAAGAGCAGATTTTTGGAACATTGAACAGGAATTGTGGGATCTGATCCGTACTCGTAGTTTCTTTTTTTTATTGTTGTTTTACCTCGTAGGCATATACAGTGGTGGAAAACTAATTAGAAACAATCCGCCTTACCAATAATCAACTTTAGTCTGGCAGTTAACACAAAAACGCCACACTTTCCAAAATGCTCATACCAATAAACAAATTTAGTTGGCAGAATATCGTTAACTGTAGGGTTAAATGTTAATGGTGAGATTGGTGAGAAAGTCATGTCTATCTCGGCCATTAGCTAAATAGAACCACCCTTATGTCATTTTCAAGAGGAGTGTTGCCTATGAAATCAAAATTAGAGTATCAAAAATAATAATAGGAGTGTATTTAAATACTCTGCATCTAATCTGCCTGATCTGATCTGATTATTTGTATTAATTAATTAATTTTGGTAAATGGTAACATGATTCCTTATTTTATTAGTTGGGATAAAACAATGCAAATGGTTTTTGATCCTGTTATGCGCAAAATTATTCAAATACATATACACGAAATAATAAAATATTACATTTCTAACACAGTAAAAATGTGCTCTTTTCCTTAGTCGACAAAGGGATAATATAATATAAACAGAGACATAGTAGTATTTCAAGAAAACTATAACATTTTTGCACTCTTTTCGTTACTACATCAGAAAAGTAGGTATAAACCATTCCACTGGCAGAGTATTTTTATTTTTTTTTACCATACCATTTTATAGCTGTCCAACACCAGACCCTCCAAATTCTTTGATAGGAGGTTTTCGTTCGCTGAGAATCCTTTTTTTTAATATATATATCATACCATTTTATAGATGTCCAACACCAGACCCTCCAAATTCTTTGATAGGAGATTTTCGTTCGCTGAGGGCTGGGATTCGAAGATCCTCTTAGCTGGAGCATTATTGTCCATTCGCTCGATGTGGCCGAGCCAATGTAGTCGACGTGTTTTGGCTTTTTGGACTACATCCACATCTTGGTACAGCTCATAGAGTTCACGGTTGTATGTTCTCCTCCATTCGCCCTCCTCGCACACAGGACCAAAAATCCGCCGAAGTATTTTTCTTTCAAAGGAGCCCAGTATCAGCTCTCCCTTCTTGGCTTATCGTCCAGCACTCGGCGCCATAAAGCAGAACTGGCAGGATGACTGGCATTTCGTCCTTCGAGTTAGGAGTTTTGAACCCAGTTGTTTTGCCAAACCGAAGTAGCAACGGTTTCCTAGGGTAATTCTTCGCCAGATCTCCACTAGGGTGTCATTCGTGGAGTTCATGTTTACTCCGAGGTACCTCGAAGTTGTTGCTATCAATAGTGACGTTTTGTCCTAGGTTGACAGATGCTTGTTTGTTTGTTGATAGCATGTACTTAGTCTTGTCCTCATTTACTTCAAGGCCAACGGATTTCGCCTGTTCTTCAATCGCCGTGAACGCTTCTATCACGGCACGCTGGGAGCGACCAATGATGTCAATATCGTCCGCATAGCCCAGCAGCTGGACGGATCTGTTGAAGATAGTGCTTTCCGTGTTGATACCTGCCCTGCGCACTATCTGCTCCAGTACGAGATTGAAGAAGTCGCATGACAGCGCGTCTCCTTGCCGAAATCCGGTAAAAGTTTGAAATAGATCGGATTCCGAATTCGGCCATCGCCACATAGAGCTCCTGACGAACTATGCTATCATACGCGGCTTTGAATTCGATGAATAAGGTGGTGAGTTTCGACATGAAATTCGTTGGTCTTTTCCAGGATTTGCCTCAGTGTGAAAATTTGGTCTATAGTCGATCTGCCGGGCCGGAAGCCACACTGGTACGTGCCGATTAGTGTGTTGCAGAACGGTTTAAGACATTCACACAGTACGTTGGATAGAATCTTGTATGCAACATTTAGCAGGGATATGCCTCGATAGTTCTTGCAAGACATAGGATCGGCTTTTTTGTAGATGGGGCATATGGAGCTGATAGTCCAGTCATCGGGCATGTTTTCTTCCACCCATACTTGGTTGATGATTCGGTGCATGCTCCCTACCAAAACATCGCCACCGTATTTAAAGAGCTCCGCTGGTAAACCATCAGAGCCTGCGGCTTTGTTGTTCTTAAGCTTTTTAACTAGGCCAACTTCTTTTATACTAGGTGGTGGAACTAGTTCTTCATTGACTGGACGCGTGTTCTCATCTTGCCCTATCACTCTCTCCACACGTTGCCCATTTAGTAGTTGCTGGAAATGCTGCTTAAACACATCTACTATTCCCTGCGCTTCGGTGACTAGGTTTCCTTCGCTGTCTCGAAGAGCCTGCGTTCCGGTTTTGTAGCCAGCAGCCAGTTGCTTGGCTTTTTTATATAAACTCCGGATGTTATTACGATCGCGCGACTCTTCGATCTCCTTGAGCTGGGAAGCTGCGTAAGCCCTCTTCTTCTTACGCAGGATCTTCTTTTTCTCTCTTCTCCTGGCTCGACACTCTTCTCTCGCTGCCCTTGTTTTGCGCTGCAGCGCTTTCTTGTTTGCATCTTCTGTCACCTTTTTCCTGCACACGCATTCATCATCATACCACGGGCTCTTTCTCTGATGGGGTGGCTGGTACCCTACAGTGGTTTCGGCTACCTCCTTGATGATGTCGCGGTACTGACACCGCACTGATTGTTGGCGTCTGTGGTAGGTGAGTGCACAGAGGAGAGTTTCATGCTTCTTCTCGTTGGACAGCCGAGCTCTGAATTTTTCCGCGACAAGAAAATGGTCAGAGTCGACGTTTGCCCCTCGGAATGTGTGCACGTCGAAGATGTTGGATGCATGCCTCGCATCGATTAGCACATGGTCGATTTAGTTGGCGGTTCGACCGTCTGGAGAGCGCCAGCTTGCTGTGTGGATCCTTAGCCTTGGAAACCTAGTGCTACTTATCACCGTATTACGAGCTGCTGCAAAATCTAGTAGTCGGTAGCCGTTGTCTGTTGTCGTTTCGTGGATTCTGTGCTTACCAACTAACCCGCCAAAGATGTTTTCATTTCCGACTTTAGCATTGAAGTCCCCGAGTACAACTTTTACATCGTACTCCGGACAGGCTCCGTAGGCTCCATCCAGGAGGTCATAAAACTCCTCCTTGATGGGATCTTCAGCCTCGTCGGTAGGGCCGTGTGCACATAATTAGGCGTATGTTTTGGAAAGTAGCATTGATGCGGATCACAGAAAGGCGATCACTTATCGGCTTGAAATCAATATCTTTTGTCCGCATCCTAATACATGCAATCTTTTGTTGCAGCTCTAATAAGTGTCGCAATATTTTCTTTTCATCATGCCTGATCCTATCCATCGTATCTCCTGGATCGCGGTAATGTCTGCCTTGTACCGCGTGAGGACAGACTCAAGTTTTTGAGTGGCACTTGGGGTGTAGACTGTTCTTACATTCCAGGTGCATACTCTCATATCGTAGTCCACTGACGTTCCGGGTCTGGTTGCCATTTGAGGAGTTTCGTTATCCGAGTCTGGTTGCGTCTCTCTCATAACTGGTATTTTTTCCCATGGTTGGGAAGTTACCCCGACGGCACAATCCCCAACCTGGAAGGCCAGGCCCTGTTTGACCCTAGGACAGCGGGCCGGACATTCCGATGTCAGTAACCCAATTTTGGTATATGAGCGCTGCCGTTGACCCATTTAGGGTTCGTCCGCCACCAACTCTTTTCCAACACCCTGGCTCAGTATTGGAGATCCCTATAGACCTGTTATCCAAATATGTCGAAGCAGCTCATATAGGGATTACACTTTAGTTCGACCTGACTGGAACTGTAGACGCCACCGTTGATTCCATTTAGGGGATCCATCCGCTGCCGCCTGAAACAAGAGGAAATGTCTTAGTGCGTAGACACACCTCCCCCCTCTCTCGTTCGCTGCCACCAACGACCTTCCACAGGGGTTGGTTACCCCATCTCAAGTCGAGGTACTAGGCACCCACCAGTCACCAACGTGGAGGTGAGAGTAGGAGTTGATAGTGAGAGGCTAGAGTGGGAACGCTTGTGTTCTCAAGTAATCGCATCACTACCCTTAAACCAGCCGTATTGTAAATAGTACTGAAAATAAACTCAAATTGTATGATACGGCATTACTAATTTTTGTATGAATTTGACAAAACAGCTGACAATTTGTAGATTTCCTAATACGTGTTTCGGTTTTTGCTTTTAATAAGCGTTTTAAAGCCTTTGGGAGGAATCTGATGGGCGAATTTAATTGTAAATTGGGTATAAATTCGTTTAGAATAATTTATTCGGCATAAGCATGATCAGTGGTCTTGTTTCAGCGAATCCAAATTATGGTATTTGAATCCTACAATGACAGAAAATGTAATAGATCCCAACAAAGTTATCGCACTAGTAAATGTGGAGATCAGATTGTTTATTGGTACCATTTCAATAAAGCTATACATTTTAGGTAAACCTGGCAGCCAACTAATAGTCGGAATTAGGGTTTGATTATTAGTAAGGCCGAATGAAGATAATAAACAGCTTTGTTTTTTTTTTTTCTTATTTCGATCATTGAAATGTATTCACAAAAAAATATTTCGCAAAAGAAACTGGTGTCGTTGAGATCTAAGCTGGAATTTTGTGGAAAATAAATTAGAAACAATGCAAAAATATTGAAGAAGTACAGTTATTTTACGGTAATCCTTTAGAGCTTCATATTTGGTCTGTCTAAATATCTAAATAGCTTTATTATTTCGTTTCACAAAATGGGAAAAAAGAGGAGCTGCACACCAGAATTTAGAAAGCTAATCATCCACAAGTACTGCCAGGAGAAGGCTTCTATGGATACAATCGCAAAGGATCTGCTGTACTCAAATCAAATGCTTATTTGTCGACTGAGTAAGGCAAATCTTTTTTTCACCAGCAAGGACATTCACTCATCTGTGTCGTGCCAGCTGAACGCAGAAGTTTCACCTAGGACCATCATTTAAAACGTCGAATGGAATTGCCAGAGAGCATGTAGAAAAACTCTTCGCATTTTGAAAAAAATATTCTGGAGCGATGAATCCAAATTCAACATGTTTGGATCTGATGGTAAAATATACGTAAGGAGACCAATAAATAGCACACCATCAAAGTCATCAAGCATGGTGGTGGTAACGTCATGGTTTTGGGAGCCTTTTCCTGGTACGGTGTTGGTCCTATTGTGCACATCGATGGCCGAATGGATCAAAATATGTATATAAAGACATATTGAGGAATATAATGGAGCCATACGCTTTGGACCATTTGCCAGTTACGTTCATTTTTCCGCAGGACAACGATCCTAAGCACACTTCACGCCTATAGTGAAGTGTTGGTTTGAGGAGGAAAAAATAAGCGTTCTGAGCTGGCCAGCGCAAAATCCTGATCTCAATCCCATTGAGAATTTGTGGGCTGATGTTAAGAGGAGATTGGGCTCAAAAACTTCAAAAAATTCTACTGAACTATTCCAAAACATCGAACAAGCTTGGAGGAACATCCCCATTAAACGATGTCAGGACTTGATAGCTAGTATTTAAAATACTATAACTTTTAACTATTAGAGGTACAAAAAATGTTTTGAGCATTTTGAAAACACAATTTAGTAGCGCAAGTCCTCAGCACTTCGGGTGCATCTGTGCAGCTACAAAAAAGTTATGGCTCCTTAAACTCAAAATTTTTAAAATGTTTACTTAAAATTAAAATGTTTACTTTTTTATGAAATTTGTATCCTTGAGAAATTTTCTAAAAATTATGTTAAGCGACTTTCTTACGCACGATCAACCGAAGTTGTAGTAAAAGTCGTTTTTTGTCAGGATTTACTAGACATTCGCATGTACGAGTATATGCGAATTTCCGATATAATATTGTAGATTCGCATGCATGCGAGTTTCCGATATAATTAAGGAAATTCGCATGCATGCGAGTTTCCTGAACCTTACAAAGGAACCGAAAATTCGCATGTGCTCAAAAATCACCTCTGAAAAGAATCCGCGCGCGCGAATTCTTTTCAGAGGTGATTTTTAAAATGTAACTGCAGTAAAAGGGAAAATCAAGTTTTTCTAAGCATGTGAGCTGGGAAATACTAGGAGCTTTTACACTCCTAGTGGGGTAAATAAGCTACGGTGCGAATTTACCTTACGCTTCATTTTCTGTCATCAGTCTGAGCTGCCATCAGTATAGTATGACATCAGTATAGTTCATATGGAAATTTTTCACATGCGAATCTGCTACCTAAAAGTGTACATTCGCATACATGCGAGTCTCCGCAAATATATAGGAATTTCGCATGTATTTTATTTTCAAAAGTTTCGTTGCGAGTTTCCGAAATAGTGTGTAGATTCGCATAGTTTCTCATGCGAATTTACGTTCCAAAAGCATACATTCGCATGCATGCGAATTTCTTCTTTATAGATAGACATTCGCATGCATGCGAATTTCTACATTATAGCTAGACATTCGCATGCATGCGAATGTCCGGCACATCTTTGTCAGACAACACAAAAATGGTCAAACAAAATTAAGTCAGAATAAGAAACTAACGTAATAATGAGCAATGGTTAATAGTTTGTCGAATATGAAAAAAAGCTTAACATTGATAAATTGATCTCCACAAAATGTATTCAAAACGTGATTGCGCTGAAATAGTGTTTGTAAACAGGTTCTGCCATGGAAACGCTTCGTTGGCAAGATAGGAGTCCAACGCCGATACCCAAATCGTAGTACACCATGTAGCCGGGTACTGATGCGTATCAGCGCCTTGTTGATACAGAGCTCCTCGAAATTAAAAAAAAACGACGTTCAGACGCAGAGGCGGCAGAAATTGAGGGTGGGATTTTGAGTGCTGTGGAAGTTAAGCCTTTAGTCAGGTCCGAGGACTAACTGTTCGATTGGAACTTCCCAGAAACAGGATTCACAGAACTCTACATAGCAATAGATTACATACCCTTTCCATTTAGCACCGGTACAGGATATACTACCAGGACATGGGCAAAGAAGAGTGGAATTTTGCCTGTGGGTACTGCGCAAACAGGCGGAAGACGGACACTTCCTCAAGAACATTCTATGGACTGACAAAATTCGCGCGAATTTTTAATTTTCACACCCCAAATCGATCCTCCCTTGCTCAAAATTTTTTTTTGGCTACGCCTTTAGGATTTTGAAATTGATCCTCCATTTCGTAATCGTTTCTTTGCTATCTACGCCTCTGGATTATTTGTATGCCCAAGTTTATTTCTCTTATTCTGTAGAGTGCCAGAACTTACCAGGAGATATGCATAATCAAGAATGAATTAGAAAAATAAAAAGGAAAAGTGCCCCAAAAATTTCCAATTCAGCAAAAAAAATTAATCAATTTTTTGTAGTTGTTGGTTTTCATTTAATTTTTTGGTACCGTACTTCATTTTCGTTTGGGCCATTTTTCAAATTTCATGCATCCATTTTAAACTTCAGATGGTCAACGGAGCGTATTTTCTAACTAATCATTTAAGCAAAATCGGATATGCAGTGGAAATGATAAAGTCTAAATAGCCTAATGTTAATTTACCAAAACGTCATACTGCCAAATTAAAGAATTTGGCTTTATGTCACCTTCACAACACGACATATATCCAGATTTACAGATTTGGTCTTATGTCGCTGAGCCTAATGTCACGGCACCATAGATCTACGAAAATATGTTTGGTGGGACATAAGTCCCGACTTTTTCGGGACTTATGTCTCGCTGGGCTGGGACATAGGTCCCCAATTCAATTAGGAACTTATGTCCCACTAAAGTGGGACATAGGTGGGACATAGGTCCCGAAAAAAGAATTCGGGACTTATGTCCCTGCGCCTATTTTGGTATCGTCAAAATCGCAAAGTGAACAGTTCCCCGTTCGGGAAAAAATCCATTTGAACGTTTTTAACTATACATTGAAACTTATTCACATTACATACACGGGGAACTGTTCACTTTGCGATTTTGACGATACCAAAATATTCTTTTCCGTGAATAATTTCCCCCGGCGGATTCCACGATAGGGGTGTAAATCATAATATAATAACCGATTGACTAATTTTGAAAGATATATTATATACACTCGAAAGTCCGCGGACTTGATAGCTTTACCTTTAATCAAACCGAGTTGTTGTCCTTACTGGGTTTATTTTATTTGTTGGGTCTGTCTTTCCTTTAGTATCATATATCATACATGTACTTACGCAAAGGCCGAGAGGGACTACGAGTATATTTCCTGCACTCATCCATTGGAGTGTAGTCTTCTTCTTATTGCCTCCGGTTTGTTTGTATTATATTATCCGAGTTAGTTAGCTGGGATTTACATACGAATGACATTTTTTACCTGGCAATTGAATGCGCAAATAAATTACCAGTGAGTGACTACCCACTGACGGCCGGTGAATTCTTTTGAAAATTTATTTTAGCAATACTACAGAGCCTAACCAACATAACCAAAAACCAAAAAAGAGGAACATGAAAAGGAAAGAAGCAAGCAGACAAGCCAAAGAAAAGGTATTTTTGTGGTGAATGCAGCAAGCTTGAGTGAACTTGGAACGATTTGAATATGTATTGTGTATCCCAAAGCTATTGTCGTGTGTACCTATACGTATAGAGAAATGTTACTTTGTTTTGGAGAATTCGAAATATCTATTCCATATACTTATACATTAGATTGGATATGGCTTTTGAAATTAAAGGTTCAGTACACTATAAAAAGAAGATGAATATTAACAGCATTTTGAGTAGTATGTAGTAACGCTCGGCTTGGAAAAGCACATAATAAATTGGTTTAGACTGATTTACAATATTATTTTAATTCATGTTTAGATGTGAACATCGACCAAAGTGTTTTCTCATAGAGTGTAGAGAGTTATTATTCACTAGCTTTTGCCCGCGGCTTCGCTCGTGCAGTCCTCAGTCTTTGGACACAGAGATTCCTTCACAGTCATAGTTAGTTGCCTTTTTTATATTTATATATCGTGCAGGAAACTTACCTATAAGACAGTACTTAAGAAGCAATTAGTATCACTGAAAAATATGTCAAACGGCCTATTGGAAAAAACAGTTAAAAAATTATATGATCAATATTTGTTGGTGCAGCGCTGGCATCTCAACACAGATCATACTGCAGCAGGCGGAGCCACTATCTGCGGGACACTACATATTCCTTAGTTAGCAAATCCTTAATTATATTCCACACTATTCCCAGATCTTCCTATACTGTGCAACATATGCAACTGGAAAGATCCTGAGGATGTGTACCACTTTCTAGCAGTATAACCCCATTCTTACAGAATTCCGCTTGAATATCTTTGGAGTACGTACGCTGGAGTTAGATGAAGCGATCAGAATATTCAACAGCGATGAAGTTTGGACACATTAAAAAGTTTCAAATCGATACGACGAACGGTTCGTGAGTTAAGAAAAGGGCCCCCCTAAAAGGGGTCATCGCCAATAACTCGGGCCCCAAGCAAAATTTCCAAAATCGAAAAAAATATTATCTCTATTTCTTATAATAGAGTACATAAACTGAATTTGAAGTCGATCGGATTAAAACTAAAAATGTTCCCATACAAACTTTAACCCTCCCTTTTACCCTTTTAAGGGTTGAATTTCCAAAATCGGAGAGATAAAAAAAATAAAAAGTTTAACATACAAACTTTAAACCCCCTTTTACCCCTTTAAGGGTTGAATTTCCAAAATCGGAGAAAATAGTTTTCTTTATTTCTCATAGAGAGTAGACAAACCGATTTTCAAGTCAATCGGATGAAAACTAAAAATTTTCCAATACAAACTTTGACCCCCCTTTAAGGGTTGAATTTCCAAAATCGGAGAAATTAGTTTTCTTTATTTCTCATAGAGAGTAGACAAACCGATTTTTAAGTCAATCGGATGAAAGTTAAAAATTTTCCATACAAATTTTAACCCCCCCCCCCCTTTTACCCCTTTAGGGGCTGAATTTCAAAATATCCTTTCTTATTCCTTGTATACATCATAAAGGGAGCCTCTGTCCAAAATTTCAGCTTTCTAGAGCAAAGGGTTTAGTCTGGGCGTTGATGATCAGTGAGTGGTAAACTTCATTTTTATATAAGATTATTAATAACGCAGCCGGACCAGTGTTGCCCCCCCAACTGGTTGAAAATGTAGCGTGGCGGATTTAAAATGCAGTAAAACAACAGGCGTGTATTACTGGAAGTGTCAAGTAGAGTGTAGTTGTTGTAGTTGCGTATTGAAGATTCTACTTTACTTTACTTTGCTGAGATATATATGCCCAATAAAACACGGTTAATGTAATTCCTTAACCCATTAAGTACCCATTTAAAAATTTTAGAATCTAGAATTTTTGTGACTTTTTTCCTTGGTATCAAAAAAAAAAAATGTTTTGATGCAAAAGGTTTCTCCAAACAATTCTAATAGTGACTGCTAAAAAAAATTTCAAAAATCTCTTGGTTAATATTTTTTATGATTTTTTGAAAATTGCTAAAAATGACTATTTTAGCCACTTTTTCCTCCTTTTCATACAAAATTTTTCTGAAATCATCCCATTCAAAAAATCATAAAAAATATTAGCGAAGAGATTTTTGAAAACATTTTTTTGCAGTCACTATTAGAATTGTTTGAAGAAACTTTTTGCATCAAAACATTTTTTTTGTTTGACCGAGCAAAAAAGTCAAAAAAGTAGACTTTTACAAAAGTTCTAAATTTTCAATGGGTACTTAATGGGTTAAGGAAAGTTGTGTATCATTCCAACGGAATTTAAATGACCTTTCCACTGATGCCAAAATTTACATGAAGTAAGTTCAAATTATGAGCAGAACTAACTTTAGTTTTGTCAAAATACTTATGCCGGCCACTGTAGAAAAAAGTATTAGCGTAGGTTATTAATGATGAGGGTGGGTCAAAAACTCCTTCTACATGCCTTAATAATTCCTTCGCATTATTGCATCCACAGTAGAAATATCTAAATTATTTCGTAAGTCGTCTTTAATTATTTAAGTTTGAAAAGCATCGTTCTGCAGTTTCACTACTATGAGGCAAACTACATAACGTTAGCATGTAATTGCATAAGTTTGTAAATGCTGGCTTTCCTTTGAAATTCTTGGCGCTTTTCAAATTTACCCAAAATTGCACAATATCTTCATTATAATATTCCTCTGGAAATATAATGTTCTGCGTTTGCATGAAAATCAAAAGTGCTTCGCAAGTGCTTAAGGGTCAAACACAATATTCGATATTATAGTTTTAATTTTTTTTCTTTTAGATTTTTATTTTCTGAAATTTTGAAATTGTAGTGTTTTGGGAATATTTTACGAATTTTCGTAGTGACTTTTTGAGGGCGAAAAGTGTAGTGAAAACGCTACAATTGTAGTAGGGGGGCAACGCTGAGCCGGACCTTAAATTATGAGTAGGTAGCTCTCCATGTTTCTATTTAGCATTTATCTAGCATTCCGAGAAGGCTGTATGGTACGCTATATATAGCAACTGCAACCAAAAGAAATCCCAATAATGCTTCCTTGAGGTAAGCGTAAGTTGCACTAAATATTATGTCAGTGTTGAGTATATTAAGCTCGGAGTACACGCCATGCAAAACCCTATAGATACACATACCATAGGGTTGCATATGTCATATACCTGAGGCCTGTACCACAAAACAACAAGTCTAGTTAAACTGGCAAATTTTAAGAACTAACAACATTTTCTGTACCACCAAAACATAAGTTAACAATCGTCTTAACACTTGTTAACACAATTTCTAACAAGTGGGAAATTTGATGAATTCTCGGTTTCTGTACCACAAAACGACAATTATTAAAATTGTCTATTCAATTGTTGCAAAATTCTAACTGATGAATAGAAAATTGTTAGCTCGTAACAAGTTATATTTCTTGATTTGGTATTCGAGATTTTCCAGTTTTTTTTTTATTTTCTATTAAATTCGAATCATACCTAATTATAAACTGTTTAATGTTTGTTTTGCTTTTATAAGACAAAAATCCCAAAGACCAAATTTCCAAACTGCAATTTCCAGCAGCAAAAACTCCAGTAGGTACCTATGTAAGTGGTCCGCTTCATGTGATTAAGGGATTTAAACTCTCTTATCGCACGTCGCAGGTCCTGCTCTACTACTATTTATGAATATTTCACTATTCTAGATTCTAGAGAATTCATAATTCTAATCGTGCATACAATCTGCATTCTGCTTTGAACTATATACAGTTTGTCAAGGAATTGTTTTTACAAAGGAAAACAACTGGTAATTTAAACAGTTTCTTTATAAAATAAAAGAGCTTCTTTGATGTTTTACTTCATTTTTTTAATAAATTTCTTTTTATTAATATATCTACTAACGAACAGTAACAAAAAATACTACATTATGAAAGTAATAAGAAATACGCAAAAATTAGCTTGTTAAGAAATTTGTAAAAACAATTTCGTGACAGACTGTATGTATATTAGCCTAAACTAAACTACTCTCCCAACGTGCACACGCTTTGTATCACCATTTAGTTTTGCAAAACTCTACAAGTGTTAAGGGAAATTTTCCTTGTTAACTTTCATAGCGAATAATTTGGTGGTACAGAAACTAACTTCGCCTGTTAAATTTATAGATATGTATGTTAAAAAGTTAAATTGTTGTTTTGTATGGTACAGGCCCCTGATGGTAGGATGGTAGGTACATATATTTGTGACGATGGCATGTGATTGCACGCGTATCTACCTATGCCAATTATATTTTCGACCCAGAATGATATTTTAACATGCCATCCATAATACCCTACACCTCTCTGTGCTTAATTCGGACCGAAACTGAATTCGTGCTAATTTCGAACTTTCGATGTGCTCAGTTTGCTTAATGCCTATTCACTTTCTTACTATTGAATTTAATTTTTGGAATTAAGAGGCATGGAATTACAAAACAGTCAATGGGACTTTAGGTGAATTGGGTAGATACCTATACCTAGCTACCTACACTGAAAATTCGAAATCCCCACGAATTAGATTGCGGTTGGAGCACAGACAGGAGTGATACATACATATGTCCTGTTCATGTAACATATCGGACTTCGAAGTGTCATATATGCATATGTCGGGTTTTGTCTTTCTTTTGACCTTTTCACTTTGCTCCAAATACGCTTGTTCAAAAATACCATCATCTGTTTACTTCAATTCTCGAGGCATACCTATAAATATGTATATAACTATTTAGGAAACAGCGCCAAGAGAATTCCTCAGTTCAAAAGAATTCTCGAATTTTATGAGTCATAGTAGTTATCTATTATCTATTATATTATATAATAAATATTAAAAGCCGACCCCATTTCTTGAGGTAGTAATGTACACCAAATCTTATTTTCTTTTTACCAAATTGAAGCTTACCACTCATAGATGTGTTAATAAAAATAATTATTTGAAAAAAGTATTTGCAAAATAGGTAAATTAATAGTTTTAAATTACATTGGTTACAACAACAACACTCTGCGCATATACAAGGAAAATTAATGTTTCCCCTTCGCTCAGTCCAACTTCTGTCTCTCTGTGTGAATTTTCAATTCAATTCAATTCAATAATTTATTTGCAATATTCTTAGCACAGAAAGATACAGTATCTTCTAAAATTGGGCAAGCTTCAAAAATGTATACATTATATGTTACTGTTTGGAAAAAACAAGAGAGAACAAGGAAACTAACTTCAGTAGATAGAATTCCATTAACAAGTAATTGGGTTCATATAAGCATATTAAATAAAATACATCGTAATATGTTCCTAAGACTAATTTGAAATAGAAAGAAAAGTACAAGCAGAAATTAAAAAAGTGGATGGCTGGATGCATTCCCGAGTATTCTCTAGAAAAGTGTGACCATGTACCTACTTTTCTAGGGGGGTGAAACTGGCTTCTTCGTAGAGTCTTGAACTTCTGACGTTTTTCTTTCGGATTGGATTCGTAGTGGAGTCCTGTGCAGATCCTTAATAGTTTTCTCTCAAAAATTGCTAGCTTTCTCATGTACGTGTGGAAATGGTGTACCAAATGGGGAAGCCATACGTTACTACCGGCCTTATAAGTTGTTTGTAGATTGTAGAGTAGCAGCTTGGTTTTTTTACTGAGTCCATTTTGCTTCTTCATCAGGGGGTAGACTCGATGAAACGCAAATGCAGCCTTCCTCAGAACAGTGTTCAGGTGTGAGTTGAATCTAAATCGCTCGTTAAAATTTACTCCAAGATATTTAACGTCGTTTGTGGTTGATAGCGCTGATCCATCAGGTAGTCTCAACTTTACATTACGACAATTGGTGGTGATCTGATACAGATCAGTTCAGATTTGGCTGTGCTGATCCGTATGCCCCAATTTTGGTAGTACTCGAAAAGTTTCCTGGCGTGGGCTTCAACTCTTCGTGCTGCTATGGCTGGGGCCTTGAGCTGCTATATGTGGCGGAGTCGTCGGCGAAAAGGCAGCTGTTGGTTGTGTTCTCGAGCTGAGGCTGGTCGGATGTGAAAATGTTGAAAAGTAGTGGACCCAATTTTGACCCTTGGGCTACACCGGCTCTGATACTTTTTGTTTGTGAATGGCTGTCTTCTATTTGTACCTGGAATGAAGAAAGCTAAAAATTATTTTAATAAGATGTATAGGAAAACTTATCAGTTTAAGTTTGTGAATAAGTCCTTGAATCCACACCGAATCGAATGCCTTCTCCACATCTAAAAAGCATGCGAAGACGACTTGGTGGTTATGCTGAGAGCCTTCGTGACATCATGGTGGAACTTCATTAACGGGTGTAACGTTCGGTCGGCTGGATTTGTGTCAGTGAATGCCGTAGTTGCGGTCGTCGATTCTTCGATGCTTCTGACTGTGGCATGGACTTCTGAGAGGAATACACAGGATCATTAGGAGGCGATGGGTTGAAGTTGCCTTCGAAGAATATCGCTAACGCTTCTGCCTTCTTATCAGGGGTGGCGGCGGTTCCAGGATTGGTGTCTATTGTTTCTGGCACTTTTGGATCTTTTCCGATAATTCGGTTAATTTGTTTAAAGGTATCAGGGCCGGACTTAATGTCTTGCAGCCTCTTTTGCATCTGAACGTCGTTGTAGTGCTGCACTGCATTCTTGAACATGATGTTAGTGCAGTTTAGTTCACTCAGAATGGTCTGATAGTCACTGTGGACCGTGTTCAGTTCCCGGTGGCGTATTCTTTAGAGTCGTTTCCTTAGACGTTGTCTGTGGTGGTAAAGGTTCTGAATATAGACTGGAAGATGGCTATATCTGTCCTTCGACGTCTTATGCCTCTTTTGCATATCGAGTGCTCGGTTTACTGCACTCTGAAGGTCTTCGACAGCTGTGTCTATCTCATCATTGTAGAGATTTCTTGTCGCTGGGGGTAGGGTGATATTGTTTTCGACTTCTCTGTGAAATAGTTCTATATTCAATTCCTTGAAGTTTATGTAGACACCTCCTGGTTGCTCGTTCGTAAAGATCGATTGATGAAGCCTAGTAATCTGCTGCACTGCTTCATGGTCCGAGTCGCTGGTAAGAGTCTTGCACTCGTAGTTCTGGGTCTCTGGGAGGATGTTTACCAGGTTAGAGGTCACCATGAAGCAGTCCAGGAAAGATGGGGTTTTTTAGACCCGTTTCCAGGCCCTAAAGAAAACTTAAAAGAACATCGGTGTTTACTCCCTTTTGACGCTCACTGTATGTAGGTGAAGCATATACTTACTATTTTTTTTTCTGCATGCATGTTGCGTTTCGTTGTGTTCAAATGTATGGTGGGCGAAATTCGACCACTGGGCGAGCCTAGTATTGATAATATTAACAGTATGCTAAGCATATTATAACAAATCTGGAAAGTTTACCACGGAACTATATTATTTCAAATTTTTCAAATACCTACATTTTATCAATTTCAACAAAATGCTTCAAAGTTTCAGCAATAGTAGTAATCATTAAAAAAGAAAATACATGCTTCAATAAATGTTTTACTCCAACATTTTTCGAACGTATGAGATAGGTACCTAACTTCATTCAAAATTTAGAAGCTATACAGACCAAACTCCAACATGATAAGATTGAATGGATATCAATTGCTTAATTTTTTTTTTTTTTACGAACTAACTTTATAATTTAAAAGCAAAATTTTAAGACCAAGATTGAGTTCAACGATTAAGTTTAAGTGTTGAAACAAGCAAGCCATTTGTTCGGTTGGATTTTACTGATAGCTATAACTGGGGCTTAAGGTAAGGTGTTAAATTCAATAAAGTTAACCCTAAGTCGCCGCAACGAGGTCCTACGTCGCAAAGTGTATGCGTATGCGTGTAAGACATATTTTTTTGTTTTCAAAACAAAACTGGGTACATTTTAATTCCAAAAATACCATAATTGAAATGGCATTTTTCAGCTTATTATTCTCGTTTTATCATTTAAGTATTATGCTATTTTATTACGAACCGGTTACGCCATCTATTTATTTTTTGTTTATTTATAATCCTGATTAACTATTATTCCATTCGTCCCAAAAATAGAAACTCACACAAACGAATGGTAGCGAGAAGCTGGCGCCTGTTGCGCCACCTATTTATTTATTTAATTATTCCATTAATAGCGTAATCAGGGGCGTAGCGAGGGTTTGAGTCGGGGGGGGGGGGGGGGGGTGACTTTCATTGAAATGCCGACTTATTTCAGGAACTTGCCGACTGTATAGAAATCATGAAAACCGGCCCAGTGGTTATCGAGTTATATATCTAACGTCAATGAGTTTCACTCCATAGAAGATGTTTTTTGTATGGGAGGCGCCACGCCCCTTCGTCCAATTTTGACCAATCTTAACAGGAACACCCCTGGGCTAATACCTAAAAGACCATTCACATAAGAGTGACCAACTACCTACGATCGAACGACGCAAAGTGTTTTATAGATCGCGGCAGTTCGCGAATTTCATCCATCAGTTTCTACCCACAATGTCTAGTTTGAGGTTAAGTTCGAACGAATGTTTAATTTGCCAGTTTGTGGAACGCGTATTAAATGATGTGGATTGCGAATAAACTTTGACAATTCGCGCGGGTGTTTTCGTTCGCGGTAAAAAGTTTGGAATTCGAAATTTCGTTATTTAAACTGTTTATAAACTTATTTTCTTAATACATTTTGATGGGATAAATAATTATCCTCCTCTTTGTCATAAAATCATTTTCATATAATGTGTCCTCCATGGTAAAAATTTCATGCTTTCATCACAAAGTGCACAATTTTTTTACTATCCCCACTATCAATAATTGTAGTCGTTACGCTAAGTACATTTTGATGAGAAATTTTTTAACATGATTTTTTACTTCTCCTAAAATTCCTTCGGCATACCTACCTCATAAGAAATCATATGGTTAGGTTAGGTACCTATACCTACATACTCGGTTGCGAAATATAAAATTTCTTGTTCATTGTGCGTTTAAATCGAAAGTGCTCAATGACAGGCCCGGCCCCAGCCACTATTTTGCTCAAAACGAATAACGAGCCAGTAGGTAAGGTAAACATATTTACCAAAACATATAGGAAACCGGGTTTATTCGTCCTTAGATTGTGCTCATATTTATTCAAATACACTATTAATAAATAAATAAATAATTTTTTTTTTTCAGACGATGCTAAAACGAATGAACCCAAAAAGAATCAAATGAGAAGACATGTAACTTCATTGTGTAAGCCCACTCATCTGCCATCTTGTGTATTAAATTTGATTTGGAATTTTTAATCAAACAACAGGAAAAGGGATAGACGAGCGTTCAAATTGGCTAATACAACTTTAGATATGTCTCAGCGAGATTTCTCCGAGGTAAGTGCAGACAACAATTTACATACCACATTATATAATTTTGTCCAATGTCATAAATTAAAAAAAAGAAACCCACAGATACACCCTCTTCAGGAAAAAATTATCCCAAAAAAAATACACTAGAAACTAAACTTTGCTGCTTGCTTCATATAGATAGATAGCCCACGCAAAAATCTGTACTGTCCCATCATCATCGTCAACATCAGTACACATAAAGTCTGTCACGATTGACGAACAAATAAATAAAAAAATAAAAAGCAGAGGAGTTACAAATTTTCGTTTTTCTTATAATGCGAGAGAAGGGCTGCTCTTCTGGCCGTGTCCGCGACCTTTTTGTCGCTTCACTGGACTGTTGTTTGGTTTCAGTCCCATCCCAACCCAATCTTAGATTTCAATCTTTTTCCGAAAACAGACGACAAAATGAGACGGTTCTCTGTTCAAGTTCAACTTTGTGAGAGGTTTTTTTTTTTGTTAGTCTGTTCCAGTGTTGATATATCGTGGGATTTATCCCTTTTTGTGGGAATTTCGATGTCCGAAAAGCCTTCCGTGGGATAAAGGGAAAAAGCACCACAATCGTGGGAATTTCAGGATTCTGACAAAAAAAATTGTAAAACCAAATTTGTGTGAAATTTCACCAAAACTAATTCAAAAATTCACAACAATTATCAGCAGAAATAAAAGGAGCTCATGTAAATAGCCTCTTAACAAACAAATTCTAGTACAAAAACAATCTGACGGCGCGGGCGTGGCGCAGCGACAGCGTATGTAACTAGAGCTCTAGTGCCAGCGGCAAAGTGACATTGGAATGGAACCAGTTAAAATTTTTATTACTTTATCTTCAGGAGCAGCAAAAATGTATTTTGTGTAACTTCTACACTTCCACTTTTCCTTATTTTTTATTAATTTAATTTAGACTTGATAGATTTGTTTTGGCAGTTCGTTATTTTTCCTCCAATTTACCAGTTAATTTTGTGGGCGCATTGGTTCAGCGGTTAAGAGGTCCCAGGTTCGATCCCCGGGAAAGTACCACCTCTCGCGAACGTCTGACAAACATGCGAGAATATAACTGTACTGAAAAAGCTTCTCAATTCATCCGTTCGGAGTCGGCATTGTTGCATGAACTATTTATTTATTTATTTAGCTAATTTTGCGTTAGATTGAAACATTTCCCAGAAAAGGATATTTCACAATATGTGCTACAGCTCTAGCGCAAATGCTGAAATGTCAGTATGGAGTTTGGCATACCGCTAGATGACTATAGCGGTCAATGCAACGCGGCCATTGTGATTTTCTTACAATACAATAAAAATGAGTTAACATTTTTTTTATGTTTTCCATTTTAATGCGTCGTGGGATTTTCGTGGGAATTTGAGTTCGGTGAAAAGGGAAAAAAGGGAAAAATGACCACGTTTCACGGTAAAAATGAAGAGAGAGACCTAACAACACTGGTCTGTTCGCCGGCCGCGTGTTCCATTATCCACATTTCTTCCGTTTGCTGTACATTTTGTTTACCTTGAAAAAAAGCGGTCTAATCATTGGGGTTCATCTGCGCGATTTCTTTAAAATACAATTTAACAGTTTGAAGGAGCGACTGTGTTCCTGTGCCGCGCGCACTTCAAGTTTAGTTGTCTCAAAAATGATGTAATTAGGATAGCGTTGAAGTTTCCTTTTGAAATATTTGAGATAAGCTAAAGTAAGGATATAAGGTACCTACATAATATGTATTTCGGCCTTAAGTTCGTAGGTTAACACTTTTTTATTTTGCATTTTCTTCAATGAAAGACAGACAGCATAATGTGACATAATGGTATTCGTGTGTTATGATTGATGCGAATTAAAACGGAATAGTGGGTCTTTCTTTACTCGGTTGTCTATGTCCATTCATTCATTCATTTTGCTTAAAATTGTGGGTGAATGTTATGTTTTTACTCGAACGTCCTATTATATCTCGCAAGCTATATTTATTACGTAAAGACTTAACTACTCATATTTCTATACGAGTTCGCTGTAATAGTGTATTTTCGAAAATTACCGAAGGGATTTCGTGAAACCTGCACATAAATATCCTTTCAGTTCCTCTGCGTGCAGTGGGCTATAATATTAGATGTGTTTTTTGCTATTCTATTTGGGATTAGCAAATTAATTTCGTCTCTGTAAAAACAGAGCGTTTAAATAAATAAATAAATAACTAGGTAGCGCAACAGGCGGTCAACACCCTAGGCCTAGCTTCTCGCAACCATTCGTTTGTGTGAGTTTCTATTTTTGGGACGAATGGAAGGGACCTACAATTTTATGCCGAGTCCGAACGGCTGAATTGAGAAGCTTTTTCAGGACAGTAATACTCTCGGATGTTTGTCAGACGTTGGCGAGAGGTGGCGCAGTAGAAAAAACCTTAAGATGCAATTTGTGTTTTTCCGGGGATCGAACCTGTGATCCCACGCACAGTAGTCCAGCATACTAACCACTGCACTAAACTGAATTCAGTTGCAATATTTATCGTTTAATTTAAATAAAAATGTAGCGAATTATTGATATGGCCAAAACGAAATCACGACCGTAGCGTCGTCGTAAGAATGCATTTAAGACACTGTCGATTTCTGGCCACAGGCCACTACTTTAAATCATTATCTTGCCGCATCCCGCAGACGACCTTCTCAGGGATTTTTTTCTAAAGTTCTGGATGCGAAGTGAAACATCATGGAGCCGGATGAATATGAGGATGCTCACCCTGGATCATAAAACAATCCCATCAGAAAAACCAATAATTAACGCTTACTCGCTTGTAGGTAAGCTGTACCGAGCAATGGCCGCATTTGACTTCACCTGCCTTCGATACTTCATCTGCCTTTGATAACGTCCATGATTCTGCGCCATAAAGCAGGACTGGGATGATGAGGGTCTTATATAGAGTCTCCTTTGTGTTTCTCGACAAGGCCTTACTAATCAATTGCCTTCTTATGCCAAAGTAACAGCTGTTAGCAAGTGTTTCTTCGCTTGATTTCAGATGTGATGTTATTTTCAGAGTTAATACCTCTATCATGACGTTCTGTCCGATTCATCGATATTGTGTGTCCCTTCTTGTTGACAGCATATATTTTGTTTTGCCCTCATTCACTGCTAAACCCATTTTTGCCGCCTCTGTACCGATATATGTACTTGCAAACGCACCAGTGACAGTTCGCTGTGTTCTGCCAATGATGTTGATGTATGTCGTCAGCGTATGCAAGTTGTTAGTTAGTTGCACAGACTTTTAGAAAATTATGCCTCTGGCGTTGGCTTGCGAGGATCTGCCGTAGTGTGAATATTTGGTCGGTCGGTTACCGCCTACCGGGCCTAAATCTGCACTGATATGGTACAATTAGTTCGTTGACAAATGGTTTCAGGCGTTCACACCGTTCACACCGTACAGCAGACAGGATCTTGTAGGCGCTCTTAAGGAGACGAATGCCTCTATAGTTATCACAGGGTATCCTTTCTTATGGATAAATGTTAACTGAGTATGTATTGTATATGTGTGTATATGTGATCAATCGAGGCCAATAAAAACTCAGAGGCATAAAGTCAGAGAGCTGTCAGACTTACTAATCTAAAGTTTGCCGCATTTTCGTGAAATCACAGTCATGGGTTAAATTCACTGTGAACAATGATCACAGCTTAGCCATATCCTCTGCACGAATTTGCGGTGTTTCTTCATTTCTATTTACTTTTGGCAGTTGGGCAAGTTATTTTAAATTGGTGAGAAATTACAATTTGTGTATGTAAATAATCAGTCCCAATCATCGTCAACTATACTGAAGAAAATCAAGATTTCAATCTTCCGCGACGCATTCTCTGATACTTGCATACGTTGTTACAAACCAATCCAGTGGAAACCATGCAAGTGATCTGTTCAGTGTTCAGTCCTTTTGCAATGAAACTAAAGCTATTCTCAGGTATAATCAGACGGGTAATTGAACCGTCGCAATGCGTATGCGCATGCAATCGAATTGGATCAAGTCTCGCACCGCTCCATGATACTATAATACGTATCCAATATGAACATGCCCTTCATCGTGGGCCTTGTGTATAAATGTATATGTTTATGTACTCGTATGTATGCAGATATTTTTTCTAATCTGACAATTTCTGATAATCACTCATGCGAAAATAGATGTTGACATCTCTCTGTGCGGAATAGCAAATATGTGTAGGTACGAAAGGCAACTCAAAGAGATAGAGGGGAGCATCAAGTTGACATCGACACAACAGTGTCGGCGGTGGTAGCCTTTTGTCGGCAAAATGAAACAACAAAACTCTGAAGAGGACAAGTCTTGAACATGCGCATACAAAACTCGATATTGAATTTAAAGAGCTTCAGTTTGAGCAGAAATGCCAACCATATCCATAGTGATTTGTATTTGGATGACTCTATATGTAGTGGTAGTTGTGGTACTTCGTATACACGTTTGGATATTTTTGGGGGATCATGATGTTAACTAGAACGACTAAAATCCAGAATGGTCAAAATCTCGAAAATGAATTTGATAAATCTCGAATGCAAAAATCTCGAATGGGTCAAAATCTAGAAAGTACAAAAATCTCGAAAGACTCTATCTCGAAAAAAATCTCGAAAACAAAAAGTAAATTCGAGATTTTTTCTTTGCACCCATCCCATAGCCAGACAGTAAACCCAAGCAGGGGGGTTGCAGGGGGCAGCGTGCCCCCCCATACGCATCGAGATTTTTTTTTCGAGATTTTTGTCATTCGAGATTATGCTTTCTAGATTTTTTTTTCGAGATTTTTTAAATTCGAGATTTTTCTTTCGAGATGTTTACATTCGAGATTTTTGCTTTCGAGATTTTTTTTTTTCGAGATATCGGGGTAGACCCTATTTTTGGCTGTATCTACCGTTTCCGACTCGGTGTCACATCTACATCAGAATATTTTGATTATTAACGAGTTTTTGACACACTCAGTTTATGGTCCTAATTAGATTAATGTACCTAACCGTTTGCGGAGTATTTTCGATGGTTCAGTTTGATCTCAGAGTGCTCAAATCCGGGCTTCGATGTTATTGTGGTTGGGAAGGTCTCGGATTATTATCCTCGATGGTGGTGTTCTCTGGCGATTTGTAGAAGGAAATAATTGCCCTGTCAGTTAAATGTTACCGCTGCTCAGAAATGTGTTGGTGCCTTGGTGGTTTGCAATTCCGGTATTTTCTGGAAAAGTGTGACCATATATTTACTTTGCCAGAGGTGTGCTATTGGCATCTTCTTAAACTTAAAGTGTTGAACTTCTGACATTTGTTTTGTGGATTGCGTCGTATTCGAGCTCAGTACAAATTCTTAAAAGCTTTCTCGACCAGTTTCTTCAAGTATGTTATACCATATATATTTTTTGCAAAAGGGGATTCGAAATCCTGCAGCACTCAGACCTATCCCGGTGGAGAAACTCCGATATTATTCGTGTCTCTTTAAGGTCGGCGGCAGAGTATTATTGTCTCCTTTTATAAGGATTTCGTTGATCAAGAATTATATAGAGATATCCATTTCTATCCAAAACTTTCTACTTAATAAAAATTTTCTATGATAAAAGTCCCAAAATTCGGTCTTTTATTCTGTTATGATATTTCGAATTATGGCCTTATGTCACGGCACCGAGTAAAAATAATAATTAGTCAATCTAATTTACCAATCGAGTTAAGTTTTCAAGGCATTGTCCTTTTTTCAATTAACTATTCACTCTGTACACAACTGATGCTATGTTAATTTCCTGAGAATGGGTTTTACAGTGACAAATAAATAGTATCGTGATGACCCCTAAAGAAACCTTTCAACGGTCATTTAGATCCAAAATTGGTGGCCTCTGAAAATGGTAAACGACAATGGATAACCGTTTTGTTTTCCTTCGATTTAAATTTTTACTTAAACTAAATCTAAATTCATATACAGAGAGAGAGAGAGAGCGAGATAGCTATAGCAGCTCTTTCAGTAGCACAAAAAAAAGAAAGAATGAGAATCACGACCAAATTCTGAGTGCTTCATGCAGTGATTCCTATCAAATGCGCGGCACAAAGAATTCTGCACGATCACCTCGATCTGTGAGTGCTGGTGGTGGTGCTGCTGCAGCTAACTACTGACGGTAAAACAATTCTAATTATTTTTAATTTTCAATTCGATTCGCCCTCGAAAGAAAAGAAAAAAATAAATAAATATATTTCATTTATTTGCGTGTTTTCTCAGTTCCGATTCCTGACTCGAACTCCTGACTCGAATGGGCTCATCTGATGACGGTTTGTATTGTGACAGTAACTCTATGCGATTGGATGCCACAGATTACAGATTGTATTTGATTCTTCTTCGTTGTCGTCGTTGTCGTTTTTGGTTGCTTAATGTAGTCATTTCGTGGTTGCTAATCTGATTAATTAGTAGTTAAAATGTAATTTTGTTTTATTTTCATTACCTAATTCCGAGAATGGAAATGTTAAACGAAAGGGTGGTGTGATGAAGTGATGAAACCAAGAGAATTGAGCATCTTACTTGATACTTGAATCAATTGATAGCGATATGATAAAATATACTTTGCTTTATGCAGAATCACTTCCAAAATCACTACATATTATATCTAACTTCGAAGCTATCACCCGAGAAAGTACCATTCATTACGTACCTACCATACGTATTTAATCCAAGTAGAATTTACTTGACAGTAGCCCATGTTTTCACCTTTCATGTAGATGTTTCATCACACTTTCTTTCGTTTTAACTATACTAAAAGTCATTGTTTTTGAATTAAATTGTATTTTAAATAAATAATTCTTCACTTTTTCCTTAATTTGAATTATAAGGTCTGTTCCTTTACTTTTAAATCTTACGAATTTTTACTAATTCTTACCAATTTTTACGCATTTTTACTCAATGTCGTTCCCTAACTTGAAAAATTCGCAAAAGAGAGCGGCATCGAGAGAGCAAGATATTACCCCTCTATTGGGAGTCTTACTAGTTTTTACTCAACAAATTTCTTTGAGTAAGAATTGAAACAACTGTCATCGCCTGAAAATTGACAGATGATTTGAAATTTGATTTGAAATGCGTGTAACGACTATTTGCATTTGTCTTTTGATTTCCTGCGATATGAGAAACAAATTGGTGTTAAAATGGTATCAGATGGTGTTAAAATTATGTATCTTTTATCTCTTCTCGAATGATTTTAGTTCAATCACTTTAAACTCTTCCACATACTTGGATTTATACTCACATGCAATTTATGGGAAAACAAAATGCATCTGTCATTTTTCATGATTACTACAAAAGCGTTCCCTAACGTTGTCGTAAGTTTTTCTCTTTGATAGAAAATTTATCCCCACCATAGCCATTTTGACAGTCTTTTCCATTTTTACTAAAAAAGTAAAGGAACAGACCTATAATTAATTACTCATGTTAATGCTAATAGTTAAACATAAATTTATTTGTAAAACCAAATTCAATTGTGCCTGTGGTAGGCACACGACATTATGTGTCATGTCTTATTTTATTCAGTATCTATAAAAATTACTAAAATTGTTAAGAACTTTGAATTGAATAAACGATCTATCTATCTATCTGCCCAAGAACCCTCTTTCTGCTCCATTCCCTTTCAACGCGTAGGTACTAAGAAAACCTTTTTTTACTTTTAAATTCATTTTTATTAATTATTTTTTTAACTTAGGTACATACTAGACAAAAATGATTAAAACTAACATTTATCTTATTCTAGCTTACTGGCTCTTAACGAGCACTCTAAACTTAACTGTATACTTATTACTATTGCCTTTCGGCCTTAAATCTATATTTACTATTATCTATTTACTATCCAAGAAACTTGCAAAAACTTGGCTACTTTATTATGGCGTTTTTCTTAAAACTACCAAAAACTATCTAAGCTACTTAACCTAAATTACCTATAATCAGGGTGATGAGCAATCTCTCGTCGATTGGTCACCATCCCGATTGCAACGATGGGCGCCTGGCAGTCGCCAACATGGTGCACACGCGCCGCCGGTACTCGAGCGAGGCCATAAGCATCGGACTAGTCTCGGTAGCACTCATACATGTTGGCGAGCCCGGCCCCTCCCAATGGCCCCCTAAAACACGCCTAACTAACTTACAAACTAGCTAGGTAACGCACCGACCCGGGAGAGCGTGTCTGCCCTCACCTCTTCCTCAAGCCACCAAAATTCGGTGAACTGCTTTGAAGTATCGACCGTGTCCCTATCCGCAATTGCGGTATTAAAACGGAGGAGCTCCTGAGCATTGGCGGCGTACCCGTCGTGGATTAGTCGCTTATCCCTCGCGCCGCGGTGGCTGCAGTACAATACCGGCACATCATCTTTATCTTGTATTAACCCTTTCATGTCTGCATGAAGGAATACCCCAGGCGCGACAAGTCCAGACCGGAGCGTACTCTCGTGGTACATTAAATTCGGGTAATAACCACCCGAGATCAGATTATTAGCGTTGGCCATCGCCCTTGCAACGTGCCTTCGAATCACACTAAGAAAACCTTAAAACATGCACGAGCATCTTCTTGATCTGTTTGAATGGGAGTGCACTAACATACAAATAACAAGGCCGATGAACTCGCTAGAATAGGAACAACTCAACCCATTCTGCCGGATAAAGGCACCATAGGGACACCAATCGCTACTCGCAAACAAAAAGTGAAGCTGAAGGCTATCGAGAATACAAATCTTAGGTGGACGAGTTTAACCACTTGTCTAGCGACAAAACAAATTTGGCCTAAGCTGGATTTGAAACGCTCTAAGAAATTGATCTCTCTCAATAGATTGCATATCGGCACCACAATAGGTGTCATTACTGGACACTGCCTGATAGGCAAACATGCCGCAAGGCTGGGCCTCTTCGCAAACGACTTTTGTAGAAGCTGCATGGACGAGGAAGAGGAAGAAACTATCTCTCACCTTCTTTGTTCCTGCCCAGCTCTCTCCCGCAGAAGGAAGCTTCACTTAGGAGCCTTCTATTACAACGACTTGGGCGATCTGACAAGCATAGACATCAGAAGCCTCTTACGCTTTATAAAGAGCTCAAAATGGTTCAACTAGTAGGGAGATCTTAGATCCTTCATCGTGGCATCACAATGGACCTATGCTGGTCTAAGTGTGTTGGCGTTTTTAGCCGACAGCCACTTTCAACCAACCAACCAACATACAAATTTCATTGAACAAGACCACATACTGAAGAAGAAGAAGGAGACCATATACATACTTCAAATTTGATCAAGTTTATATCTTCCTCCCAGCTTCAACGCAGATGTACAGAAACCTATTGAGTATGCGCTCTTTAAGTTCAGTCTAGTGTGAGAGGGCCCAAGAAAATGACTAAGTAATTCATTAGCAATAAGCAAATGATTTATTTGTACTTAGGTCGAAAGTCCTTCGCCAATAATGCGATGTTACATCCAGCCAAACCGCTGACAAAGTCCAACAATTACAGGATACGACATTACGCCGTGCGCATGTTTTGTTGACAAGAAATGGTGATGGTGCTCCCGTTTATACATATATAAGATTCATATAGGTATACCTATGATAACGACAGTTCATAAGCCTGGCCCATTATTTTTCAAGGAAGACGTTTTATAGTTTTAGGATTGGACAAGGACCCCAAAAGCCCTAAGGCCCCAGGGCACTACCAGCTATGGTCCCTTGTAGCTACGCCACTGGCTGCTATATGGCTGGGGACATCGAACTGGTTGGTATTATGTTGATAGCTGTATAATCAATGTCCTTTTTTTTTATTTTTTCGCAATTTTAAGCAAATTTCCCATATTTTCAAGTAACACACTTTAGCGTTACGTAAACATGCAACAACGGTCTTCCACGCTCGTTATTCTTCTCCAATCCCCAATCCAGTCCTTTATCAATAGATAATAAATACATACTTTCACCTCGCATCCTATCAATTCCCACTGATCATTCAAAAAAACAAAAAAGTTTTCTCTACCTTGATTCGACCGTAGGTACACTTCTACAATTTTGAATCGTGATCTAGATGGAGGCTCTTCATCAAAGAAATACCATTACCGGCTTCTATTCTGTGCAAGAGTGGGCATATATACATGCACCTCTTTACATTGGAATTATAAAGCAAAATCACAGACAATCTATATAGGCAATACCCAGAGGAATAGGGCAGCAGCTCAAATCACCACCAGAAGAAAAAGAAGGTGTACACCAAAGCATAATGAGATTCATTTATGTGTTCTAGCCGCCTAATAAATTCAACTTCTGAGCAACAAGAAGTTGTACATCTTATATCCCAGATTTCATTTATGACGCGAGGGGAAGCGAAAATGGTTTCGCTTCTAGCTAAGGGTCAAATTCACAGTTCCAAGGTCACTTGAAATGGTGGTATGTATTGTATAATACCAAGTGGCCGGCAAGCCATGGGCCAAATATAGTATACCAGCGGATCTATTTCAATGTATTAGTACTAATAGCGGTTTGAATTTTCCACATCCAAGTTGTATTTTGTCAAGAGAGTTAAAGAATTTCACGTAGATGTAAGAATCCTCGGCAATTATTTTATTCTATGGTCGCTGTCGCACACACACAGGAAATCTCACATAGATACAAGCGTGGATGCTTTGTTTTAAAAGCGCGTCTACTCTGTCCTACCATCTGCCAAGAAGCCGACGAGTTTCGTGTTTGGGGGCAAATTTCTCTGGTTGATGGTTGCTTGTTGTTTTGGGTTTTTATATGGGCTTAACTAGGGGCAGTAAACTGAAAGGTGTACATGACTTTTGAATGCCTCTCGGCGCCTTTTCGGTAGACACACACCACACACACATATGTGAGAGGAAAAAACTATTTGCTGTGTGTATATGTACACACAGTGTGTATATGTATACACGCGGGAAATAACAAAGTGAGGTGTACATGACAGCGGGACATGATGAAAGGATTCCGTCTGAGTTTAGGTGTTGTCTTTGTATTTCTGTTGGGTATTTTTAGATTAGTTTGTCGTTTATAGATGGTTTTTACTTCAGAGTATTTGAAAAGCAATTATAATACATTTTTAGGCGATTCTTCGAATTTCAATGAAAGTGATTGATAATAATGAAACTTTGAAAAAAGGAATTAATATACTATTTGTGCGAACTGAGCCACATACATTATGTATTTCAAGTTGTGGTGATGTTTGAAGGATTCAGAAATACATAACTTCAATTACCGGAGATCCGCTACATAGTATGTTCGGCCATTTTTATAACTTCCACCTCCACCAGAAGGTATAAATTCACTTTGTCATTACATATTTGTGAAGCCAAGAAGGAGTCACCGGAGACCCTATAAAGTATAATAATGTATACTCGTATACCTATTCTGTAGGTATCAGGTTCAAATTCTGATTCCATTTAGCGTTTATATGCTACCGAACATATAAACGGATCGACCGAGGCGAATGAAATTTTGTGAGCGAACTTCGTTTTACCGTGAGTCGCGTCCTCAAGTTGGGCTATATCGGTACAGGTACCTCCCATGCAAACCCAAAATGAGACCCTTGATGTATTGTGTATCTCACATATGCCTTACATTTTGCATGACTTGCATGCAGTGGAGCTGGAGGGCATCAAAGCATCGACCAAGCCCAGTTTCACATTGAAAGTTTAAACTAAAGTTCAACTGAACCTGAACGTGAGTTTAAATTTGAAGTGCAACTCGTCCGGTTTCACAATACCTATAATCTAAACTTCAGGGGTCTAATCGCGTAAGGCTAAAACGATCGAACGACGTCGTCTCGACGATACTTCTACTTCATATAACAACCAAACAACGATAATCGTCGAATCGATATGACGATCATCGCTTTTTATTGCTTCACGTAAACAATTATACTGTCAAATGGCGTCGTCGAAACGATTCGATTGAACGATGGCTATTTTGCAATCGTTTCATCGTTTTTGGTGTATTTTATTTATGTTTAGGTTTTTTAAAAGTAAAATAAATATTAAAGGAAACATTTTCCAATCAAAAGCATAGATAATGTTCACAAACGACACTGCATTAGCATTAGTGTGGTGAAATGTGAAAATATAGAACAAAAATCCATTTTCTTCATACTTGTTAAAAGACAGTTCGAACCCTAGCTGGTGTTCTCTTTTGAGGATGCAATCATAGAATTGCATTCAATAAATGCTTGGCTGTAAATGATGACAAAACAAAATATACTGTCAACGAGAAAGGAGTCTCAGCATCGAGATATTAGGTATATAAGACCCTAATCATCCCGGTCCTGCTGTATGGTGCAGAAGCATGGACTCTGTAAAAATCGGAAGAATACCTCCTTGGATGTTTTAAGAGAAAGAATCTTCGGACGATATTCGGTCCAGTTTGTATCAAAAAGCTGAAGATACAACGGCTGATATGGCTGGGGCATGTGGAGCGTGTATGGACAGTGTTACATATACCAATTAACATTACTACATTACAACACTACTAACTTTAACTAACATATACTAATGAACATTACTACATTACAACACTACTAACATTAACTAACATATACCAATGAACATTACATAAAAGTTTAGCAAGTCCAATTGTCGGGTTCACTGCGAGTATTGTTTTAAAAGAAAATGCGAGTCCAATATTTCACGCTGCGTATAGCGTCCCGTATAAATTACGAGAGAAAGTAGAAGCTGAGTTAGTAAAAATGTGTAAGGATAAAGTCATTGAGCCGGTAGAATTTAGTCGTTGGGCGAGTCCAGTTGTTGTTGTTCCCAAGGCAAACGGAGACATTCGGCTTTGCGTTGATTTTAAGTCCACCGTTAACAAATTTATAGAAACCGCATATTACCCTTTGCCAAATCCCCAAGATATATATGCAAATTTAGCAAATTGTTCGGTATTCTGTGTTATTGATCTTAAGGGTGCTTACCAGCAACTTGCCATCGATCCAGATTGTCAGGATTTGCTGGTCATTAACACGTTGAAAGGGTTATATCGTTGTCTTCGATTGCCTTTAGGCGTCGCGAGTGGGCCAGCAATATTCCAGTCCGTTATGGATCGTGTACTTCTCGGGTTAAAAAACGTTTTTTGCTATATTGATGATATCCTCATTGGCGGTAAGTCAGAGGAGGAGTGTGAAAAAACTCTGTTTGTGGTTTTGGGAATGTTGAATAAACATAATATTCGCATTAACATTGATAAATGTAAATTCTTAGAAAAGTCAGTAAGCTATTTGGGTCATAATATTTCTATTAGAGGTATAAGTCCACAAAATGATAAAGTGAAAGCCATTTCTGAGGCGCCTGCACCTCAAAACATACCTCAACTACAATCGTTTTTAGGTCTTTTGAACTATTATGGTAAGTTTATACCCCATTTATCTTCAAAGTTGAAACCTTTGTATGACTTACTCCGTAAGGATGTAAACTTTGTGTGGAGTACGGATGCACAAAAAGTCTTCGAACATTGTAAATCGTTGCTACTCACAAACAACATTCTTGAACTTTTTGATCCATCAAAAGAAATAATTGTAGCAACTGATGCCAGTCCATATGGAGTTGGAGCTGTGCTCTCGCATGTAGTCAATGGCATTGAAAAGCCAGTCATTTTTGCTTCCAGTACTCTGTCGGAGGCTGAAAAGCACTACTCTCAGCTTCACAGAGAGGCTCTTGCGATCGTGTTCGCAGTCAAAAAGTTCCATAATTATTTGTATGGTCAAAAATTTGTGATTTATACTGATCACCAGGCCCTCCGCGAGATTTTTAATCCAAGGAAGGGAACTCCGTCCGTAGCGGCTTCGCGACTTCAACGTTGGGCAGTTATACTATCAATGTATGATTACACAATTTCCTACAAGCGCGGTTCGCTCATGTCGAACGCCGATGGTCTCTCACGTTTGCCAATCGCGGAGAGTACAAACGTAGAGATGGTTGGCATAAATTTTTTTTCGTCAGAAAAGGATTTTTTTCTCCAGCCGGCACTGATAAAGGAGCATGTAGTACACGATGCTACTCTTAACAGTATTTACTCATTCTTAATGAGTGGTTGGCCAAAACAAATTCCAACATCTTGTTTAAAATTTTTCAAAATTAAAAATACACTTTCTACAGAAGATGGGTGTGTATATCGTGGCAACCGTATAGTTCTTCCAAATTGCCTAGTCAATTCGTGTTTAAAATTGTTACATACAAATCATACAGGCATAGAACGTATGAAAATGATTGCGCGTTCGTATGTGTGGTGGATAAATTGTGATAAGGATATCGAAAACTTTTCAAGCTCTTGTGAAATTTGCCAAAAGACTCGGAATGTTAAAAGGGAAATAGTGACAACTAAGTGGCCTCAGTCAAATTCACCCTTAGAACGCGTTCACATAGATTTTTTTTATTTTGCTGGGAAAAGTTTTCTCATTATAGTGGACTCCTATAGCAAGTATTGCGATGTCAAATTAATGAAAAATACAACAGCTCAAAATACATTAGCTCAACTCGAAGATTTTTTTGTAATTTTTGGGTTTCCTTCTGAAATTGTGTGTGATAATGGGCCCCCTTTTGGGTCTTTCAACTTTAAAAATTACTGTAAGAAATTTCAAATTAAACTAACGCATTCCCCCCCTTATCATCCCCAGTCAAATGGACTTGCTGAACGTGCGGTACAAAATGTAAAAAATGTTTTAAAAAAATTTTGTCTCGAAAAGGAATCTTCATGCCAAGATAAAATAAAAAATTTTTTATTCACGTATAGAAACACTCCGACAACTTCAACTTCCAAGACACCTTCAGAATTAATATTTTCTTATAAACCCAAATATTATTTTGATATACTAAATAATAAGATAAAAACCTATTTCGATTATAATACAAAATTTTGTAACATGAATTATTATGGAAAACTGAATATTAAATTAAGTAACAAATTTAAGGTAGGCGACATAGTTATGTTTAAAAGTGATTTTAAGCAATTTGTTCGTTGGATTCCAGCGAAGGTTGAAAAGGTTTTGAGTAGACTTACATATTTAATAAGAGTTAACGATTATATTAAGTTTGTACACGAAAATCAAATTAGATCCTCTAGCTTAAATGATAAGATCCTTGTAGCAGATTCTTGCTCCAAAAATATAAAGGACATTTTATCTACTAAGTCTAAAATAAAAATTGAGACTCAAAGCGATTCTGTATCAAAATCAAATTGTAAAAGGAAAAGAGTAGAATATGAACACAGTCCTGTACCAAAGCCCTTATGGCGTTCTAAAAGAATTAAAAACAAACCTGATAGATATGTATCTACTTAGCGATTAAAAAAATCAAAATTATGTTTTTATTGTTGTAATGATAGTCACATTCTAAGAAAGGGAAGATTGTTACATATACCAATTAACATTACTACATTACAACACTACTAACTTTAACTAACATATACTAATGAACATTACTACATTACAACACTACTAACATTAACTAACATATACCAATGAACATTACTACATTACAACATTGTTAAGATTAACTAACATTCTTGTTTGTTTCACTCGCTCGTTGGTAGTCACCTGGTGCGCAACATAATATATTATACCTCTGAATTTATAATAAAGATTATTTAGTTAAGAAATACAGTGTCTTTCTTTATTACAAACACAACAGACAGCAACGCATCAGCCCGACGAGTCTTTGAGTCCGCCCCTGAGGGTGAGGGTCAACGTAGCAGAGGTGGCGCGCTCAATTGGACGGCGACTTCAACGAACTTGGTGAGCGTAACTGGAGGCAGCTAGCTAGGGTCTTGTTGGTTGAGGCCGTTGTCCACCCCGGATTGTAAGCGCCCCCAAAAGTAAAGTAAGTAAATGCTTTAAGCAAAATGCATGCGCAAATCCTCTTCTTCCTCTTCTTTTTCTTCTTTTACAAACCTAATCAATATAATTTCTCGTGCACCGCACCTATGCTTATTTTCCAACGTATACATGCATTTCCACATAAACGAGAACAAAACAAACAAAATTATATATACCAATTTTATTAGTTTTCAGTTGTCACAGTTTGTTTACAGTCCTGCTCAAACTGTTCAAAATGAAAACGATGAACGATTCGATTGATCGATGTGATTGTGATGTTATATGAAGCAAACTTAAAACTAGGTTGTTTTATACAATCGTCTCAACGATGATAGCCTATTAAATTACGCGATTAGAGCCCAGTTCAATTGAACTCAGTTCAACTAAATTTAATGAATGAATTTGATAGTATTGTACAGTACTTAGCTTTTATACGACTTTTCTAAAATCGTGCCTTGTCTTTTCTTTCAAAGAATACGCAAAACAACGTCAAATATTTGTGTTTTTGACAATCGGCTGATCTGAGGTTTAAACGGCAGAATACTGTCGTTTAACTTAAACTGTAGAATGAACTCTGTTCAAGGTTTAAACGAAATTCTGAAACACAATTAATTGTTGAACTAAACTTTTAACTAAAAGTGTAGTTTAAACTCCCACTGTGAAACTGGGGGTTACTAATATTAATTTGACGTATAGGTACCTAACCTAGGTATATGTTAAATTCAATTTCCAATAAACCGCGAACTATTCAAAATTCTCCAATGAATGGCGCATTACCGTAGATATGCGCTGTGCCAAAACTGCCGAAAAGGCCATATCGCCGCGATTATGCATTCAAACCATTATGTCATGACCCATTGTTTATGATGAATAAAGAATTTTGACATAAACACAATTTCCGTTTTTATTATTTAAAACAAAAATTCTGGAGCAAACATTTGTTAATATGTATTATATTTGTCTATATGATCTGACTTTTAAATCTTTATGTTGATCAAATATTATGTGAAATTTTTTTCAGCGATCATTTTTGACCCTCGAAATTCCCACGAAAAGGTAAATCTCCGACGACTTAGTAACACTTTTGGGTACAATTGCCACGACCTATTGTAAAAATTAAATCAAAAAGAACAATGTCTTCAAATGCAGTGCCGTTCTATGTTATACCGAACAGATGGTCACCGTAAGGGAAGAACAAAATATCTGCGTTGCATGTCTATAAGCAAATGCTAACTATTATCATATGAATGACGGCACAAAATGCTATAGTGTACGCTGTTTGGGTGCCCTTTATACGCTACTGTTGCTCCTTTTATATCAATAAATTGATTCAAAATCGTGAAGCCGCCGTTTTTTAGTAACAATTTTCAGTGGCACTTCCTTATGGTTGCCTAGTAGGTGTCGGTCGTGCGAAAATATTCAAAGTCCATGACAAAGCGGTTTTGCATTTTCTAATGCAAAAAAAGAGAAGCAACTACAGCAACAAATCTACGATAAGTAAACAATTGAAAGTTTACTGATCGTGGAGTCGGATAGCGGGGTGCAATTTTACAAAAGAAATCCACTTTGCAGGTTCCATCTGCTATCAGCTGGGCAAGTCTAAAAGGCGGCGATCCTGGTTTGATCCTGTCTACAAAACACCTTACTGTTTTGTCCTGTTTAGGATATGTGGTCATTTATTTATTTGACGGAAAAAATAATATACGAAAGAAAATGAAGTAAATTATAATATAATTTGGCATTTTATAAGTCAGTGATTATCAGCCTATGTGCTGTTGACAATGTAAAATGTCGTGCGAAGGTTTTTTTTTTTTAAATTATTAAAATTATGTACAGGCTTAAATTAGGTTGCAGTAAGATATTTTGTATCATATTTCCTTGAGCTGCGACAATCGTTGATTCTCTAATATTTTCTTTCCGTATCGAATTTACATGTTGCGACTCTTCATGAATTTCTTATTTGTTCATTCATATTTACGACTGAACTATTTGTTCTTCGGATGTCCATCAATATTGGAAACAAAGGATTTGTCACAATTATGCGTCATGAAAATCTAAATCCTTAATTGGTTAATTTGGATGTGAATGCATGTAGTGATTTTGTTCTTGGAGGTCGAAACAACATCGTTTGGATTTTTAATACATAACAAGATTTGGTGGCTTAAATTTCAATTCTTTCATTTGCTTGAAAAGCTGAACTCTTGAAATTTAAACCTTCAAGGTTCATCTTAGAATATCGTCGCATCATAAAACGACAACATAAAACTGAAGTTATTTGAAGAAGAATTAGTAGGTACCTATGTACTGTGGAAATCTGAAATAACAAAAGGACATTTTGGTTGCCTTCTGATTGTCGAAATTCCAGACGAAATTATAAGAACCATTGAAGAGCTTCAAACCTAACTTAAAAGCTACATTACTTCGCTTTCAGTGCGACGGAATATGAATGGTTCATCAAGCAATTTGAAATTTTCAAAACACCAAATTTGACAACAGCAGAATAAAAACAGCTCATTGATTTGAGAAACAATGTTTTTTACCATTCAACATTCGTGGAAAATCGTGCCAATCGCCTTCCGGTGATAAGCGTCCCCACTACGGCAAGATTATATACACAGTCGAAGAGGATGATGAAGATCATAAGATCAATAAACATTATCAAAGTAGCTATCTCATCACTACCGATCAGGTTACTGCCCAAAACAATTTCATTCTCCTATTAGTTGCACGTCAAGGAACACAAAAGGACTGATGAGCTAGCTCAAGACATCCACAACTCAGAAGCGACGACAATTTTAAGGTACCTTCAGTGCTCCGTTGAATTGAAGCAATCAGGATATACTCAACCCTACTAAAAAAGTTTTAATTTTAAAACTTCAAAACTGAACTAAACACTCAAAATAAATTCAATTAAATAATGGAAGACTTCAAAACACATGAGTCTGATATTTGCAGTGACTTACAAAACAGACGAGAAATGTGAAACCGAAGTTCAACTAAACGCTCGTTCAAGCTTCCTCGTGAGTTTAAAACTAAGCTAAACTTTACTGTGAAACCGGGCCGGGCATTAGGATTATAGATCCTCACTAAATGCAAAATATGTAGCTGAAATAATAGGCATCACCTTTAGAGTAGCCATGGCACACGAGTTGAACGACAAATTCATTGCGTTACTTCGACTGAAGAAGATTTGCGAGAGCCTAGGCAGTAGGCATGCAAAATGCAAGAGCCCTCACAGCACACAATGGCAGATATTTGTAGTGGAGAAGTATGTAGAAACAAGTAAAAGTGTTTTTATCGGCCTGGCGGATGCTTTGATATCCTCTATGAAATGCAAGTCATGCAAAATGTTAGGCATTTGTGTTAGTACGTTTACGTACACAAAACATGCACTCAGAGAAAAATCCTGTGCAATATCGCCTTAACCGCATTAGGTAAAGTTTTTTGTATGGATTTCATTAGACAACCATATTTATCCTTAAAACTAATCACATTTGTATGCGACCTAACTAATGGAAAATAGGCTGAATTGCCTAAAAATGCTTGGTAGTTTTAACCAAGAAATAACATGTTTTTTTCATAACTTTGCCTTTGATTGCCAGGTAAACTAAGTAATTTTGCCTTAGGTCTTAGGTAACTTTTCTTAAAAATTTCGGTAGCGATTTAACTTTACCTTTTGCCTAAAGGAGTTTTGTCCCCACAGATGAACATTGATGTTCTAGAAAAAAGGAAACTCAATACAAACGTTGTCGATGAATGTAATAATGAAGGTATGTTTTTGTTTAATAAAATCGAAAACAAAAAAATGTATGTTTGAAAAAATGTATTTTTTATTATAGAATCTTCGGATGAATCTGGCGACTGCTGGGATATTTGAATGAAACAGTGGATGGAAACTATAAAACCTAGCAAACATGGATAATTCAATATATATCTTATACCTTAAAATAGAAGAAAGTATGTCAGAATTTAAATATTCATCAATATTTAGAGACTATATATGTATATATGTAGTCCCTACAATTTTGACATCTAAAAAACAAGACTATATCATCGTTCCATCTCTATAAAACAGGATAATTTGATTCACAGTAGGCGCAGTAGCGCAGTGGTTAGTGTGCTGGACTACTGTGCGAGGGATCCCAGGTTCGATCCCCGGAAAAACACAAATTACATCTTAAGGGTTTTTTTACTGCGCCACCTCTCGCGAACGTCTGACAAACATCCGAGAGTATGACTGTCCTGAAAAAGCTTATCAATTAAGCCGTTCGGAATCGGCATTAAATTGTAGGTCCCTTCCATTCGACCCTAAAATAGAAACTCACACAATCGAAATGGTTGCGAGAAGCTAGGCCTAGGGTGTCTACCGCGTGTTGCGCCACCTATTTTTTTAATTTGATTCACCAATTTATGAAATCGGAATGTTAGTGTTAAGGTGCTAGTACACGGTATGTAGCACGCCACATATATATGTGGCTCTGACGTCACGAGAGAGTGCACAAAGAGAGCTTGTACACGGCATGTAGCCATTGGCTCCATACGCTGACGTCAAAATTACGTCAGAGCCACATATATATGTGGCGTGCTACATACCGTGTAGGTACTAGCACCTTTAGTAGCACTTAAATGACCGATCCGGAACTCACTTTGATTATATCGATGGAGTTCCCTGGAATACCTCTTTTTTTCTGATGGTCCCTTCATTGATTATTTTAATTCACCATCGGTTGTTGTAAATCGATCAACAGGTGGAAATTGAAGGTGTTCATGTGATTATGTGTAATTTAATCTTTTGGAAGCCACATTAAATGGTCTCGCATTCATTGCGGCCGGCCGGCGCAAGCAACAACAAGAACTTCAGATGTATTTGCAGTGCATGTGCACATCTATATGTGGCTGTAAAGGTGCGCACCAGATTGATTTAATCTTTTGATCCATTTATTTCTGGTGCAACGTGAGATGAGAATTGCATCGTCTTTGCGCATATAAATTTAGTTGAGTTCGTGTAGATGCGATTTGTATCATAATGCAGACAGATTTAGATGCAATCATTGGTTCAAGTGGTTAATTGCCAGTTCGAAGGAATAATGGTTGCTTTGTGCGAGAAGCACACAGGAATTTTAAAAGCAACAATGTCGTTCGTAATAAAAGCGTTAGAGACCTATCAATTTGCCGAAAGGTTGGACCAAGTGAAATTGTTGAGGTTTAGCGTGCAGGAATGATTGCACTTGCTGCATTGTCAAGGTCGAAATTGATGCTTGTGGATACTTTTTATGTAGATCACACGTCTGTGTAGGTAGCTAAACGAAATAATATGATATCAGTTGTATTTTAAGAGGATGTTGTAGAAATCGAGTTTGCATCATTTACATTGGTATCCATTTTCTCAAGTCATCCAAGGCGACTGATTTGAACATTTCTAGCCAGGTCGATGTCGATATACCCAGTCGTAGAGTTTCCTTGGGAGAGGAACCAAAGCCTTTCAATGCATACCGGACCGCAAATTTTGAGTTCAATGCTACCACGGATATCAAGGATTTAAGTAGGAGCTTATCGGAATACCTATTTTTTAATAATCACACCAAATACGTTTTAAAATCCTGTCTTATAAAATTCCATTTTCTTAATTATTGTGTACGCAATGGAACACATTTTTTGCTTGCATTAGTTATTGAATGTCCAAGTAAACTTTCTCGAGTAGGTAAACGCTAGCGGTCTTACCACAGCAAATAGTAAACGCAATGAGTTTTCTTACCCAAGTTAAGTTAAACAAAGATGCCCGGATATTATTGCTTTATTCGTTATGGTATTGCTTCTGCCTCCGCGTACAGAACATTGCCTGGATTCCGAGAACAACACTTTTCTCTCCAGCAAATCTATTCATACTGTCAAAAGTAGCGTTTTCGAATATCAAGTGCAACATTGACTCTACCAACCATATTTCATAAAAATTGACAGTTGCATAACGTGACAGATAATAATAATTTGTAAAATGAGAATGAGAACAGGACAACTTTCGAATGTCTGTTTTATAAATAATTTTGTATTTTTGTTTCATAAAAAATTGTCATGACAGTGAATTAGCAGATATTTTCTGTATTCACTCAAATTACTTACTTACTTAAGGTGGCGCTACAGTCCGGGGTGGACCTGGGCCTCAACCAACAAGCGTCTCCAGCCAGCACGATCTTTGGCCAGCTGCCTCCAGTTTCGCACGTTAAGTTGGTTGAGGTCCCCTTCCACTTGCGTGCGCCACCTGAGTCGCGGTCTTCCTCTACTGCGCCGTCCCTCGGGTGTGGATTCGAAGATCTTCCGGGCCGGAGCATTCACGTCCATTCGCTCTACATGACCCAGCCACCGCAGTCGTTGGACCTTCACTCTTCTGGCTAGGTCGATGTCGCTGTACAGCCCGTACAGTTCGTCGTTGTATCTCCTCCTCCATTCACCGTCTATGCAGACGGGACCGAAAATTACTCGAAGAATTTTCCTCTCGAAGCAGCCAAGAGTAGCCTCATCCACTTTTGATAGAGTCCATGCCTCTGCACCATAAAGTAGGACAGGGATGATTAGGGTCTTATAAAGGGTCACTTTAGTTGTTCGAGAGAGGGCTTTGCTACTCAATTGCTTTCTTAGCCCAAAGAAACAGCGATTGGCAAGAGTTATTCTTCGTTTAATCTCAGCGCTGGTGTCATTGTCTGAGTTTATAGCGGAGCCTAGGTAGACAAAGTCCTTTACCACTTCAAAGTTATATCTGTCTATAGTGACGTTCTGTCCAAGACGTCGGTGTTGGGTGTCCTTTCTTGATGACAGCATATACTTTGTCTTGCCCTCATTGACCGCCAAACCCATTTTCGCCGCTTCCGTCTCAATGCCCACGAACGCGCCAGTGACATCACGCTGCGTTCTGCCGATTATGTCGATGTCGTCGGCGTAGGCGAGTAGGTGGACGGACTTTTGAAAGATAGTGCCTCTGGTGTTAGCGTTTGAGTTTTGCACTATTCTTTCAAGAACGATGTTGAAGAAGTCACATGACAGCGCATCGCCTTGTCTAAATCCTTTTTTGACATCGAAGGTCTCGGTGAGTTCTTTACCGACCTTGATGGAGCAGCGTGCATTCTCCATTGTCATCCTGCACAGACGGACGAGTTTGGCAGGGATGCCAAAACTAGACATTGCTCTGTATAGCTCGTCTCTATAAATGCTGTCATAGGCGGCCTTAAAATCGATGAAAAGATGGTGGGTATCGATTTGGACTTCCTGGGTTTTTTCCAAGATCTGCCGCAGTGTGAATATTTGGTCGATGGTAGACTTTCCTGGCCTGAAGCCACACTGATAGGGACCAATCAGGTTGTTGACGAAAGGCTTCAGGCGTTCACACAACACGGCAGATAGGATCTTGTAGGCGATGTTAAGAAGACTAATCCCTCTGTAGTTGGCGCAGTTCAGAGGGTCTCCTTTCTTGAGGATCGGGCAAACAATGCTGAGGTTCCATTCATCGGGCATACTTTCCTCCGACCATATTTTACAGATGAGTTGGTGCATGCTCCTAACCAAGTCATCGCCTGCCGCTTTGAATAGTTCGGCGGTTAGGCCATCTGCTCCAGCGGCTTTGTTGGACTTAAGCTTAGATATAGCTATCTTGACTTCGTCCAGGTCGGGTGGGCGGAATTGTTGGTCTTCATCGTCCAGGTTGAATGGTTCATTCTGCCTGACAGCGGGATTTAGTTCGTCATCGCCGTTAAACAGTCTGCAGAAGTAATTCTTCCATATCCTCAGCATCGACTGCGATTCTACTATGATGTTCCCTTGTTCGTCCTTGCAGGCTTCGGTTCGGGCTCTGTAGCCTTGGCAGGTTCTTTTTACCCTTTGGTAAAACTTCCGAACCTCATTCCTGCTGTAGCATCTCTCTATTTCCTCGATCGCGCGCTTCTCGTGCTCTTTCTTTTTTCTCCTGAGAAGCCGGTGTTCATCTCTTCTTTTCTGCGCGTAGAGCTCACGAGCAGCTCTGGTCCTTCTTTGCAGCGCCGCTTTGTATGCCTCAAATTGTTCACTCAAATTGAATGTCGAAAAAACAGGGGATGTTATAAAACTAATTTGTCAAAAAGTATATGTAGTCGAAGGAGTAGTTATCTTTGTCAATCTTTAAGTAGTTTGAAAACCTTTTCCACCAATTGCCAGGGACTGGTATATAAGCTAGTGCTAAGCCAGCATAATGCATCAGAACCAGGCCAATTGTAGCTTCCCAAATGTTGCAATGGCATATCTGATATAGCTTCACCACCTGGCATACGCGCTAAAATGCACCAGTCATGCCGGCCGCGTTACTTGCACGATTCACTGTCAGACCCAAAGTTTGTTTCCGGTTGATTATCTTATTTCCGGGAAAGTGAGTTTGCAGCTCAGTGGTTTCAGCTTAGTATGGCGTGATTCGTGAAGATATTTTAAGTAAATCAGATACACATTTTTCATGGGAGACCTATTTAAAAGCTTGCATTGTGTGTACAAGTTGTGTAATTATGAAGCCTCTAATAGTTGGCGTTTTTTATCTTCCCCTTCATTACTGGTCGGAGGGTAGGTATGTTGAATTTAAATACAATTGATTTACTTCATTTTGGTCGGATGGAGGGTAGTTTTGGCTTTGCAGATTGAATTTTCATCTTAGCCATACCGCAATTTGGAGGATCTTTTTTTCACATTTCCAGCACCATCAGCAACAAGAATTTCTTGTTCACATCTACAGGTTTCTTCTCAAATCTTTGTGCATTAACATAATATTTGCAACTTTTGGTAAAGCAGTCTATCCCATTTGGATACTAGACTACTTTACGAGGGGTCCCAAGTTCCCCTTAAGTCGGCTTCGGCATAAAATTGTGGGTCCCTTCCATTCGCCCAAAAAAAAACGTCACACAAACGAATGGTTGTGAGAAGTTAGTCCTAGGGTGTTTACACGAATGTTGCGCCAACCTTTTTGTTGGCCTGTCGATTGGTTATCGGAATACTTTGTTTCCACATTCCACCTTCCTGCTCAATTTTGCAAGTTGTCATCGATGCCGCTAAAGAGCAACAGGCGCCGCAAACAAACCATTAGCTGTCATGTATGAAGGTTGAAACAGGTTGTCCGTGATGTTAACAAATATCGCTGACAATTCTCCTCTAACCGAATGTGATCAAATATCTGCCTTTCTTTATTTAAATAGATATTTTATTATTATAATTAACTCGGCAAAGCAAAAACAAACACAATAAAACGATCGCATTTTTCTCACTTCAGTGTTGAATATAATAAATCCACAAACTGTGGGCACTGTTCGTATCGCACTCAGGTGGAAAATTTCATAAGAAAAACCGCAAAAGTGTCAAGATACTCAAGATATGAATAACTTTTGTTTTTTTTTTAAGTAGGTATGTACTTCAATTTCTTTCCTCGCAATCCCAGGTGGCATTGGAGTTGAGGAGAATACATAGATGTGTTAATGACAATACAGTGTGCAGTGTCCCTGTCTGCACTCGGCACAAAGGCTTACTTCACATGGCACGAAGAAATGAAGTATGTAACAGCTAGGTGCAATCTTTGCGAAATACCTTTGGACGTTTATAGGCAAACATCATCGCACACTTATGGTCGTCCGCAAATGGATTTGCTAGCAAAAACTCACAAGTGGATAATCGATAATCTGACAGGAAAACCAAATAAGTATACTTTTTCATTTTCGGTTTTAAAAACTCGGCATAAAACAGAGGGATGTGAATTAGGAGGATGCACACGATTATGTGCCACACTATGCTACCTAACCTAACAAGGATGGCTATGACTGGTACTAGTGACTACACAAAATATCAAATGGCCAAACTTTCACTTTTTGCGCCGGATTGGCAAAACGCAATTTAGTTGTCAGTAATTTTAAGGCTTACGTAACGATTATCTTCACACATGAGGATTTGCGATCGTGTGCGCATATACATTTTTAATGAATTAATTGAGGAGATAAAGAAATGACCAGTTGCAATTCAAAGAGATAATCATAGGTAGGTATATGAATGAATTACTGAGTTGAGCCTTATCGTAAACAAGAAACTGTGTGGACATTAACTTTGTTTGTAGGAATTCGAAACAGGTCTACATGGTTTTTAAATAAGAGGAAATGCATTCCAAGTTTTGATGAAACTTTGTATGTATTTAGCACGATACACTAGTATGATGGATGAGGATGGCCGAAGACTTGCAATCCCAGGTGGACAGCCACTATTTTCCACCGGAGTCTCAACTTCTTTGAATGTCTGACAAACGTTATAAAGGGCCCCAAACCCATTCAGTAGCTATATGATCGAACTTTGAAAGCCGACTTCCATTTGAAAATATCTCTCTTTGGGTTATGAGCATTGCCGTTGACCCATTAGACCTGTTATCCGCACATCTATGTATGTCGATGCAGGTCATATAGAGACTGACACTTAGTAGTTCGGTCAAACTGGAACTGTAGACGCCACCAATCTAGAGAATTCGTCTGCTACCACCTGGAACATAAAGGCAGTGAGAAGACACTGTACCCTTTCCCTTCCCTTCTCTCGTCCAATGTTCCTGTGAAGTTCAGTCAAAATTGAACAAAGGGGCATGGCACCTCCCAAAAATATAAGAACATTGCAAAGGATAATTATAACTTGACATTTATGATAGCGTTAGCCTTAGGTAAATGAAGTTCTGGATTTTCGAGTATGGATTCGAGTCCAAGATTTCCTCAACTCTTATTTTTGGTGTCAGTTTATAAGTTCCCAGGTTTTTTTGTTTGTTTGACTTAAGTCTATTCTTCTTTTCATTATTCTAATTACCTATCTGATTTTGTTCGTTTACAATTTGTATGTACCTGCGAAGATGTGTCCTTTGAGTAACCATTCATCTCCATCCGCAATAAGCGATTAAAAACGATTAATGAAATTAATTTTTGGAATCGCACCATTTTCTCCTCACACACTATACTCACATGTGCGGTGATTGCATTCCACGGAACCAGCTTGTATACCACGTCCCTGGATCCTCCATTCACGTTGGCAATCTCACGACGAAAGAGAAGTTGGTTTCGCCTGCTCACAAGATCGGAACGTGACTGGGTGATGATGGTGATAGTGGTGCAGATGATGATGATGATGACGAGGCTTGCAGTGGTATGCAAGCGAGCGTTGAGATCCCTGGCATTAAGGGGTAATTGCACTTGCCATTCGGGTGATTGCTTGGCGTACATTACGATCAATGATCCATTCATACTCCTCCAACGTTTAAGATTTTTTTCCACAGATTACCCGTTAATTACTCTAAACTAATAGACGCATTTTCTGGATTCTCTTATTTTTCAGAATGAACCCGAATGTACACCGGAGCTGCCAGCTGCCAATCGGGCATTGTTCCTTGAAAAAGTACGGCAATCGAATGCTGCCTGTCAAAGTGGGGACTTCGGGACGGCCGTAGCCTTGTATACAGATGCACTGTCGCTGGACCCGGGGAATTACATTCTTTACAGTAATCGCTCTGCGGCCCGTTTAAAACAGGGCCAATTCGCATTGGCTCTACAGGATGCAACAAAAGCGAGGGAATTGTGCCCTCAATGGCCAAAGGCGTATTTCCGACAAGGCGTGGCCTTACAGTGCCTGGGACGATATGGTGAAGCTTTGGCTTCATTTAGTGCTGGCTTGGCACAGGACGCACAAAATAAGCAGCTGCTTGCGGGATTATTTGAAGCGTCCATCAAAAGTCCACTACGGCATGCACTGGAGCCGACTTTTCAGCAGCTCCGTACAATGAGTCTGGATCAGAGCCCTTTTGTTGTGATTTCTGTTGTGGGACAGGAGCTTCTACAGGCTGGGCAGTATCACTCGGCGGTGACGGTGCTGGAGGCGGCCTTGCGAATTGGATCTTGTTCGCTCAAACTGCGAGGATCTGTGTTTAGCGCATTGAGTTCGGCACATTGGGCCCTGAATCAGTTGGATAAAGCGATTGGCTATATGCAGCAGGACCTAGCAGTTGCTAAAAGTCTGGGTGATACCGCTGGAGAATGTCGAGCGCACGGCAATCTTGGGAGTGCTTACTTCAGTCAAGGGTCGTACAAAGAGGCATTGACTGCTCATCGATATCAACTGGTACTTGCCATGAAATGCAAGGACACTCAGGCAGCTGCAGCTGCCTTAACTTCGCTTGGTCATGTTTACACTGCCATTGGCGACTACCCAAATGCACTGGCGAGTCACAAGCAATGTGTTCAATTGGTCAAACAAATGGGTGACCGCTTGCAAGAAGCCAGAGAAATTGGAAATGTCGGAGCGGTGTATCTGGCAATGGGAGAGTTCGATTCTGCTGTCGATTGTCATACCCAACACCTTAGATTAGCTCGCAAGTTAGGAAATCAAGTAGAGGAGGCTCGGGCGTATAGTAATCTAGGATCCAGCCACCATTATCGGCGAAACTTTGCCCAGGCAATAACCTTTCACGAGCAGGTATTACGAATTTCACAGCAATTGGGTGACCGTAACATCGAAGCGAGAGCTTATGCGGGGCTAGGGCATGCAGCCCGCTGCGCAGGAGATGCAATTCAAGCCAAGAAATGGCACGAGAAACAGTTGGAGATGGCGCTGGCCGCACGGGATAAGGTGGGCGAAGGCAGAGCATGCTCAAATTTGGGAATAGTCTACCAACTTCTCGGCGAGCATGACGCAGCGTTGAAATTACACCAGGCCCACTTGACGATAGCTCGACAGCTACACGATCGTGCTGGAATGGGCAGAGCGTATGGCAATATTGGAAATGCTTACTCTGCAGCAGGACTGTATGAGGCCGCAATAAAATACCACAAGCAGGAGTTGACTATAAGCAAGGAAGTTCATGACCGCAGCGCAGAGGCATCTACCCATGGCAACCTTGCAGTAGCCTATCAAGCGTTGGGAGCTCATGACATGGCATTGATGCACTATCGTGCGCATTTAAACATTGCGAGGGAACTGAAAGACACCGCGGGCGAGGCGTGTGCCTTGCTTAACCTCGGAAATTGCCTCAGTTCGCGACAAGAGTTTGCTCAAGCCGTGCCGTACTATGAACAGTATTTGATGCTATCGCAAGAGCTAGGCGATGTAGCTGCTGAGGGCAAGGCCTGCCATTTCCTGGGATATGCTCACTATTGCATTGGGAACTACCGAGAAGCTGTACGTTACTATGACCAGGATCTCGCCTTAGCGAAGGATTTACAAGACAAAATGAACATGGGCCGAGCCTATTGTAACTTGGGGTTAGCGCATTTAGCGCTTGGGAATAGTCAAGCAGCCCTTGAGTGTCAGAAGTACTTCCTAGCGGTAGCACACATGACAAACCATTTGCCTGGGAAGTTCCGAGCACTGGGAAACATCGGCGACATCCTGATACGAACAGGCGAAATCGAAGAGGCGGCAAAAATGTATCAGCGGCAATTGGCTCTTGCGCGCCAGGCTAGAGAAAGACCCATGGAAGCAGCTGCATGTGGGGCACTTGGATTGGCCCACCGTCTCATCAAGAAATTCGACAAGGCTTTGGGCTACCACACGCAAGAACTGACTCTTCGCCAAGAAATGGCCGACTTACCAGGCGAATGCAAGGCACATGGTCACCTCGGTGCGGTGCATATGGCTCTGGGAAACTACACGCATGCGGTGAAGTGCTACCAAGAGCAATTGGAGCGCGCTCAAGAACTTCAGGACTCTGCCATTGAAGCCCAGGCTTACGGAAATCTGGGAATCGCTAAACTGAATATGGGCCATTACGAGGATGCCATCGGATACCTAGAACAGCAACTGGGCACCCTAGAACAGGTAAATACAGCCACAACGCAGCATGATCGTGCGCGTGCCCTAGGACATTTAGGAGACTGCTACGATGCACTCGGAGACTACGAGGAGGGCATTAAGTGTCACGAAAGACACTTGCAGTTAGCTACGGCACTGCAAAGCTACCGCGATCAAGAGCGCGCCTACCGCGGTCTGGGACATAGCCATCGTGCGCTGGGAAACTTACAGGAAGCGCTAGTATGTCTCGAGAAGCGTCTAGTCGTGGCACATGAGCTGGGCAGCCCTGAAGCAAAAGCAGCTGCATATGGAGATTTAGGAAATATCCACTGTGCTCTAGGTAATCACGAGCAAGCTGTAAACTGCCTGGAACATCAAAAAGAAATTGCAAGGGAGCTGGGCGACAGAGCGCTGGTCTCAGATGCTACAAGCGCTCTTGGAAATGTCTATCAACAGATGGGCAATCACGACGGTGCCCTTAAACTACACAAAATGGATCTGGAAATGTGTGAGGGGCTGGGAGTGATGAGCCTTCAAGCTAGGGCTTGTGGAAACTTGGGCTCGGTCTACGAGTGCATACGGAGCTATGTGGACGCGGTAAAATTTTTCGAGAAGCAACTGTCATTGACCGCAGATCGGCTGAATAAGGCTTACGCATGTGGGTCTTTGGGTAAGCTGAAGCTCAACAAAATGAGAGTACATTAAGTAATTATTTTGCTTCTCAGGTCGCGTCTTCCATCAGATGGGTCAAACAGCTCAGGCTATAAATTTCCTGCGGCAGGGCTTAGCGATAGTGCAGTCTTTAAATAAATCGGAAGATGAGGCCAAAATAAGGCATCAGTTAGGTAAGCATGATATTTTTGGTCCCATGGCTAGATTTGGTTAAGTTTCTCCTCATTTCAGGCCTTGCACTACGTGCTTCCGGTGATAATGAGAACGCTCGCACTCAAATGGAGACAGCTGCACAGATCCTTGAATCAGTTCGCTACGATCAGAGATCCCCAGAAGGTCGAACAGTTCTGTTTGATCTGCAAACCTCTTGTTACCACATGCTACAGCAGATTTTAGTGTCCATGTCGCGCAACGAAGAAGCTCTTGTGGCCGCTGAGCGCTGTAAGGCTCGTACTAGCCCCGATACAAACAGTATCTCACGCAAGACCATGATCACATGCAGCGAAAGCATATTCGAAACGGTTAACAAAACAAAGACCAACGTTCTCTATTTCAGTTTAGCTGGCACCGAGCTGTTCGCTTGGTTCCTGCAGCCACAAAAGGGAATCGTTCGCTTTCACTCGGTGGAAGTCAACGAGAACACGCTAAAAATCCCTCCAGAGAAGCTCAGCGACGACAGCGGCAAGGATCGACCGGAGAGTTTGCTCGAAATCTACATCAATATGGTTAGGGACAGCTTGGGTGTAAACTCAGACAGTGTGCTACATGAAGGTGATGGCAGTGGGTGGCGCTCGAGCTCAGAGAACCTTTTGGATGACTTTTCGACAGAACGAGCTGGCTTTCTTCGAATGGTTAATCGGAATCATTTACTGAACTCTAGTAATTATTCGCTAAGTTCGCTGTTCAGCTTGGGAAGCGTAGGCGGGTCTGTGGCAAGCCTACAAGGATCGACACGATCGATTGGAAGTCTTCAGGGCTCAACAAGATCCAGACGGGCACCAATTTTGCCAGCTTGGCAAGGACCGAGCTGCTTACATACTCTGTATAACCTACTTTTGGAACCTTTTGATGATTTGCTGCCCTCAGGTGGTGCGGTGTCCCGTCAAGGCCGGAAGGAATTAATTCTTGTACTGGAGAATGAACTGTACTTAGTTCCGTTTGCAATTCTACGGAGCGGCAAAGAAGATGGGGAATACCTATCTGAACGCTGCTCTATCATTACCATCCCCTCCCTGCAGACGCTTCGACTGAAAAGCAAAACAATTCGGACACGTGAGTTGGCGGAGAACTTGAACACAGCCCTGGTGGTTGGAGGTCCAAGAATACCATCAACCTTGTCAGAGACTTGGGGCTGGTCGGAGTCACCAGCATCGATTCAGGAGGCCGCCATGGTTGCAGATATGCTTCAAGCAAAGGCCTTAGCCAGTTGCAATGCCACCAAAGAGGCGGTGATATCAGAGCTTCCAACCGCTGAATGCGTTCATTTTGCCGCAAACCTTAGCTGGAAGCTAGGAGCAGTCGTGCTTAGTCCGGGTGATGTGGTCGACTCACAGTCTCAGAAGCGTTACTATCAGAGCTCATCTAATACTGAGGATAATGAAGATGAAGGGAACGAACTTGCCAACGGAAGTATTGAAATACCTCCTCTATCCGACTTCATTCTCTCAGCTGCAGATGTACTGACAATGAAGCTTAACGCCAAGCTTGTAGTGCTTAGCTCGTACCACTCAATTGAGCCGATCACTGGAGCTGGGGTTGCGAACTTGGCTGGAAGTTGGCTATGGGCCGGAGCTGGAGCGGTTCTCATATCGCTGTGGCCAGTCCCTGAGACGGCGGCGAAGATTCTGTTGAGGGCCTTTTATTCAGCTCTCTTGCAAGGGTCAAGGGCAGCAAGGTAAGCATTTTAATTTGTTGTCTGACTTTTGTTAATTTTTTTTCTCTCTGAGTAGAGCACTAGCGGAAGCAATGCAAACCGTTCAGCACACCAAGCATTTTGCGCATCCCGCAAATTGGGCTGGATTCCTTCTAATCGGTGGCAATGTGCGTCTCTCAAACAAGGTGGCCCTAATGGGTCATGCTTTGTGTGAATTGATGCGAACTCCAGACAAGTGTAGGGATGCCCTGCGGGTCTGCTTACACCTAGTGGAAAAGAGTCTTCAAAGGATCCATAGGGGCCAGAAGAATGCCATGTACACCACTCAGAAAAGTATAGAAAACAAAGCAGGGCCCGTGAACGGATGGAAGGACCTACTCATGGCAGTTGGTTTCCGCTTCGAACCAGCCGCAAATGGAATCCCATCGAGTGTCTTCTTTCCACAGGCCGACCCAGAAGATCGGCTGTCACAATGCTCAGCCAGTCTCCAGGCACTTTTGGCCCTGACGCCTATCACATTGCAAGCGTTGGCTAAGCTGGTGAACAGCGTGGATGTTGCTGACGACATTATAGCTGTTGTAAGAAATGTCCTCAGTCAATTCCCTCCTAAAGGCAGTCCTGAAGTCGAATCATGCATTGAGATTCCACTATCGGTGCGATTATGGAGAGTTTCAGGTTGTCATGAACTTTTGGCATCGGTGGGCTTTGACTTGACAGAAGTAGGCCAGGATCAAGTGACCTTGCGGACAGGAAAGCAAGCGAATCGCCGAAACTGCCAGTTCGTACTACAAGCTCTTTTGGCGCTTTTTGGTAAGTTGAACAATTTATTTTGTCCAATAGCTTAAATTGATTTGATTTTATCTTACAGATACCCAGGAGGCCCCAAAGACACTTGGTCTGGACTCTAGCAGCAGTTGCGAGTCGCTCAATGAAGATATACGTCCGGAAAATCCAATGAGTGCATCAACCGGTTCCCTATCCGTTCCTGCAACTCAGCAGACTAGCATATCACCAACAGATACCGTCAAGTCGATGAATATGGGAATGCAATTGCCGCCGCTGCCGATCAATCGACCACGCATTCTCAGCGCTGGTGGAGGGGCCTTCATATCCTATGTACGACGACGAGGTGAACCAGACGGCGGTCGCACAGACACCGAATCTACTACAGCGAGCACAACAAGTGTTGGCCAGTTAACTGGACAATCTTCATTATACCCAACCCTGGACTCAAGTCTGGCCAATACAACCGACAGTGAACTCTCCGATGGATACATATCACAGAGTCATCTCAACAAGCCGACTGGCCCCAGGCTGGGCTACTCCAGTTTAAGAGGACCGGTGCGTGTGTCTCGACCCGGTGGTGGAGGTGAAAGCGACGCTGCATTTACACCAAGTCCACCCGTAACAACTCAGACTGCCGTCGACCCCAACGTATCACTGGCGTTGGCACACCAAACACGCATTCGCAACTTGTACTCCAGCACGGGAATGACTTTCCTTGGAGATAGCGTTATTCCAGAAATGAGTGTACCACAGAGTATGTCCCGACGGCCAGATAGTTCAAGTTCGGCTAGTTCCACTACTGACTGGGAAGGATCTGGTCACGCCACAGTACTTCGCCGATCGAATCAGCCGCACAATCTTCCACCGTTACCACCGCCGAGACAGAATCTACCACTTGTTGACAGCCTTAGACCGCTGGCACCACTTGCGCCAGTGTACAATAATCTTGGCAACCTTCCAAATGCGGGTCCGTTGACCAGCTGCATGAGCAATGTCTTGGAATCAACCAGTTCGGACTCGGAGTTTGAAAGAGGGTTGGAAATCCCCCCACAATCACTTGCCCACTTTCGAATGAAGCCCAAAATCAAACTTGGCAGCGCACAGACGCTGCTTTGTAGCCGCTTAAAGGAGACCACTTTGTTCATGGACCGTTTGAGTGTCCGCACAGAGATATCTGGATCCACTGCGTCTACGGTGACCGGTGCAAGTGGTAGCAGAAAACCTCTCAATCTCCCCGAGGATGACAACGCGTTGGTCTTCAACTCGTCTAGCCTATACTTTGCTCCATCAGAGTCAGACATCGAAAACGGAAAGAAAGAACACTCCTCTAAGACACTGCCCACGTCCAGTACTTTGGCAGCTGCCACTTCCAAAGATAGCTCCAAGCCATCGCCCAAGAGCATTCAGGATACCATCATGCGTCATATGAATCGTGAGATGACACCCACTATCTCCGAAGTGTACCATGAAAGAAATCTAGGTCTCGGTTTGGCACCACCACTTTCCAAATTGCTCCTCAGTAAAAACTACGATGAATCGGAGAATAAACTCTCTGCCGCCGGTTGTGCCATTAAGAGCATAGTTGATGCTGTCAGTGAAATGGAACTAAGCAGCTCTTCAGCATCGAGCATGAATGTCAAGAGTAGCAGCGTTGAGGCTTGTTCAGTGTGTGGAGAGCCGGCTGATATAATCTGCCGCTGCAAGGCAGCCACCGTCCAGAAGAAATCCACCCTTAAGCCTTGGCTGAGCAACATTCCTTCAAGCATCGTAAAAGCAAGCGACTTGACTACCGCAGACATCTTAGAGCGTCAAAACAAAATAAAAACCACAAATGCCGTCATAAACAGTGAGGTAGTGAATAGCATTACTATCAAACGTCCAAGCAGTCCGTTTAATGAACTCTGCCGACGGGATGAAGGTGATGGGCGGTCCGTTGCGGATTCTCAGTGCAGCAGTAGTTATAAGACAGACGTGACAAACGGAACGGTTACTGTCAACCCTGCCAGCCAATTGACAGTCAACAACCGCAATAAATTTGGTACAAGTTCGTAAGGTCGTTGAACGGCGTCGCTATTTGAGGTCATAGAATTACTTCCTACGGAACTAGTAAGCAACTATGAAACGTCCACAATTATCTTTGTGTCTAAATCTTAGCATTAAACTAACTGTCGCCCTAAGTGACTATATAATAAAAAAAAATTAAAATGAGAAGTATCACTTCGACTTAGGGAATAAGGGCAAAAATAAAGAACTGAACTGTAAGTTGTCGTTAATAGATTGATTTGCTAGTGAGAACAATTGACTTACATATAAGACATTCATATATTTTTACTTAGAGCAATATTTATATGACTATACCGATTCAATGTATTTGGTATCTACTGTATGGAATAAGTAGACATATTCAATTCATATACATATATTTTCGTATTACATATCTGTCGATTTCATTATTGTAAATATACAAATAGGTAAGAATATCATTTAGAGTTACGTGTGCATTTAAAACTATGTATAAGGTAATAAGCAATAAAAATCACTCAGAATCTATGTACTCTTATTATATGTATCTTCACTTCTGTTAGTCGGTATTTAAACAATGCTTAACAGCAGAAACATTAACAGCAGTCTTTGCGACAGCACGATTGAAAGATTAATAGAGGGACGCCACAAAGGTGAGTTTTAAATCTTAAATCACTTGTCGGCAAGGTTATCAAAATATCAAAGTGGGCGCCTAAGCAGATAACTTATTTGTGCTGGTTTCAGGAAAACATCTTCCCACCATTAGCTCAGTTATGGAATCTATGTTATCCGAACTATTAAAGTGGACATAGAACATCGGTCTATCGGTTAACCCGAACAAGACCGACCTCATCCTATTCACCATCAGAAGGCACCAAAATGGAAACCACCAAAATTGAAAGGCATTCGTGTTAATCTCACCCGAAGCCAAATACATATCTGGGTATCGTGTTCAACTCCAAACTAAACTGGAAGGCAAATACGGACGAATAAATGAAGAAAAAGAAATCATATCGACGAAGAATCGACATCCACAGATGACGAGGAAGAAGAATAATATGACGAAGATGATAGCAATCACCCCTATTCCCGTTGGCGTTTGTCGTAAACATCTATTATTTCATTTCGGTTTTAAGTCAGTGCTTGTAACTTTTTTGAGACAAACGATTTGAAATTACAGTGAACACATGGAAAAAGAAGCAAACTAGTAAACAAAAGTTCGAAAAAAATCTGAATATCGTTCTTAGGCTTCAATTATAGCTATCAGTAAAATGCATCCGTAAAAATACGAAACAGAAAAAAACTGACACATTTAACCATAGCGTATCATAGGAATTCAGTGGAATACTTCGTGAAACTGAATGAGAAGTTGATCAGAAAAAGTTTTTCGTACGGAAAAATTAATAAATTCCTTTTCAAGAAAAGTTGTAGATTAATTGCTTATTTTTTTAGATGAACTGACTTTATAATTCAAAAGCAACATTTTAAGACCAAGATTGAGTTCAACGATTAAGTTTAAGTGCTCCAAAAAAGCAAAAAAAAATATTTTTCGGTTGCATTTTACTGATAGCTATAATTGAAGCCTTACAACGACAAGACACACGACTCGTATATGACCAACGCCAACGGGAATAAGGGTGAATTGCTCCAAAATTAAGTCCATATCCATTATTTACGTTTTTGTTCTGAATAATTGCTTTTCAAGAGGGTTTTAGTAATTTCGTTTTGAAAACAAATTCAAATGTATTGGTATTAGTGAGAGTACCTATGTGTTAATCTCGAAAAATATCGAGATCTGCAAAAAGTGATCCGGATAAAAAAAAAGATTGATTTTTTCCCAATGGAACATGAAAAGTGATCTAGATCAAAATATTGATTTTTTTTGCCCAATGGAAAACCATATTACTAGGTTTTATTCAACAAATTTCTTTGAAAATTCTCCTGAAAGTTGACAGATGATTTGAAATTTGATTTGCAATGCGTGTAACGACTATTTGCATTTGTCTTTTGATTTAATGCGATAAGAGAAACAAATTGGTATGAAATTGGTATCAGACGGCGAGAAAATAATGTTGCTTTTTTTATCACCTCGAATGCGTGTAGTTCAGTCAGTAAAAACTCTTCCACTTACTTGGATTCATACTCACATGCAATTTATGGAAAAACAAAATGCACCTGTCATTTTTCATGATTGCCACAAAAGCGTTTCCTAACGTTTTCGTAAGTTTTTCTCTTTGAGAAAGAATTCACCCCAACACACTGCCATTTCGACAGTCTTTTCAATTTTTACTACAAAAGTAAAGGAACCACCCACCCCATCCATGTAGATACATTGGCCGACAGTTTTTCGTATCTCCCATAAATTAAACGAGCCCATATCCTCAGCGACCTACACCGTCTATGCGTTATAGAATTAAATATGCATCTATGTAATACAAATCATGAAAAAAAAAATCCTTGTATATTTAATACCTATACAATACATATTCCGCCTTATTCATAACACTTAACTAAATCTGAATTAGGGTTAATGTTGGTTTAATTGCAGAAAACGTTATTCATTAACTTTTTTCGAAGTTAATTTCCATTTAATCAAGTGTCAAAAAATTAAATGCCGACATCGGCATTCAGGAGCAAATTAACTCTGAATTAAATTTTTCATTGACTCAAATCATGGAATATAACAATTATTATGCTATTATTTCATTACCAAATATCGTATTTGTAATTGATTTGTGCATTAGCACAACAAAAATTAGTGTTTTCCGAACTTAAATTACAAATTTCCGTCAAAAAAAATCTCATGCCAACTTCGTAATACAATTTGCTTAAATCGTCATGGCGTTCTTATCTCATACACACAACATTCCAAATAAAAATGTCAGAATTTATCAAATATTTCTACCAATTGCATACTTTTATATGAAATGCTGGTATACTTTTAGGCTTATTGCTTTAATTCATTGATTAGCTGGTATACGAGCAAAAATTCTTTATGAATAAGCATTTTTTAAGTCTTAATTAAAATGACATTTTCGCATTTGACGTGAATTAGCTGAGACACTGATAATTAACAGATTAAATGAATCTAATGAATAAGGCTGATTATATATAATGGTGAAAACTGATCGTCTTCAATTATTTTGTTTAATGAAATTACTTTTTAAGTATTCATAGAAATAATTAATTTGTCGTCTACCAGAGAAGTCCAATAATAACTGATTCACATTTGCTTCGCCATGATTTCCTTTAATCCATGCATCGATCACTGATATGCACACCTTAACGATTTGTTCCATTTTTATTTCTCAAGTATCACATACTGCCATTTTTTCCGTTTCTATTTTCATCTTCTATATGGCCAGTTGTGACTGGCTCGGCTTTGCTTTTCATTTCATTTCCTCAGCAAACATATCAAAAGGTAGGATTGAAGGTATGACGAGTATTACTGCTTTCGAAACATTTCGAATAATAATAATAATTTTTAATAACTTTCTGTATACAAGCTTTAGGTGGTTTAAAAACTTGGACGTGCATCGACAATCCTCCGAGGTATTTAAATACAGTGGAGAAACCGAAACATGCTTGTTATAGTTTTTCGAACTTTCCTGCTCGAAATGAGCACGAAATAGGTACTTCCGTTAGATAGTTATATAAATAGAGTTGGAACTGTAACGTTACAGAGCAATTTAACATCTACCACCACCCACTGCGATATCACTTGCAACTCTTGGAATCGGGACACTTCAAACCGCCTAATCAAACGCTGTACGTCAACCCTTCAAGACAGAGTCTTAAGGCCATAGTACACGGCATAAGCAAGCCACATACCTACGTATGTAGCTCTGACGTAATTTTTGCGTCAGCGTATGGTCGCGATGGCTACATTTGGTATGTTGTAATAACATTACATTCGCAATTTTTTCAAAGTTTACTTTAATATAAAAATGTTTAAAGTACTTAAATAATATATATAGCTACACTCATTTCTAATACTTAATAAAATATATGACTTAGCTACAAAAAATTCGAAAATAAGAATCTAACAAGATTTTCATCAACAACCCTAAGTAAAGATCACATGGCACAACAAATTCATTAATTAGCTCAGATCTACCCTTATGCTGAGGTAGATGCCAAAGTGTACTTGATTATCTTCCGATTTGCGACGCGGGTCGATACCGCCTCGTGCTATTCGCATAGCTCGTGCTTATGCTCATATTTCGTCTTCGATACTTATAGCCTACGATTAGCTCCTTGACAGTCTTTCGATATTTGTCCGATAGTACACAATAGAGGAAGAAGTTCGAGGCGGCATTGATGGCTGCCAAAAAATTAAAGACATTTCCAATGATGGTCTTCAAATTATTATCGATTTGGACCACCTCCGAAACAATCAGATATATCGCCCACGGTAGTTGGCAGACAATGAAAAGAATTACCACTGCAATCAGGGTAACCGTGATACGGTTTTCTTGGGACACTGTAGAGTTCTTGCGCTGGAAAAAATAATGCAATGAAGTCAATAATTAAATATGAAGCCGTTTCAAAGGTCTTACAAATGTCGAGCGCCGAACACTTGCGTTGGTCATTTCTCCACGACGCAGCTTGGATTTGCGCACCAAAATTATTAAAATAATATTGAACGTAGCCAGAATGCTCAGTGGGATGAAAACGAAAATTATCGACGTTAGGATGAAGAAGATGTTGGTGTACGTATCGTTTAGGCCGAGACTGGAAAGCTCATGTTTGTAGTAGGTGACCTGAAAGTGGACAAACTTATGTATTGTTTGGGTTTAGTATTTTACAAGTGTCTTACATTGTGACATTGATTTATAATCTGAATATAATCAGTATTGCTACTGTTGTCCGGCCATGTTTGATCCGTTGGTTCGATGGGTGGCCTAAACAAGTTGTCCAATCGGGCTTCATTTAAATTTTCATGTTTTGGAATGTTTACTAATTGTTCTGAAAGTGATAGGGAGTTATTTTTATACGTTTATAAAATATATTTTATTAATGTTAAAGAAGTGCGGTTTAATGTGTCGGGCAAGAAAATGCAATAACACCTATCTGCAGGCATCTCGGGCGCTGTTGAAGTATTATAGGTTCACCTTTCCCAAGAGAAGTATATACATAATGTATGTATTTACAAAACAAAAATCTAATCGTACATTTATACTGCAACTTGATTTAATGCCCTCATTATGCATGCCGGGCAGTCTTGGATTTACCCTTAGGCCAACTAGGCCCAGGCCTAGGGCGGGAGTCGGACAGAATCCCGAAAAATGTAATCCCGAAAGCCCAAAATCCCGAAAATCCAAAATCCCGAAAGCCCAAAATCCCGAAAATCCAAAAACCCGAAAACCCACAATCCCGAAAAACCAAAATCCCGAAAAGCCACAATCCCGAAAATCCACAATCCGGAAAATCCAAAATTCCGAAAGGCCAAAATCCCGAAAGTGAAACTAAAAATTTTATTGTAGCAACTAAAATATAAGCCAAATTTATTAAACAAAATAAACAAAATAACAAACTTCAAATAAATAAAACATAACAAAAACAGTTTAGGTCTTATTAACAAAAACATATAAAAAACGATCCATGACAAAACAATATCTAATACAAGTTCATATTGTACGCAATTCCTGTTAGAAAACTTATTTCAGAACGCTCGTTACGTTCCGCGTAAAATTTTGTAATTTTTTTTCCTTCGTCACATAACGTTTTCTTAGTTGTTGCATCTCACCGGCAATTAATTTAGCCAAACATGTGTTCACACGGATTTGCTCTTCACATAAAAGAGCAATCAGTGAATCTGAATATACACCAATGTGTGAATGCCCTGCGAGAACTTTCAGCCGGCGCGCGGCGGAGCCACGCCTCTACGTTGTTCTGTGTCCGCGGCAGATTTTGTTTCATAAGGTTACAAACCGACCAAAAATTAGGGGAGTATGCAGGACTACCTGCAAGTCCGTAACGTTTTCTTTTTCTACTCACTTTGTATTACGATTACGATGTTCACTGGCTAAAATCTAGTCAGTCAGCTATCGCACTATATGAGATCAGCACAACTGAATGCACTGCGAATTGCAGCGCAGCATTACAAAACATTATTACAGTAAATGGAATGGACAAACACTTGTCTATTTTACATTCAAAACAAATTAAAGAATCTCCAAAACGAGATCCCGAAAAATTATATAAAATGAAAAATTTGCGGAAATCAGTATTACGAGTAGCAGAGATATTTGTGTTAGTTTGGGTCAATGTGCCTACACCAAATTCTGTAATGCTTTTCTTAAATTCTCATACTCGGTAAGCCCCAAGTTATAGCCATAATAGGTATGTAAAATAGATACGTACAAATTTGGTTTTGCTTTTTTAGACCACTTAAACTAAATATTTTAAATATGTATGTCTATGTATATTGCTAGAAAAAGAATATATTTATTTTTCTGTACTTAAAACTTTTTTCGGATCAAATTCTCAGTCAAATGTTTGCGTAAAATGTTTTAGTTTTGTTCTGTTTCGTGCTTAACGTATGCAGTTTACTGATGGCTATAACTGAGGCATATACATATGATGTCCATATTGGAGAAAGACCCTTATTGTAGGACTATTTCTTTTTTAGAATCATTTCCTAAAGTATTGGAACTGAACTGTATATTCAGAATAGGCGATGCAGACAAGCTTCTAATCAACAAACCATTTTTTAAATTTACCACTATTTTCCAGTCAATCTACTACATCTTTGCAATCCTAAGTGAAAACACTTGGACATCAAACTCGTCTCCGACACATTTGATGGGTTTCCATCTTTTGGTTTAAATTCTTCGGCCAGATTTGGTGGAAAATGTGAAAAGTAATATTTGGGTAGGACATAATTTCGTACGCTTGCAAAGTATTGTAATTCTCGATAGACAATATTTATAAGGTAATATAAAATAGGGCACCTTTTATTGTAAAGGCCTAGAGCCCAAAAAATCTAAATCCGGCTCTGATGTCGGGTAATTTACATACCTTGGATATTTTCTAAATTCACAGTTCCTTGAATACGACTGAAGTTCATAGGTCCGATTTCACATGGTCTATCATGGATGTCAAAAAATTGCTGCTCACTCCCCGCCTTGTGTTCAAAAGCTGTGGAAATTGTCGACAGAAGGCAGAATATTGCAACACCTAAGGAAATGTAAGAACAAATTAAAACATCGAAACGAAATTATCGTATAGTCCTGTTTATGTCTATCCCTATACTTGCCTGAAATAACTCTTTTCGCCAGCGACTCTGTACAGAAGGTTTGTCTCTTCAACGGATATCGTATCGCAATGAAACGTTCTATCGTGAAGCAAACTGCTATATATATTGAAATATAAGCTGTAAAGATATGAAGGAAATTGGATTTAGAATCAATACGATAAGGTTTCGATTGTTTGATATGTATTTGTCGAATACTCACCACATCCATCCGTCAGCCAAATGACAAGACCATAGAATTTCCAATATATCTCATAGTGTAAATGAACAGTCTGGTAGTGCTGAAGCGACAGCAGGAACACCATCGTTAGGTAAAATATATCGGTTACAGCTAGAGCGGTTAAATAGATATTTGTTGTACATCGCATACGTTTTCTAGAAACAAAATAATTTATAAATAAAGTTATAGAAGTAACCATATACTGAGTAAACAATGAACACCTAATGAATATAATGAATTTTCCAAAGGTAAATTTCCTACAAAAAATTTGCTCAAATGAGATAATATTATAGACCAAGCTCTTCAATATTGTGCACGTTAATGTTGGGGTTAATTTGTATCGGACTAAATCGAAGATTACGAGTAAGCATATATAGCATTTTGTTACTGACAAATTTGACAATGAGCGAATTTGTGAAAATTCGAGGTGCTATTGTTTTGGATCTGGATGGCCGAGGTTCGATTCCCAAAAAGTACGTTTACATACATATGTATTATGTATGTACAAAAAAATGTTGATAGAATCGAGAATCGATATGGGTTTGACTATATAACTATAGGACTCTGTCAGACTGGTCCCTGATAGCTGGGATAAGAAGAAAGCAAACGTACTTATTTTTTTTTTACATACATAATACATATGTACTGGCTGGCGAAAATCCTCATCCAAACCCTCCACGGGGGTGCCGGCTGGTAATGACCCTACAGTTGTCTTGTGCGATGTCAAGGCGGGATTAGCTGAGGTCAGGAAGCATTGCACAGAATTCTTAACTTCTCAATAGTTCAATTCTTTGTACATGCTTTTTGACCATAGGACAGCTAGGGGTACCTGACTTCACGGGTGGCGCGAGCGCATGAAAGCACGAAACCGTGCCCAAGAATGCAAGGCTGGGGGTGAAACCAGTCTCTAACGAGCTCCTTCAGACGCATAGGCGAGGTCTGTCGTATTCCAGCCTTATCCCGGTAAAACGGCTCTGCCGGGAGGGACCCATTTTCCGTAATACTCGTGGGACCAAAATCACAAAAACAAAAATGAATAAAAACAAAAAAGAAAATGTCGTCAACACGTCATCAGAAGATGACCTTCTAGCCTCTAGCCAGGAGACTATAGTGAGAAGCGCATGCTCACGGAGGAGATCTTCTCTGGCTGTGCTCCCAAAACCATCAATATCCACCTCAGCCACCACATCCACAACCCAGGACACTCGACCTAGTGCCCTCAACAGTGAAACCAGCCACAAATCGACCAGCAACCGCAGAAAAAGTGCGTATAAGAGGGCCATCTTCATTCTGGGTAAGATCACCAAGAACGAGGAGGCCGGTACGACTTCTTCTCGGGACCTGGCTGATAAAGTTAAGTATCAGCGCATCGTTGACGAGTACAACCACAACCACAAGTGCGCAAAACGGAGGCCACAAAACGTAACCGCTCTCTAGAGGGAGTCAAGACCGACTCTCAAAGGAGTAAGGTTGCCAGGCTGTCCACCGCAGGCCAAAACACTCCATCAACATCAGCAGTCCAATCGACACGAAATGTCAGTGAGGTTGTCAGAGACGACCTACAAGTCGCACTGGTAGATGAGTTATCTACCAGCGGCAAGACAGTAAGTGACAAGTGGGGTGCGATAGAAAATAAACTGTCTGAGATGGTAAACGATCATCTCCTAAACAACCAAGGAGGACCACTCCCCTGCTTTGTCTCAGCCGAGGTCGTAAGAGGGTACAGGGTCATCAAATGCGAAGATGCCTTTTCGAAGGAATTTCTAGTTGGCTGCGTTCGCGAGATACGCGACGCATGGGACGGCTTGAAGCTCAAGTTGATCCTGGCCAGGGAGATTCCTAGAAGACCAAGGATACGCATTTGGCTCCCTAACATGACCATCGACAGTGATAAGCTCGTCAACTGTCTCAAGCTACATAATCCGACGGTTCCCATGGATGACTGGAAAGTTATCAAGGCTGAGGAACCACACAACAACACCATATCGTTCTTGATGCTGATAACTGAAGACAGCGCCGCACTGATCGATAAAATCGGCTGCAAACTTCGGTTTGGCACCAGGCAGGCCAAGGTCAAGATATTCCGATCGACAGGTCAAACCGACGACTTAGACGAAGTCGACGATGCCAGCAAGCTGTTGGAAGACATGTTGATCGCGACGACCCAATCAACAACCCAAACCAACCAAACCCCCGAAAATACCAATGCTGAAAGTCGTGCAGATTAATCTTAAGCACTCTAAGTGTGCTACGGATAATCTGATGGTTTTTCTCAGAGAGGAAAACATAGACATCAGTATTGTACAAGAACCCTGGGTAAAAGGCCACACCATCAAGGGCCTAAATAACAAAAACTATGACCTATACTGTACAACCTTAAAAACAACGAACATGGTAAGCCAAGAACCTGCATTCTAGCTAAAAACATATTAAAGCTTTTTTATGTCCAAATTTTAGCTCGTCTGATTTAACAACTGTTAAATTAGAGAAGGCGGGAGGTGCGGACCTGCTAATCGCGTCGGTGTATATGGCACACGACCGTCAGTCACCACCAGAAGAGGTCCAAGAGCTGGTAACCAGAACTAAGTCGGATCTGCTGATGGGCTGCGACGCCAACGCAAGACACGTGTTATGGGGCAGCTCTGAAACCAACGAACGATGTGAGTCTCTTTTTGATTACCTTATCGAAAACAACCTTTCAATACACAATAGAGGTAACACTCCAACCTTTATCTTTCCGAGTACGGATAGTTTTAACGGGTGGGAGGATGTTATAGATGTCACACTCAGCAAATCCAGTAATAATACGAAAGTTGAAAATTGGAGAGTATCCAACCTGAAATCTTTCTCGGATCACAGCTGGATACTCTTCGATGTGGATCTCGATCTTGAGAAACCAAAACCTTTTAGAAATCCCAAAAAAATCCACTGGCCAAAGTTTGCCCAGATTATAAAGAACAAACTTCATAATCCACCAACGCCAATGATCACCTCGACCACAGAACTCGACACAAGAGTGAAGACTTTTGAAAAAGCTTTTAGTACAGCATATAAAGTCTCTGGTCCGGTCAAATATAGCAAAAAAACCCTACCTCCGTGGTGGAATAGCGAACTCTCAAATCTCAGAAAGCTGACTAGAGAGACTTTCAATATCTGCCACAGGTGTAAATACTGGCAGCCCTACCGTGACTGTCTGAAAATATACAAACAATCTATTAGAGTGGCTAAAAAACAGTCATGGATAGATTATTGCCAATCAATCGAAACAATAAAAGACTCTGCAAGACTCAGTAAAATACTATCCAAAGAACACTCCAGCGGACGGGACGTGGACAGAGTCAACTGCAGAATCAATAGAGCTCTTATTTAATACCCATTTTCCCGGATGCAAGGACGACAGTTCAGAGTATAGCAACTCGCATCGTCCGCGAACCAGTGCCTGGGAAAACATAACATCCATTATCACTGAGGAAAAAATTTCCTGGGCCATAAACAGTTTCGCCCCTTTCAAATCGCCTGGCCTGGACGGCATTCTGCCCATAATGCTACAGAAATGTCAAGACATAACAATTCCATGGCTCACACCGATTTTTAGGAGCTGTATACTCAACAACCACGTACCCCATTCATGGAGACGAGTGAGAGTGATCTTCATTCCAAAGGCGGGCAGATGTGGTCACGAGAGCGCGAAAGATTTCAGACCAATCAGCCTGTCCTCCTTTGTATTGAAAACCCTCGAACGACTCTTAGACAACCACCTGCGAAGTAATATAGAAACATTACTATCCAAATCACAACACGCATACCTCAAGGGAAGATCGACAGAGACGGCTCTTCACGAAGTGGTGCGTACAATAGAAAAATCAATACATTATAAAGAATATACCTTAGCGACCTTTCTAGACATAGAAGGGGCATACTGAAGCGATTCTGGAGTCCTTAACGGAATTAGGGATAGAAAACCATCTTAGTCTTTGGATTGTTTCTATGCTTAACAACAGGATCATTCAGACAACACTAGGAAATAGCAACATAACCAAATACGCCAGCAGAGGAACACCCCAAGGAGGTGTCATTTCACCACTGCTATGGCTAATAGTAATGAACAAAATACTTAATAGTTTAGATAGAGAAAGAATTAAGGTAGTCGGGTATGCGGACGATATGGTGATACTGGTGTCAGGAAAGTTCCTCTCCGTAATTAGCGAAATTATGGAGAATGCTCTGTCGAAGGTTAGCACCTGGGCCAGACTGTGCGGTCTCGGTGTTAATCCGAGCAAAACCGAAATGATGCTTTTCACCACTAGGACCAAAATACCCGATTTTACCCTTCCTCGCCTAAACGGCCAATCACTCTCATTATCCTCCAGTGCTAGGTATCTGGGAGTGATCCTGGATTCCAAGCTCAACTGGAAGCTGAACATCGAACAGCGGGTAAAGAAAGCATGCATAGCCTTCTATGCCTGCAGCAGAACGTTTGGCAAAAGATGGGGCCTGCAACCAAAACTGACCCTTTGGATGTACACAGCCGTAGTACGACGGGGTCAGTAGTCTGGTGGCCGGCGCTCGGAAAAGCATATAACATAACCAATCTCAACAGAGTACAAAGAACGGCGTGCATAGGCACCACAGGCGCCCTGCGCTCAACGCCGTCAGACGCCCTCACAGTCCTTATGCATCTCTTACCCTAAGACCTCCATATCACAAACATCACAATACATAGCGCGATCAGACTCAGAGAGTCTGGGTGCTGGTACGCGAGACCCTACGGTCATAGCAACATCCTGCTTACTTTAGCAAGAGAGCTAGTACCACCCTCTACGGATTACATTTCCCCAAGAATACTTTTTAAACAACACTTTGAAGTAGAATTTCCCTCAAGATTAGACTGGCAGGACGGACGGGTGAACAGGGACCCGAATTTAACAATCTACACTGACGGTTCAAAAATGGACTGTGGAGTAGGTGCGGGTGTATTTTCGGAGTCTCTGAGCATCTCAAAATCCTTCAGGCTCCCGGACACAGCCAGTGTGTTTCAGGCGGAAATACTTGCTATCCGTGAAGCCTGTCGCCTAATCAAAATACACACGGACATAGCTCCGAGGCAAAAGATAGACATATTCATTGACATCCAGGCTGCCATCAAGGCTATCGCCTCAGTCAACATAAACTCAAAATTAGTACTAGAATGCCGAGAGGAATTGGCCTCGCTTGATCAGTTCCGGATTACACTGATCTGGGTTCCAGGCCACAGCAACGTTTATGGAAACGAACAGGCCGACGAGCTTGCCAGGCGGGGTTCAACCCTCCACTGCTCACTTGCAGAATCGGTTCAATTTCCAATAGGAGCAGTCAAAGCAAAAATTTCCGAAGAATTCCTATCGAAAGCCAATCTCAGATGGAGGAGGCTAACAAATTGTGCCATATCCAGAAGTATGTGGCCAAATTATAGCAGGGACAAAACATCCCACCTCTTGAGTAAAACACGTAAAGATATAGCCAGGATAACAGCGATTACCACAGGCCACTGGCCTATAGGGGACCATGCGGTCAGATTAGGCATCCCACATAATACACACTGTCGCAGTTGCAACGATGCAACCTGTCGACCGATGCAACCGAAAAAGAAACCCTAGACAGCGAGCTCTGGGTAAACCCTTCTTCACATCCCTCGAGGAGGTCGCGAAGAACAACATCAAAGAACTCATAACCTTTTTGAATTCCACAGGCTGGATCTAAACTACCCTTCGACACATCTACAACAACCAGGTCAAATGAGTATGTGGTAACAAAACGGCACTTAGTGCTACTTGGGTTTTCTTTACCTAAACCGCCACTACTACCTACCTACCTACCTACATATGTATGGGTAACATAACATACAAATTCGGATTTAGCCTAGAGGTGTAACCTGTGCTCCCACAAACACAAGCTTCAAAGTTTGAAGCAAATCTTTCAAGCTATGTACAGTGCACACGGAGGCGAAAGGGACGGACGAAATCACCAGACCAAATTGTTGGGTTCTTTTATCATCGTAATAAATTTCTGATTTAAACGTCGATACCTAAATCTAACTTATCGCTAGGCTTTCGCTGGATCGGATTGATTCGATTACGTAACCTTATGCTACCATTACTTGTAGTATGCAGAACGTATATTGCTATACATGTTTTAGAATGGTGTACTAAGGACGGACTATCCATCATTCCTAGTAAAACTATTCTAGTGCCTTTTACAAGGGAAGGAAGAGATTAGGTAATCATGAACTCATAACCATAAAAGACTACTACCTTCAGCTACTCAAATGATGTCAAATATCTCGCAATTATCCTAGATATGAAACTTAATTGGAACTCACACATCAAGTTCGCTACAGATTGTGCCAATAGAAGCATGTGCGCCAATAAGCGCCTGTACGGCAGAAGTTGCTCTGGGGAGAACAACTGGGGACAAAACTACGCTGTATGACAAACTTTTTTGTCGGAGGTTGCTGCTATCCGATTACTGGTCCATTGTACTGCCAAACAGACACCTGACTGTACTGCAGTGGCGTGGCGTCCATATAACCCGATTCCTACCGGGTTAACTTTTAAAAGTTTCAGTTTCAGCTACACAACAATGTTTACTTAAAAACGAGCAACATAAAACCCACGGGATAAACTTAATAATATGTATCTATTCATCTGCGCAAGCTACATACCCCGACCCCACCAACTCAATTGAACTTTATACACACGGAAACACACACCCTTCGGGCCTTCTTTGCCTTCATTATTATTAGTATTATAACTGCCCACACTCTCTGAGCATAACCCAAATCTAAAATAACCCGAAATATGACGGGTTATAAAATCTCTCACTGGATAGAACAAATTTGTCTCCTTTCTCTTTTGTACACTTGCGTTTATCTGAGTTTAGTCCTCTCTGTTCAACGGCCGATTTCTTATGCAAAAAAATAACCCGCTTTTCTTCGGGTTATTTGGTGGGTTTTGTGTGTATCTTTTACCGCTGCGCTGTGGTGTAATTGAGTATAAATGTATCTGGAAAATAACACGCTTTTCTCCGACATATTTGGTGAATTTGAATTGTGTGTGTATCTCCTATCGCTGCGCTGTGATGAAGTCATAGTAATAGTCAGTTCCCTTTTTTACCTAATCATTTTCTGAGTTTTTCTGAGGGGAGTATCCTCTGTTCAAAGGCCGCTTTCTTATGCAACAAAATAACACGCTTTTCTCCGAGTTATTTGGTGAATTTTGTAGATATCTTTTAAAAAATAAACATACTGATGTGTTTATAAAGTTTATAAACAAGTCGCTAAGTGAGAAATCAAGTGTTTTGAGTCTTTGGTATGATCTTCGTACGATGTAAATACGTTTGAAGAAATGTTTCAAAGAGTAAGTACATAGACGATTTTGCTGAAGCTCCACAAAAACCCCAAATGCTCGATTTAAACACTCATTTAAAGAACCTTTATGTAGAAATAAAGGACAATATTATAAGAGATGATATAAATCATGTTTACACGAAATACATATGAAAGTTTTGCACTCAAGATGGAAAAATATCTTCATTAATTTAATTTCTTCCTGGAGTTTTCGATTGTATGGCTTTAAAAAATAACTGAAGGTTTTGTATACATAGATAGGTACTACCTACATCTTCCCTTCGACATTTTGATATTTTTCGACTTCGACTTACCATTTAAAATTATTCACGCCACGCCACTGCTGTACTGTACTTAGTTTTCCCGTCTTTCGAAGAAGGAACTTCAGTGATGAAGAGCTTAGATGTTCGACACTCACCACGTCAGCCCCAAAGATCCGCCACCTGATGCGAGCAAAGGCAAGGCAACTACAGAGGAAGTGTTCCGCTGTATCGTCGTCCTCTTCACAAGCAGGACAGATGGTGGTGTCGCTCAAGCCCAATAGATTTAAGTGTTTGGCAAAAGCTTGGTGGGCCCAAAGGACGCAGACCCAACGCAGGTTCAGGTCCTAAGAGAGCTTCTTCTGAACCAAACCATAAGAATAGCGAAAATCTCTGCTTGGAAGACAGATGCATGGTTACCCAAGGGGTAGTGAAATGTAGTAGTCTAATGTTCTCGCTTTCCACGAAGACTCCAGAACCAGGCCCCTGTCCGGTTTTAAAGCCATCCGTGAATACACGAATGAATGATTACTGCCGGACGTGGAACCTGGTTATTAATCTTGAAAAGTCCAAAATCATGGTTTTCAGGAGAAATGGAGGTAGGAGAGGCAGAAACGAAAATTGGAATTTGAGAGAAGCACAAATTGAGGTGGTAAACAAGTACAAATACTTAGGTGTTTGGGTAACTCCTGGATTATACTGGACAGAGCACTTCAAGGATAGAGGGAATCAGGCGAAGATAAGTTTAAATCGTACGTGACACCGCAATTCATTTCAAAAAAAGATGTGGATATTTGCACTAAAGTTGAATTGTTTAATGCGGTTGCCAGGGTGATTCTGGGATATGTAGCACAAATGTGGGGACACCGATGAGTTGGAGAAGGTAAAGCGGTTCTTTTATAAGAAAATCATAGGCCTCCTACAATCAATTCCAAATCATATGTTAACATTAGAGTGCCAAATGGAGTTGCTCTTTATATTTACAATGAAATGTCACATGAACTACATAAGAAACATTTTAAACGTGTATGAAGAGGAGGGGCTGCCAAAGATATTAGCAAAAAAGGTTGAAAAGAACATTTACAGGCACAGAAGCTGGATGGAATTTAATAATCCTGAAGGAAGGCAGTTGGGCGATATCCTTAGAGATAATAGGTATATCATTCACACAGGCAATGAAAGCAGTCTGTGAAGACATTTTGGGAAATTGCTCGACAAAGAGCAATGGCCTCTACATCGCACGGACTCTACAATAACCTTAATTATGATTTCGTAAGAAGATATATTACGGACAGTGATGCCATTCTGACCGGATTCCGGTCATATCTGACCGAAATCTCTTTACTCTGACCGGAGAAAATTTTGAAATCCGGCCTAACCGTTTTTTGACCGGAACAAAAAATGTTTTTAACCGGAAAACTCTTTTTTGACTGGAAAAATAAAATGACTATAAATAGAGATAGATTTCTATAACTTGAATAAAACTTTGCCATACATTACGAATATGCTCCCAAGTTCAAACAGAAACCAATTTAATACGAATAATGGGACTACAACATCACGCATGGAATTCTGCTCCGGGAGCAGCAAGCAGGATAATAAATTATCTTATAGGCTAATTTGAGAATGTTGAATGTTGAATGTTGAGAGGAAATAAAACAATGAATTTCAATTAATTAAAGTTTGAAATTCGATAAATCTCAAATTGGAGTTTGGTGAACTACTATTTTGAAGTGTCAGAAAATTATCCGAGAATAAGTATTTAGCCCAATTGACACACGGCCTTAGTACATGGCCTGGCCATACACGTCCTCCCATGACTTTCATTTCCATTAACGATTTGGCTAACACAAAGAAATTCTATGCTTAAGCCGAAGCGGGCGCCCGTTTTTGACGTCGTACTCACGCAAATATCAAATGAAGATTTGTATCGAAAGCACAATGGTGCGAAAATAACGTGCCAGAATTATTTCTGAAAGTGGATTTTCTGTGCATTTCCTAAGCTATCTACCTTTCTCCTTTACTGACTCAAAATCTACCTGTGTCGCTGGACACGACGTTCATTGGAAGGCGTGTATGGCCAGTGTATTTCAGAACTTAAAACATGTCAAATAAAATTAAAAAATAGCTTCAGTAAATTTTAAACAAACGAAATAAAAAACAAGTTCACAAACTCAAGATTCACATATAATAAAAATGTTTTATAAAAATCAAAAACGCAGGTGAACATAAAAATTCGTAAATTGTATAGGTAGGTATAGGTATTTTCTCTTTTTGACCGGGTTTCAGGTCAAAAATTCTCATTTTAACTTTTGACCGGAATTTTTGACCGGATTTAGAAAATAAAAATCCGGTAATTCGGTCAGATTTGAACGGATTCACTTCTTTTTAGTGGCAACACTGATTACGGAACAGCCAATACTTTCAGATATAAGATGGATTTTTAAAGCAAGGGGTGGACTGGTTCTTTTAAATGCTACCTTTACAACAACAGGAAGAAACAAACATTGCCCAATGTGCAATTTAAGAGAGAATGAAACTTTCGTACATTTTCTAGCCATATGTCCAATCTTAAATGAATTACGTCTGGAATGCTTCGGAACAAGGACACTGGACTGGACTTTGAAAGAATGTTGAACATTTTGAATGGCGATGGGGGATGGAGACCTTTGTTAAAATACATACATTTAGCAGTGAAGTACCGATTGGAATTAATTAGTACCGATTGGAATTAATTAGAGAATATAACGAATAATAAAAAAACATCAAAAATTGTATACCTATACATAATTATCTAAATAAAAGAAGCAAGAGCAACTAAAACCACACTAGCGTTTGACTATATCAAAATAAGAATTTCAATCGCAGCAGACGACTATAAGTCATAGGAGCTGATCTTTTTACATTGTAGTATTTTTTAAGATACATATATGTAATATAGTACATAGGTATATATCTTTGCGCTAAAATATGTATAATATTCAAAATTGTAAGCCTTATTATACTGTATAATTTAATGAAAAAATTTAAATAAATAATATATCTACTAATACTACCACTACTACTACACGATGGCATTCTTTCCCCGGCTCAGAGTCTGGCCGAAGCCATTCCGTTGCTTGAGGAAAGTTGACGTGGTGGTTTTGTCGCAGTAGGATTTCTGGTGTCATTGCGTCAGACAGCATATCCATACACATAGACAGGGGTCAAAGGCTAATATTCTCGAACAAGTTCTTCAAAATTCCAATGTGCGTGGTACCAAAAGCAACCTCTCTTTAACCGAGAGATGGTTTTCAGCGTACACCCCATGATTAAAATATCAAGGGGGAGAGGTTCATCATAGCATCTAGACTCTAGAGCATCTGTATGACAAACAAGTGCCATATAAAAACAGGCGAATTTTATATGACTTGACTATCCACAATACCAAATGTCTATAAAATTTGTCACTTGTGTTCTTTGGCTGTAATTTATTTTATGAATGAAAAATGTTGGATTTGTTCTTGGATGCTGTTGGCCCGATTTATGGCATTTTCCATCACTCTTGCCAGAACTTCCGGCGAATGCTATTCGCATTCTTGACGGAAATTATCTTTGAAATTCTCTGACAGAGATTCGGTTGTGGCTGCTGCAGTATGCGACGTTGCTCTGTCTGAACTTTGTAAGGGGACATCTTACATTCTTTCACCAAAACCAGAGTATCTTCACCCACAGCTGCGATGTTCTCAGGAGATAGCTTCTCTGGGTCGGCCAATCCTGGGCAGCATCTCGTGTTGTTCCATTCTCTTCTAGGCGAGCGGCTTAACATTGTATAGTGTTTGCCCAATTGGTGTAGGACGACCAGGAAACCTGAGCCGAAATTCACGCTGCGCCAATACCGAGAACGAGTTATTCCGAAAAAAAAAATTTAAACATTTATTCCGTGTTCTTTAAGGCCGTAATACACGGCATGTAGAAAGCCACAACAGAGAGTGCCACATATCGTACACATATACGTATGTGTACCATATGTGGCATGTGCTAGTAGTCGTCATGTAGCCATTGGGACCTTATGGTGAAGTAAAAATGACATCAGTGCCAAATACATATATGTAGTTTACTACATGCCGTGTGCTACGGCCTTTAGGAGTATGTATAGCGATTCATGTAGGTATTATTGAAGTGTGTTTTGTATCTGTTTACTTCACAAATGTCAAAGTAGAATTGTCATTGGCCACTATTTGCAAAAATTATTCCAAAATTATACAAAATAATAGGCATACATAACGTATTCCATTTTTTCAATGACAATTTCAAATTAATGAGAAAGAAATAATTTAGAATAGCATATAGTTTACTCTGAAATAAGGTTACATTAAAAAAGTACACAGCATTTAGTTTAACTTACCTAGTTAGCACAACTATGCTAACTGAATTGCCCAACAGTCCAATCACAAATACGCACGGTACTAAGATACCTTGAACTATGTAACGTACATAAACAACATCCTCTGGGGTTACCATTTCCCATGGATTTTGTTATCCTTTTTTTATCATAGGAGAGAAAAATAATCTTAGGCAGTTATAGAACCATTTAATTCGTCTGGCTGCGATTTTCCGCCCTGAAAAGATACAGCGAAAAACATTTTCGTAAATACTTAAACTTTTCACTTCGTTGTTTGGATAATAAACAAAATAACTGAACGTAACCGTAAAAATGTTCAAGAAACAAACAATTGTTTACGGGAGAAATATGTACGGGTTAGAACTCATTGGCACTTTGATGAATTGCAATAAATTTGAACTTGTAAGAGTTGACGGTATTTCTGTAGCCGTTCGGTTGCTTTCTGTTAACAAAACCAGCAGATATTCTATCTTCTATGTACGTCATAAAAAACGTAGCGTAGAGGCTATAATTCTGTTTTCTTTTTATCTGAAATATTTATGTAAACGCATTTAAAAATTGTACATATATATTCAAAAATTTAGATCCACTATAACCATTATAATCCCAATGAACAGAGCTTTATAGACTTCTGAAATACTACATATAAGATATCTCTTAACAAATTTGTCACCATGCACAGATTTAAGGCCAAATAAAAAGGCAAACGCGGACCCGCGCGGGAAAAAAACGCAAGTGTGCACCGGCTCTCAGTGAATATACAGTCTTAGTCTATGCCCAATGCTGTATACACTCCCATGCACTTGAATATGGACAAGATTTCTTGATTCTCTTTTGCGGTTTTTAAATAAAACAACATAATATTTGTATAGACATATATTTTTTTAGGTTTTGAATTCAATTTTGTATTAAAGGGAAAACAAAATTAAGCACCAAAATCTTTCCGTTATTTTTAAACAAATGATTTTTGAATGTAGTCTAAAAAAATGCATTTTTGTCTTGCCGCACTTAAATAGGGACAGTAACTGGAAACAAGGATCAAAAGGAAAACGTTTCAAAATTCCGTTCAAATTAATTTCTTTTTATCTTGTTGAGCTTAGTTAATAATGGGTGTAGCAGCATTTGTTGGAAATAACTTCATAAATACCGTTCGGAAGTGAGTTAAACAGAGATTCTAGGTAGCTCTAGGAAATGTCGCTCCATATGCGGTATTGATGGCTGTTGTTAATGATTTAACTTCTGAAAATTGTTTACCGGACTCGTATACTTTCCGTGACAACCATCGCCAAACAGTCTCAATTATATTGAGATCAGGGGAATAAGGTACGGATACACTCTTTTACCATGCGTGCGGTACGAATGGGGGTGTTATCCTGCTGGAAAATCCATTGCACGGGTCCAAATACATTATCGTAGTAAGAAAAAGCCTTCTGCAGTACGCCTTTGTAGTTATTCGCGTTCAGTCTTGATGACAGAAACTGCAATTAACATTGGCCATAATAAGAGATCGCAAAACAAACGATTACACCCCTTTCACGGCTATGGTATCGAGACAGATAGTGTTTCTCTTTGCGTGTGTCATGAATTTAGTAATTTAACCATCAAGGCCATCTAAATTAATTCGGATTTCGTCCGAAAAAACTATTTGATGCCACTAGCTATTCCATGTCATGCAATTCCGAGCAATAACCATGCGAGTCTCCTTACGAGTAGTGGTAAGGGGTGGTTTTTTATTTTATTTTAATCTTTTTGCATATTCAGCTCTCCGATATACTCATCTTACCGTGTCAACTCTAGCAATGATTCCCAAATTTGATCCGATCTGCGAGGCGGAACAGTGAGAATTTGATTCATCTCCAACAATCCGTCTATTTTCAGTAGATGTAGTAGCTGTTTTGGTCCTCCCTTCATGTTGTTTCCATAGTTGCACTTATTTTTAAGATAATTCCAAACCACTGACTTACTTATTTCAAATTTGTTTGGCAATGAGACTACACTCCTTCCAGGTAAGTATTTTGCCGTTCTCTTCTGCAGTTACGCTTTTTCTCGCCCCATTTGATTGAAAAACGATTAAAATATACGATAAATAAAAATAAAAATACCTTAAGCTTCAATAAATTGATCCACAGAAAACCAATTGCCTCTGTCCCTATTTAAGTGCTGCAAAAAAGTTCACTTTTTTTTGCATGGTCAAAGAAAAACCAACTTAACATCTAACTGTAAAATTGTGAAAATCTAATTTCGCTCCTAAAAGTTGCCTATTACTATGTACTAAATAAAAGCATAAAGTAAATACCGATATTTAGGAATGAGAAAGAAAATGTTGTCCCTATTCATGTGCATGAGAGTGTATATTCACCATCCAAGAAACAACGTCATGTTGATAGCTATAACGAATAAGACCACCACAGGTGACGCTGAGGGCTCAATCCGAGATAAGCGAAAATACGTAGCTGATCGGCTATACGTATACCGAAGGCATTACAGCAGGGACCAATGCACATGCCAACGAAGATGCCCATGGATTTAACCTAAAAATAGAAAAACCGCAGATAAGCTAGCAGTGTCTCAGTGGTTAGTGTGCTAAGGTCCCTATATACGGACCTGTTGCGCCAATTATTTATTTATTTATTTTTTTATTCTGACGACTGTTGCCGACTAGACCTTCTTTTCTCCCTCGACTATACCTACTTGCTACCTAACGACAACAAACATAAGCATGGCCGCATTGCTTTAATCGTACGGAAAACAGCTAAGTGGCCGACCTATCCACTTCGACATAGACCTCGAACAGCATAAACAGCTAACTGCCTCGGTACGGTAGGTTTAATAGCTATAGGCATTGGAATTGAATAGGCAGCTTCCGTTTATGTCAACACAGAACATTCTAAAAACAGTTTGAGTTGCGTAATGACATATTTCATCCCGTCCAGTAGGTACCTACATCTCTATTACATCTCTGAGCTAAATTTTAGTTTTGGGTCCTAACATGGAAGGAGTAATACAGACATAATACAGAGGACGGAAAGAATCTATATCTATAATACAAATCTAAAACATAAACAAAGGAATCGTTTTAGGTCGTAACTAAAACTCTTTAGGTAAAGAGTAGGTATACACAAGCTCTAGAGCTTACTATTTCATTATTTAGAACTTGATATATTTCACAACGCCAGATCATACTCGCATATGTGTAGTGAATGTATGCCCCTGACTTCGAGTTGACCCATTCCTAAACAACGACGCCAATTACTTAATTCCCAAACCACTTTCATTAAGTAGGTTGATGTACTTGCTCTTACTTCTGTTTGTATATTGTATCGCCAAATGAATTTCGTCTTCTTGCAGCAAAATTATTGTTTGTGATATATACGTACCTTAGGGTGTACAATTGTACATTAATCAATGGCACTCTATTATTCAATTTAACGGCAATTTAGCAACGAAATGTTGATTCTCTAAATAATATACAAGCAGTATGTGTGCCATTCTGATTGACGCCTCTTACTCGTTTTACATTTTTTTCAATGCTATTTTCTTGAGATAGTTGTAGGTGTTTCGACTTAACCGTTATTTCGATCAAATAACATAATCAATATGAATGTTAGTATAGACAGACACAACCGAGCGCATATTTACTTTCTCAGGACAATCAAAATTGCTGATGAAATCAATGAATTAAATTACACAAGCTTAACGAAAGGATATGGACCGTAATGATGGACCGCACCGAAGTACTTGGCAAGAGTTGGTGTCTTGAAAACGTTAGTGTTGTGTGCAAATTTCAGCCTTATAAGTCATTTAGTGCTCGAGATTGACCTAGGTACAATATTGGCTTAGTTGGTTCTGACAGTCCGTCTGTCGTAGCGAAAACAATAAAGTTCCGTTTTGTCCCTATGGGAACGGCTGTTTGATTGTACTTTTCTCCTTGTAGAGGGGCCAGGGGGCATTATAAAACACGAGCGGTCGATTGTTATATTATTGTCACTTTTACTACACTAAGTACTCCAGTTGAGAAATTCTTGCCCAAATTCGGCGGCTACCCCAAAAAAAAATGTTCCCGTGATCTAGGCTAAAACTCAACTACATCACGTCAGCCAGTTATCAGATTTAGTTAACTATAGATCTTTGAACCTTCCCAATATTTAGGCGTCAAAAATTATCTCGCATCATAACACAATTTGCGTTCGGCTTTATTCTGATCCTATATAGTTCCAAAAACAAAGTGCATGCAAGTTTCCTATTTTACTTTGTTCTAGTTTGACTATGGTGAGATCTTAGTAGCTAATTTTTTTAAATACATATCTAAGTTTTTAAATTGAGTATCGATATTCAATCTTCTTATCTATGTAGAGGTACATTATATATCTTTATATATGTATATAATTCTTCTGTCCGTGTTTATTACCGTACTCCTCCTAAACGGCTGGACCGATTTTAAAGAAATTTTGTGTGTGTGTTTGTATGGGTCTTGGGATGGTTTATATTCACAATTGGATCCGGTAGGTAGCGCTGCGATCCGATTCCACAAAATTTCAAATAATAACCACTCAACAATAAAAAAAAAAATTAAAAAGCAAAAATCTTATGAATAAAATTTCAGATAATAAACACTCAACAAAAAAAAATCATGAATAAAATTTCAAATAATAAACACTCAAAAAAAATTAAAAAGCAAGAAGCTCATAAATAAAATTTCAAATAAAGAGCAACTCAACTGACGCCTTCGAGCTAATGCATAACGCAGGCAGGGCAACCTCCGCCGGGTCCGCTATATCCTATATATTATATAATTCTTCTCTACGTGAGTTGTAATTGAACTCCTCCTAAACGGCTGGACCGGTTTTGATGAAATTTGATGTGTGTGTCATTGATTGAAGCATTTTACAAAACCTGGCGGAATTGGACAAATGACACCTTCCATAACAAAAAAATACATTTCAAAAAATACAGTCATGGGAAAAAATATGTCCAGACAATACAATTCGTGGGCTTAGGCAGTAGGCACACGCCTGAGGAAATATCGGTCGAAACACACGGAGTACAGAATCAGTCTGGACACATCGGTTAAATAAAACGGAAGCAGAACAATTGACGGATAATGAAAATGTACTAGCAGGCAAAACAACGTTTGCCGGGTCCGCTAGTATGTATATGTATAATAAAATTGTAGATTTTTTTTTTGTTCCACTATCACGTAAGAACTACTAACCCGATTGGTATGGTCTTTTTGGAAAAGGTAGGCCTTAATAATGGGCACCATATAGGCTTTATTTGATCAAAATTGGACAAAGGGGCGTGGCACCGCCCATACAAAAAACTACATTCAAAATCTTATATCTCGAAAAGCGCTGAATAGATTAAGTTAAAATTTACCTACTGATAATCTTAGGTATTGGCCCATGAGTGTTGCTATGAAGATTGGTCAAAATTGGACAAAGAGAGTGGCGCCGGCCGCCTATACAGAAAAAAACATTCAAAACCTTATATCTCGAAAACCGCCGAATCGATTGAGTTTAAACTTACAGACAATCTTAGGTATTGGCCCAGGAGTGTTGCTGTAAGATTGGTCAAAATTGAACGAAAGGGCGTGGCACCGCCCATAAAAAAACATCTTCTATGGGGTGACACTCGATGACGGTATAACTCGATAACCGCTGGGCCGATTTTCATGATTTACGCAGAAAGAAAATTCCAGAAAATTTATTCTCATTTTTCGCATTTTACGAAAGAACATTATTACCTAAGATCTATAAGCAATACAATTGCTGTGTACGGGCAAACCCAGGCGGTTACAGCTAGTATTTAATAAAATTGTTGATTTTTTACTATAAACTGGAATTACATACTGTACTCACGAATTTCGTTAACTATTTTAAGCACATTTTGCCTTTTTACTGCAAAACGAACTAAGTACATGTAATAGCATGTTCCAAATATGAAATACTTTATTGATTTATTTTATAATTAATTACAGTGAGGTAATCAAATATGAGCTGTGCGACTAATGAATTTTTAACTCTTTCGTTTGAACAACTTTAAATAATAATGATACTAACGAAGAATGTATGTTATAGTGTTCAGTTGAAATCAATCAGGAGATGTGTTGATTTCACAGACTCTCTAAACGTACGAAATATCAATTTTATCTTCGAAGGCATTTGAATAAACGATCTTGTGTCTTTATGCCATTGACATAAAATAGACTATTTTACTGCTGTGAGTATTCTCGTGCATTTTTAAGAAATTACAATTTATTTTTCTTGAATGCGTTTGTTATTAATGTATTATGAATGTTTTAAGCCATTTTGATATGAATAATTTTAAAATATTATCTAGATATAATTAACATGTCTTTGGTCAGCTTATATTATCGCCTACAAGGAACATATATATATATATATATATTTTTTTTTTAATATGAAAAGTTCTTTATTCTATGTGGAAAACAAGATTTTTAATATTATAATACATTAAATACTTTTGTAAAAGAATAGGAAAAATATATATATATTTTTTTTTTTTAATATGAAAAGTTCTTTATTCTATGTGGAAAACAAGATTTTTAATATTATAATACATTAAATACTTTTGTAAAAGAATAGGAACGGGTCAATCTGTAGACGAGTGCGCTGTTGATGGTCAAAAGCCATTTTTTAACATTAGTTAGGAATAAATTACGTACATTTAAAATTCGTATGTCTTGCGGCAATTTATTAAAAAACTTTGGAGTGGAGACAGTAAAAAAGTTCGAATAGTGAGTTTTATTTGAAGTTGGAACATTGACTAGAGATTTAGTATTTACTCCTAAACTATACACAGTTGAGCTTCTGATGTTAGGAGGAATAACCACTGCGCATAAAGAAAACCTTGCGTACCTTGTAAACATAAATGTGTCTTAAAGGCAAAACACCAAGACACTGAAACAGAGGCCAAATACTGCTTAACCTATTTTTATTTAAAATAATCCTAATAACATGCTTCTGTCCTAGAATTACAGGTTCAAGGGTGCTGTTTATAGGCCCCTCCCCAGTTTGACAAACCATACTGAAGCTTTGATTGTATAAGCCCGTGTATATTATTAATAAAAGTTTCTTTGAGCAATATGGACGTAGCATGTACAATGTACATGTTTCGGTTTACGGACATCATACATTTTTTTAGTTTAGTTAAGACTCCTAAATATTTAAAACTATCAACTGATTCTATTTTACAACAGTTGGCAGTACACGGAATATTTAAGTTGTAATTGTTTTTACCACAAGTGTAAGAAGCCAAGAAAAGTTGTTCGCATTCAGTTGAATGGAAGCGTATGTGACATTCAATAGACTCAGTAGACTTTAAGCTACAAAACTTAAGCTAAGTTTTTTCGCTCAGCAAGAGCTGATGCTTTGCGAACCATTGTCTTAAGATTTGCAGGCCAGTTTGCAATTTAACTAAAGATAAACATATGGACTTATTTGAATACGTGAATGCCAAGTCATCGGCAAAAGCTGTAAGGTTGCTACTAAACTTTTGAAGAAAAATTTAGTTCACATATATCAGGAACAAAATGGGACACAAAACTGACCCCTGCGGGTCATCTTAATAAAAAAAAGCTACTGTGCTGCAATTACTATTAAAAAAGGCCCACATTTCACTGCACAATTTTAATATGGCATCTTCAGTAGATCTACAATCCCTAAAACCAAATTGTGCATTGCTAAGGTATTTCATTTTGTCTAGAATCTAGATACGACAACATACGGCCGTTCATAATTTTCTCAAAAAGCTTAGAGAGAGTTGGAAGTAAGGAAATGGGTCTATATTGGCTCATATGCTTCCGGTTTCCATTTTTAAACAATGGAATAACTTCACCACATTTTAAGGCAGAGGGAAATATGCCACGCTCATATTGAATGTCTACAACAAAAAAGGCAATGCGCTTAAGAAGATAATTACGGAAGTACTCGATTGTTTATTATTTAGATACATAATACTTTTATAAATTTCACGCGATGTAAAAGGTTCAAAGATGAAACTTTGAAATTGATCGCCGACTATGTCCAAATCACATCCGCAATCAATTTGGGGTGGACAATGGACATGGCTTTAATTCAGCAGCAACAGAAGCAAAGTATTTGTTGAAGTTGTTGGCTATATCCACTGTACTAGAAACTCTCCCGCTTTCAACTTCGATTTCAAGAATTGTATATTTAGTGCATTGCTTATTGAGAATACTGTTTACAATTTTCCACTCGCCTTTTAAGTTTCATTTGCAATGCTCAAATTTATTAGAATACAAACTATCTCGGCTTTCTTCTACCTGTTTCTTGACATCATGACATAATTCATTATAATTGTGTTTCAGTCGTAGGTCGTGTGGATTACGTTTACATTTTCTCCACATTGAATTTTTCATGGCTATCATTTTAAGTAAACCCTCACTAATCCAAGGCTTGAGACGTTTTAATTTAGAGCTATTTGATGACCGATAGTGATTTTTTATAGAACTCTTAATGTGGGTTTTTAAGATTTTTAAAAATGAGTCATAAGCTAATGAAGGATCTGTCCCGCCATAAACTTCATCCCAAAATTCAAACTTTAGATCATCAATTAGTTTCACAAAATGTATTATTTGTATGTATGTACTTTGTTTTACTTATCTTTTCTGGTATCAAAAGTTCAATACCCAGATTTACCACGCAATGATCAGTAATTCTCTTCATATCACCTAAAATCAATAAATTTCTCCTCCATCGCAGTAAGAATTATTACAATTGCCGAAGATCTCATAACCCGGAATATTGTAACTGGGATAGCTCATTGTCGTACACCCAGATTTCAGTTAATATAATGAAAAATGCTTCACAATTAATTTAATTTTATTTAATGTCACGGTAAAAGTATATAATTTATTCAAATCATTTTCATTAGCGACTAGCACGCATACTGTACGAATGCGAGACAATATATCGCACATGTCGCAGACGAAGGAATTTTCGAATGCGAAGGTGTTTTCAATAAGGGCAAGTGTTTAGTGTTTCGGCAGGTGGCATTGATTATCTTACTACATATTTATACATTTACAAACATTTGACATTTCAGTATTAGTATTACTTATTTCATTGTTTAAAATATTAATATATTGATTATTATGATGTGTTTAAGAACATCACACGATCACTAACATTGTAATTATTAATAATTAATTAATTAATAAAAAAATAAATAATAATAATAATACAAATTAATTAAATAATTAATAAATATTAATCTCTTCAATATTTTTTTCTTTAATATTAAAAAAAAATGTAATGTTTCAAAACTACATATCGCACGAAGCAAGGTAAGAAAATTAATAAACTGTTGCTGCAGCTTAATTCTTTACCTATAATAACCTTTGTATTTTAATACGTATCGTATATATATGTATATACAATTTCGTCCTCCTGTCAATATTTCGAATTATACTCAGTCACACGCATATATGTACTATCAATCATAAAATAATTTGTTAACATTAGCGCTTAATTTGTATGAAAGGTATTTATGACTTTATACTCTTGTCATGTCTTACCAGCCGGCTGGCAATAAAGATTTTTACGAACTGTTTTAGAACATAAATATTTGTTCTTGAAATACATGTGTATTGCCGATGTATCTTGTTTTTTATACATCTTATGTATACACTCCTTAATGTAGCCTACAAGGTCGCCGTTTTATTATTTTTTTTTTTTGCTGTGCGACACTGATTTAAACATTTTTCACACAATTTCCCTCAGCTTAGTGCACTAACATTTTATTTTAAAATCAAAAATATTGGAAATATGGATTTCAAACGTTAGACTAATAAAACTCTTTGACTTATTTAAATTAATTTAAGGAAATTATATGAAAAATACCCTTCTATCAAAAGAGCAGGTCTAGAAAAGCTCTTTTTATGCTTTCTATACGTTTAATTGGATAAAGTATAATTCTAAATCAATTCTTAGCACGAAAGAAGATTCCGATACACATATTTTGGAAAAATTGTTCGAACTAACCAATATACACTTCTCAGATTGAAACGTGTGCTCTTCTGTTAGAAGCAATAATGGACCTCCATTGAAATGGAGTTGTGGAAAATGAGCGCCGATATATCCGATGTTATATTAATTTTTTGTCTAGCATCATTGCCACTGATTGCAGTCAGGTTCAAATTTGGTACTTCGTCTAGTGAAGTATTTAACTATGCATTCCAAAATCTGCACAAATGTTTCTCTATTCCAGACAATATCCCGAAGAACAATCCGAAAATCTAACCAAAAAAACTCAGTATGTAACATGGCAAATAAATTGTAACTTAGTAACTCTATAAATAAATCAAAAGCATAAGCAAACGTTTTCAGTTCGATAAAAAAAAAAAACTTTTTTAAAAAAAAAACTAAACAATCTTTGAAAAATTTTTCATTTGAAAAACTATATAAAGCGAGCTTATTTTCAATTTCAAATCATTCGAGTTTGGTATTTCACAAGCGATAGTCGGGTTACTCCACTACCAGGAAAATACCACACTTGATTCTGATTAGTCTCTAGTTTGTGCGCTACATACGACAGACGGGTAACGGGTTCTCCTTCTCCACTGTCACTAAGCACCCACACTAGATCGACACGATTATTTTTTTTGCTCCTCATTTTTTTTCCTTGCTTTTGATTTTGAATTTGATTTTTTTTCTTAACTTTAATATTCTTAACTTGACTCATTTTTTGTTACTTTTAAAAACTAAGATTAATTTTTTAAATATTATAATAAAGAACGTTAACTTAAAATTAATTTCAAAAGCTTCTACTTTCTTTCTTATCGAGGAGTTCATTTTTTTTCTTTCATTTGTTTCATTGCCTTACTGAGAGAGTGCAACAAAGCTGCGTTGATTTTATCATCTGATTTATTGGGTGTTGTTGAGAAGACTTACGATACAACGATCCTGAGGTGACATAAAGAGTCACGTAAAAAAAAAAAAAAAAAAAAAAAAAAAAAAAAATAATAATAATCGTGTCGATCTAGTGTGGGTGCTTAGTGACAGTGGAGAAGGAGAACCCGTTACCCGTCTGTCGTATGTAGAATGTAGCGCACAAACTAGAGACTAATCAGAATCAAGTGTGGTATTTTCCTGGTAGTGGAGTAACCCGACTATCGCTTGTGAAATACCAAACTCGAATGATTTGAAATTGAAAATAAGCTCGCTTTATATAGTTTTTCAAATGAAAATTTTTTCAAAGATTGTTTAGTTTTTTTTTTAAAAAAGTTTTTTTTTTTTTATCGAACTGAAAACGTTTGCTTATGCTTTTGATTTATTTATAGAGTTACTAAGTTACAATTTATTTGCCATGTTACAAGTACAAATACCCCATAAAAAAAACTCCCCGAAAAACACCCCAATAAACGTTCCAAAATACGCATGCAAAGACTATATAAACGCCCGGAGAAAGGTAAGCAAATCTGCCGGAATAGGTAGATGATAAAAACTGATAAATACCCTGCGTTGCAAACTGCGGTAATCTTGCCACTTTTCAAGAGATTGAACCAATTAAAGGAGTAAATCACTTTTTAATCTCCCGAAAATGTATTCACCAACGTGTTGAAAATACGCTACACAACCGTGGTCGGGTCAATGTTGGAGCATAAGCTAAGCAGTGCAGCTTTGTTCCGAGCAGAACCACAACTGACAAATTATTCACTCTCAGAATGGCTTGATAAGGATTGCGGCTCAGCGTTCCCTCCCTTTTGGTTGGGCAGAGTTCTCATCTCGGTGGAAAATAGTACTCAAATGGCTTCCAAGGTAGTACGTCTCGCAATGCACCTAAACTAAAATGTACTTTCCAGGTATAAGTATAAAAGTGATCAAAATTAGAATTTCTATCAATTTCCGCAATCATTAATCTATTGACGTAATAACACCATGTGGCCATGCTGATTTTGACAGACAAATTTGATAAAAATAGTGCCTAAATGTGGTGTGGCGATGTATATTTTTTTTTATGGTATGATTTGTTTTTCTATAAATTGTTAGTTGTAGTTTTATTGTTTTTGAGACTACATTCTTTAGTTAAAAAATATCATAAATAAACTGAGCTGTTTTTTCCAAGCTGTTAGAATTCGTATATTTCAAACAATAACTTTTAAGGCGAATAATGTATTAGGGACGTTGTTCAAAAAGCTATAAATCCGACCAATATGGGACTGTATGTATTTTCTTAACATTCATTTCTAGAAAATTCGACTTTAATTTCCCAATAATAAATAAATAAAGATGAAGTTAGTTTTCCTTTATTTCATAACAATCACCCCTATCGTGGAATCCGTCGGAATTGAGTTTCACTTCACCTATTCGATTCCCTTTCACTTTCTACTGCTATCGTGGAATCCGCCGGAAACGTTTCCTTATCGACACGTTTTTGGGAAAGGTAGTTTCACTGTCAAACGGCTGTCTTTCATTTGTTAACACAAATCTGTGTAGCTGCATTCACCGGAGGCATATAAAAAGTGTGTTTTAAAAGTGATTTCAATAATAAATAAAGTGTTTGATATAATAATTGATACAATAGCTCTATTTTTGGAAGCATAAGAGGAAGAACGAAATGAGCGGTGTTCTCAGAGAAGAGTACGAGACAGGTTAAGAGGAGCAGTGAATGATTTCATGGAGCTACCGGATGAAATGTGTTTTTAGAATGTTTTTTTTTTGTTTTAATAAAGTTCAATATTGCACAGATTTATTACAAATGTTCGGCTTAATAATGCAGCTTTTTTACATGTATACATTTTCTTAAAAAAAATCCTCACGATCTGCAGCAAGTAAGAAAACCTATGAAATCCGCAATGATTTTGTTGCGGGTAAGAAATGTCATTTTGTTCGGGAAAAATTCGATTTGAACGTTTTCAACGATACAGTGAAACTCATTCACATTACCCACACGGGGAACTGTTCACTTTGCGGATTCGACGATACCAAAATGTTTTTTTCCGTGAATAATTCCCCCCGGCGGATTCCACGATAGGGGTGAATATGTATGTTGTTTCCCATAGCGAATTATATCTGATTTGTTAGACATCAAATAAATTTGTATGAAAACAAAACCATTTTTCACAGTTTTCTTTAAAAATTGATGAAAAAGTGCAAAATACGAAAAGCATTGCAAAAATTGCGCAAACATAGAAGTTACCTCCCCATTAGTATGAAAATACATCAAAAACCCAGTGGGCAGATTCACCAGTCAATTCTTGGACTTTGCTGAAGCTTTGACTTATAGTTCCAGTGTATACAGAGTGTTTCAGATAAATCGTTGAAAATCGAAGAAATCCTCATTATTCCTGAAAGTTTTATATAAGTTTTATATTAAATTGACAGTTCATACTAAAATTGTATGGGAAAGTAAAAAGGTCCTTATAAGTAGGTAATTAAGTACTCCTCAAGTGTCAGGTTTAGGAAACAAAAAATAAAAATGAATTATGTTTATATGTTATGAAATAGTAGTACGCGACGGCATCAAAGTAGTATCCGTACTCAGTTCATAAAAATGTACTCAAAATCAGCAAATGAGTACAATAGTAGCACGGGAGGGAACGCTGTTGCGGCTATGCCACACCTGTTCCACACTATATCTGTAACTCCAGAATGTCTCTTACGCTGGAATCCCATTGAACAGATGGATCAAGTTTGTCGAAAGTTCGCGAGAGGTGGCGCTAACAAAAAAATATTAAATATCCAGTTTCCTATATTGAAAGATTAATACATAATACACCTACATAGCGTCACAACTGTGCTGCAGTGCCAATCGTATACGATTTAGCGAATGAAACCATTTTTTTTTTACAAATCAAACAAACATCACAAATATGTAACTGCTTCATGTGTCAACTTTATCATTTTATTTTTTTTTTATTTTTAAAGCTCATACATAAGAATGCAAACAATTTCGTCCTTGCACAAATTTATTATCACTTTATCTGCTCATTGGGCATAAATAAATTGTTTTTCAATTTTTACAACGCTAAGTGATGTCCACACATCCCAGAAAACTCACCGTAAAATACTTGTGTAGGTCGCCAACGAAATATGTATATTTTAAACTGCCGAAGCAGGAGTCACCTAAAATTGAAAACTAAAAATAATACAATAATCGCTACCCGTGACATTGAGTAGAAAAAAAATCATGCCCCATCCAAAGCGTGATGGCACTTTATGACGCTAAGAATCCGCAATTATGTGGCGAACACATATAGAGAGATGATACTTTTGTGGTAAGATATTGGCCAACGCCAACTGACAGTTTATACGTTGACAATTGTTGTCGTAATTTTATTGTTGTTTTCCTAATTATTAGTACAGCAGTTTTGCACTAGGAAACTGTTGTAGATATATAAATATAAATAGATCGTTAGGTATGCATTCATCGATAAATTTAAATAACGACAGCGCCAGTGTCAAGTCTAAAATATCTTTGTTGAAGATTAATTTTTTTTTTTAATTTATTAAAGTTCACTAAACTTGGTATTTGTTATTGTGCTTTATAATGAATTGAAAGTTAATGTCTGTATTAAACAGGATTGTATTTTTAACTCAAAAGTAAAAATCAATGTTTAAGTGCATAAACAAATTTTAATAATAAAATATTTATAGCTACATGACGCTGTGTTTGTTTTTACTGTACGTCATAATGTCATATGGACTATTTTGACGATGGACTTTTGGCAAAGAAAAAACACAAATGGCCACGTAGGATAGGAACACTTATCGATACTGTATTGAAAATGCCCTCAAGTGACATTGACAATGTACATAATAGATTGGCATGATGTGTTCATACTCATAATACGAATTCCATTTATAATTTATTTTTATTTGATTTTTACATTTAATTTTTCGTAAATACATATAAATACGCAACCCCTGACCTTTATTTTAAAGTAAACGATCTCAGATGATATGCTGACCTTCGACTTCTGTCCGAAATGGATTTCTTTGGAGAACAGTGAGTAGACGAGTTATTTAAAAAAAAATACATACTCAAAAATTGGCATTGAGTTTACTATAATTATGCCGTTAAATATACAAATATGATCTGATCTCGGCCCTTATCACGATTTCAATGCGACGATATTAAAAAAAAACTTTGAATAGTAACTATGTATAGTGAGGCGGCATAGTAAAAAAAATTGTGCACTTTGTGATGAAAGCATGCAATTTTTACTATGGAGAACACATTATATGAAAACGATATTAAGATATTGGGGCACTTCAGATTGCGCCCTAAAGATCAAAATTAAATCGGTAGGAGGAAACCAGTGACACCCTAGCAAAATGACACATCTCGTACCGTTGACAGTCAAAGCTACTGACTCATCATCTAGCTGTGAAGGTGAAGCCAAAAATGTTGAGAGGGCCGGGGAGCAGCCCATTATAGAGGTAAGCCCTACCCCCTCGACATCCAAAGCGTCAACTTCCAAATTACCACTACTAAGTAGTAAGCCAGGCACCATTCCTATGGAACCGATCAGCAAGTCCAAAAACTTAGCAACACGGTCGGCTCCAAAAAGAATACGCTCAGCTGACGAGGTAACAGGTAATGTGGCTAAGAAAGTGAAGTCTAGTATCAAGACCGCTGAGGAGCTAACTTTATAGCTATCATCGACCGCAGCAGCCCCGATGGCAAGCAGTCAGCCAATAACTGGCTAAAAGTTGAGGCCGAGATTCTCAAAGCCATGGTTAAAGAAGGCAACAGAGATATCTGCGACTTTGACGGAGCGGGTTGGCGTAAAGGCGTAAAGGCGTTAAGGCTGTAGGTGTGAGTCTTTTGACTTTCTAACGTGGTGCATACTCAGCCTTGGTGAAATATTTTCAGATGCTAAACTGGACGCGATACCTGCCTCAGTCCTACCTCTTCGTACACTGGCGTACGTATGGATACTTCCTCCGGTTCTGGATGTACAATCCATTCTCAAGCTGGTGGGTATGTTGAACAAGGTAGAGGAATGGAAAGTCGTAAGTTCGAAGACGCGGGAGAAAGGAGGCGGCTTGGACTTGCGAGTTGAGGTGGATCCTAGATCCGCCGAACATCTGAGAGCTGTAGCAGGAGTCGTAAAATTCAGACTGGGGAACATTAAGTTTTACCTTTCTAAAAATGATGACCAGCGTCGGAAAGCTCAGAGTAGTTCAAATTAATTTGCATCACTCACAAGCTGCTATCTGCTGCATTTTATGGCGGAGAGAAACGTGGACGTGGCCTTAATCCAGCATCCTTTGCTTTTCAAAGACAAAATACAGGGATTGGGGTAAAAAACACTACAAACTCCTACACTCCGACTGTACAGGTAAATTGAGAAGCTGCATATTGGTAAGGAAATCTTTAACTTTTAAAGTTAAACTTTTTAAGTTAAAAAGAGAGTTTGCAATATTGAGGGCCATTGTGATTACCCTTTCGTAGTACATGATGGACATATGCATCTAACAAAACCATTCGGATCTTTTTAAATCTGATAGAGGTATCTGTAGAGACCAAATATTAAAGAACCAATTGCTCTATAGTTCACTATCAATTGACTTTATTTTCCGTATTTTAATTTTATGTAGTGCGACTTTATTTTCATTGTTTTACATTTTATATAGTCAAGTGTTTTACTTTACTTTACTTTCTTAATTTTTCTTAATTTTTTTTTTTTTTTAACTGTAAAACAGTTTTAACAATTCCATATTATTTCAATCCTGAATTTCTTATATACAGCATTTAAGCAAAACATTAAATTTGAAATCATTCGAATTTAATCTATAAATTTCTTATACAGCATTTAAGCAAAACATTAAATTCGAGATCATTCCAAATTAATCTATTTCTTCCTTCGAGATCATTCGAATTTAATCTATAAATTTCTTATACAGTATTTAAGCAAAACATTAAATTCGAGATCATTCAAATTTTTTTTTTTTTTAATACTTCTCTCGGGAAAGGCGAACCTATAACGCTTCAACAGCGCCCCGAGATGCTTGCAGAATGCAGATGTATGTTAGTTCTGCACTTAAATTGCTGCAAATTGTATATGTACTTCTGGAAATATATCCCCAGGAAGTGAGTTCCAAAGTTTGCCTGTCCTGTAACAAAAAGAGTTTTGGAAAGTTGATGTCCTCGCGGTTGTCAAGTGTACTGTATGGTCATGAGCATTAGCAGCCTGGGGGTCTAGCACGTAACTTGATACAATCGAGTTCAGTCGATACAATCGAGCTCCGGCAGCACCTAATTTGTCTCAATCGATTATTCTCTATTGATTATCCTCGATTGAGACAAATTAGGTGCTGCCGGAGCTCGATTGTATCGACTGAACTCGATTGTATCAAGTTACGTGCTAGACCCCCTGTCTTGTGGGGCGCCCAAAAGTTGCATTTCAAGCGATAATGTCTTTGAGTTCATCGGAACATCTACCATGGAAGTACCTATAGAACAAGCATATGCACCAACGGTTGAAGATTTTATGTGAGTGTAGGGTCTCCAATAAGTCGAACTTCTCGTCTCTGTATGCTGTCAAGTAGGTTAAGTGAATGTTACGGGGCCGAGCTCCATATATGGGAACAATATTCCAGGCCTGGTCTAACCTGAGCTTTGTAGAGAAGGAGAATTTGCTTGGGGATAAAGTACTTCTTTGCTCTAAATAGGTAGCTCAACTTAGCGGACGCCGATCTTGCGATATAGGAAATGTGGTCCTGCCATGTGATTCCTGAATTAACTGTGAAGGTGCATTAAGTCCTTGGGATGGATTGGATGGTCATCCATTTGGATCTGAGGAACTGTTGATGCATTTTTCCTAGAAAATGTTGCGAGCTGTGTCTTGTTTGCATTAAATACAACCAAGTTGTCTTTTCCCCACTTCAAGATTTTGTCCAGATCATCATTTAGAGAACTAATTTGTTCACATCTCTGACTGTGTGATGTAGCCGCATTCACAGGCCCACTATTCGAGATGGAGGATATAAGAGTGCTGTCATCAGCAAAGCTGTAGATATTATTATTTGTCGATCCAAACAAATCCACAAATGTGGAGAAGAAATAGAGTTGGAGAAAGAATAGATCCTTGGGACACTCCTGCATTTATAGCAAACGAATTAGATGATACACCATCTACAACAACTTGGATCGATCTTCCCAGAATAAAATTTTGCATCCATCCGCAGAGCTGTTTTGGTAATCCATAAGACACTAACTTGCTTAATAGGGCTCTATGCCAGACTCGGTCAAATGCCTTTGATATGTCCAAGGCTACGGCTCTGGATTCGCCGTGTTGTTCAATTGCTTGCGTCCATAAGTGCGTTACGAAGCTTAACAGGTCTCCAGTGGAACGGCGGCTCCGAAATCCGTATTGCCTGTCGCTTATTAATCGGTGGCCTTCTAGATATTTGATTATTTCGACATTTATTGCCTTTTCCATTACTTTTGAGAGCATTGAAAGTAACGCTATTGGACGATAGTTTTGTGGCAGACATTTTCTCCCTTTCTTTGGAATAGGTTGAATCCGAGCGGTCTTCCAGCAAGAAGAAAACGTCTTCTGTGAATCTGAGTACGACATGCTAAACAGCTGACAAAGTACAGGTGCAAGTTCTGGTGCACAGCTCTTGAGTACTATAGCCGGGATTCCGTCGGGTCCCGTTGCCTTATTGCAACCTAGTTCTTTAAGGATGCGTTGAATTATTCGAGGCCGAAATTTCACTTCTGCCATCGATGATTGCACCCTCGGGATATTTGGTGGCTCTATAGTCGTGCAGAATCTAGGGTGGAATTCTCTGAAAACATGCTAGCGAAAAGATCTACCTTTTCTTTAGGTGTTGTTGCTAGCGTGCCGTCTTCTTTTACTAGAGGTGGAAAAGAAGAGCAACTAAAGTTATTACTGATTGCCTTTGCCATGGACCAGAATGCGCGTGAGCCGCTAGGACATCCAATCACTTTGTTAGTGACTCTTTCGCTGTAAGTTGTTTTCGCCGATTCAATAATTTGGTTGCATCTATTTCGAAGAATTATAAATTCTGATCTTTTTTGCTCCGAAGGGTTTGACCGCCATTCACGGAAAGCCTCGTTTTTCGCTGCGGTAACTCGCTTGCATCTGGCCAGTTTATCTGCTGTCTTGTTACATTCTACACAAACATGTCCAGGAACCCAGCACAGCATTACTGTGTGATGGTTTAATGCTCTCAATGCTGAGAGGCATACTGACTTACGGATTTGAAATTGGACTTTAAGCCGTTCTTATATGTAGATACATTCGCAATTTATCGATCGACGTGCTTGTTCCATAAAAAATTGGAGTCAATTGCAAACATCCTAGATATTTGTAGCTGTTTACAAGTTCGATGACCTTACCTGTGGTACCTTCTATATGACAATCACCATTTTGAAAGTGAATGATTTTTGTCTTAGCGTTTATACCAAATCAATTGTCTTATCACCAATTAACAGCAGCATCTTTTTCCTCCTGTATTATTCATGGTACCATGTTACATCCATATATTATAAAATGATCATTTGTGTTCATAAAGTGTTTGCCCATTCATTAGACAATATACATACAAACTATTTATTTAAAAAAAACTGACTGACATGGTTACGCAGATATTTAACATTATTCTTATTAACATAAGTTAATTTATTAGTCCCATATTTTGCTAGGACCAGCTTGAGCTTCACTGAGTTGTTTTTTATACCCGGTACCACACTGTGGTGAGGGTATATTCACTTTGTCATTCCATTTGTAACGCCCATAAGGAGGCGTTGTAGGTATGACAAACTATATATATTATTGATCAGCATCACTTTCTTAGTCGATCTAGCGATGTCCGTCTGTCTGTCCGTCTGTCCGTCTGTCTGTCTGTCTGTCCGCACGATTACGGCCGTAATTTAAGAGCTATCGACTTGAAATTTGGTACGTAAGCTTTTATCCACCAGACTGAGGCTAAGTTCGAAGATGAGCAAGATCGGATGAAAACTACTACTACCTCCCATACAAAAATATCAGATTTATATAGCTTTTTATGTTAAAAATTAAATTTAAATAGCTACAGTAAAGATAGCAAGTTTAAACTTTGCACATATTGTTTTAATAATATTTAAAAATTTTTGACAAAAAATGAGCTTGGTCGAATAAAAAGTACCCATACCTCCCATACAAATATATAATTTTTTAATACTAAAATATTTTTTTTCTTTTATATTAATATAGTACCGGGTATTTGAGCTTCGGCATAGTCGAAGATAATTGTCTTACTGGTTTTTTTTTACAACACTAGGGTTGTTGTATCACCAGTATACTCGTAGTGCTCGTAGTAGCTACTCCTAAAGAATTGTGTTTTGATCAGTTGTCCAACTTTTTTTTTATTAAATAATGTATTCCCTTATATTTTCAAAATCAATAGCTCTGCGAGAGGTGCCAGTATTAACAATGACGATCATTTAATATCATCACGTGTTCACGTAAAGTCAACCAGACTATGACTTGCACTCGGTGTGAACTTGTAATAATATCCTTGAATCATTTAGGGCTGATATTATGTATATCCATTCCATCGTTACAAATGCAGACGACCGGCACAGTTCTTGAATTATTCATATCGTTTTACTAATGTGCTATATTGTTGCATTTAGCTAGTCGTTACAAAATATGATGATTCGCTGTCGGTTTAATGTCAATAATTTTTGCAATGCTAAGTGAGGCCAGGTTTGTCCATTATCCTTGCTTTACATGATTATTATTTCATTATTAGGATAATTTTGATCGCATAATAAATAAATTACATGCTACCAAGATTATAGTTAACTGACTGGATATCGGCAATATAACATTACGTTTACATACAGGGTAAGATTAGTTTGCTATACGTATTCGTTATAAGGTACATTATAGGCAGGGCTGTGTCAAATATTCAATACTAGCGGACCCGGCAAACGTTGTTTTGCCTGCTCGTACATTTTCATTTCATTTTTATTTAACCGATGTGTCCAGACTGATTCTGTACTCCGTGTGCTTCGACCGATACTTCTTCGGACGTGTGCCCACGAATTCTATTGTCTAGACAAATTTTTTTGAAATGTATTTTTTTGTTATGAGAGGTGTCACGCCCTTTTGTCCAGTCCCACCAGGTTTTGTAAAATGCTTCAATCAGGCAATATTCAGATATCGTGATTTAAATAACTATTTTTATAAGGGTGGTGCCATGGCCCGTTTTCCAATCCCACCCACTTTAGCTCCCATGGGTGTCGAGAAATAGGATTTAAAATGTATATTTTTTATACGGTATGTACCACACCCTCCAATTTTGATCAAACTTTCACAGAAACACCTTTGGATCAATAACAAATATTTTCTTAAAATTTGATTTCAATCAGTTCGGTAGTTTTCTAGATATAAGATTTTTGGGTTTTTTTCGTATGGGAGGTGCCATGCCCTTTTGTTCAATGTTCACCAAATGGATGGTTCAGATTCATACTTGGACCCACTCAAACACACACACAAAATTTCATTAAAATTGGTCCAGCCGTTTAGGAGGAGTTCGATTACAACACACGTACAGAAAAATTAAATAAGATAGATGTACCCGCCCGGCTTTGACAGAAATTGTATTGCTTATAGTTCTTAGATAATAATGTTCTTTTGTAAAATGCGAAAAATGAGAAAAATCGATTTTCTGGAATTTTCTTTCTGCGTAAACCTGAAATACAGCAATACGAACAAAACAAAAAAAGAATCATGAAAATCGGCTCAGCGGTTATCGAGTTATAACGTCATCGAGTTTCACCAAATAGAAGATGTTTTTTGTATGGGCGGTGCCACGCCAATTTGTCCAAATTTTGACCAATCTTACAGCAACACTCCTAAGCCGATACCTAAAATTGTCTGTGCATAAGTTTCAACTCAACTGATTCGGTGATTTTCAAGATATTTTTTTTTAGGCGGTGCCACACCCCTTTGTCCAATTTTTACCAATCTTCACAGCAACACTCCTCGGCCAATACCAAAGATTGTCTGTAAGTTTCAACTCAATCGATTCGGCTGTTTTCGAGATAAGTATAAGATTTGTAATATTTTTTTTGTATGGGGGGTGCCACGCCCCTTTGTCCAATTTCTCACCTTTTAAACCTTCTCTGGACTTCCACAAATAATTCAAGACCAAAATTAGCCAAATCGGTTCAGCCGTTCTCGACTTTTAGTGAGACTAACGAACAGCAATTCATTTTTATAATAGTGCGTTTTATAATTATAACCCACTTCAAAAATCGTTAGTGGTGTTCCGTAGGAACAAAATTTAAAAAACATTTTATGGGAAATAAAAGTAAAGCTCGTGACAACTAAGATACATAAACAACAATTTCAAGAACTTAGCAAAATTAATTTTATTTCTTAGTAATGAAAAATAAAATCAAATTGGAGTGTTTCATATTTTTAACCCATGTAACCCATAAAGATAATAAATCAAATATAAAATGGGAATTAATAATTGATATGGGAACCTCTGGCAAGAATCAAATCAAATACTCTTTTTTTCATTGATTTGATTAAGTTTTCTAAAATTGCTGGCTCAATTTGAAGCCATGATTCTTGGAGAGCGTGCTTAAGCTTTGTGGTTGACCCATATGTTTTACCTTCCGCGTATACTCTCCTGACTAGGATTCCCCAAAGGTTTTCAATTGGGTTTACGTCAGGAGAGCATGCGGGCCAGTCCATTACATCAATAGAATTTATTCTCAACCAATACGTTGACACTGCACTGGTGTGAATTCTGGCATTGTCGTGCTGAAAAATCCAAGTTTTATCACGATGGTCTGCCAAAAATGGTACCAAACTGCGTCTGAGCACGTGAACATAGTCCCTGCTGTTCATTTTTGATGAAGTGAATTGAATTTCCAGACAACCCTTTGAAGAAAAAGCGCCCCACATCATTACCGAGCCACCTCCAAAATTTCGCCTCTGGAAATATTGGGGTTCCTTCCGTAAGTCACGCCAATAGGAGTTGTTTCCATCAGGGCCATCTAAATTCCATTTTTTCTCATCAGAAAAAATTACCTGTGAATGTACATGGAACAGTAAATTACTTAATCAAAATTCCATGACAAGTTCTAATTTAAATTTACAGATGTCCAATCAGTGTCAATATTTTTCCGGGCGAATTCCAGCCTATAGCGACTTTGTGACGTTCTAAAAGACGTGGAGCGCGATTCATTTTAGAACGGCACAGGTTTGGATTTCGTTGAATAGTTCTCCAGACCGTTGATTTTGACACTCTGGTCGGAATCAGCGTTGTTAATTTGGTGCAACTTACGGTCGAATTGCTGGCATGGCGAAAGATTATTCGATTTTCTCGTTCATTGAGCTTTCTTTTTCTTCCTGATCGTTTCACAATCCCATAACTGTTGGGATTTTTTAAAAAATTGGCAATAACCCGCCGACTTCTGTTAATTCTCCTCGAAATTTCACTAACGCTCACATTGTGGTCCTTTAGAGCCAAAATTTTACCTTTTTCGATATCCGATAGTGATCTTCCCCGCGGCATGATTTGTAAAAACACTTTTCAAAGTCACTTTACCAAAAGCAGTTTAAAAAATCACACTGAACTAATTGCTACTAGAGATCTTTGTGAAGTGGGTTATAACTATGAGACATGTCAAATCAAACAAACAACGAAGTTCAGATCAAATGTAACGGAATTCGCCTGAAAGAAAAATAAAACAAAGAATTGCGGTACTATCGAACGATCTATGATTACAAGCAAAATTACGTATACGTGTTTCTTTGGTCTTTGAGAGTTTGTTCTAATTTAGTTCGAAGTTAAGGCTCAAATTAAAAAGTGGGTTATAACTTTGAAACGCACGTAGAAGATAGAAGATATAGAAGATTAGCATATATTTTATGATTATATTACTCATTTCTGACCTTTATGATCATCCTTTCTCGTATTCCTATGTATGCTGTATGCTGGATGCTGTACTGCAGAAAAAATATTACAGCGCAAGTGAAAGATACGAGGCCGCGATGAGGCAGGAGCTGAATCTGATCGTCAATGTGGATTCCGGGGGTTATTTACAAATGCGCGGCGAACCTTCCCGTTTTTGTTCATTCTGTCATCCAATTTTATATTTTTTTTTCAACAAGTTTGACAGCTCAACAAACAATCCGACAGCAATTTACCACCTAAGCAGGTTTCGCTTTTGAAAATACAAACATAGAAATCCGCCATCCGCCGCACTTTTGGGAATAAGCCCCCAGAAACGCTCTCTGCCGTAGACGCTATCACAATGAATTGGCAAAGAAATCTCATCAACAGTAGATGGAAAGACAGACACCAGAAATACTGTGCCATTGTCAAATTAGATGTACGCAAAAGCCTTTAATATTGCATTCCGGAGAAACAGGTTATAGACAAAAGTTTTTGAAGGACTACTTCACAGAGGGTTTTGGTGTACGATACCGAATACGGTTTAGAATACGGTTTTTTTTTTATTGACAGGTCCATACAAGTCAGTTGCCTGGGGCCAGATTATGTAAGACGAAAACGATCGAACGATATCGTTTCGACTATAGCAGTCTCTGTCTATTGCCACAGATATGATAGAGACAGGTTTAGTGAAAACGAAAGCGGTTTTCGTTTCGTTTTTTACAGAATCCCACCGCTGGTTAGTCCAAGGAGACAGTGGTTGATTTCTGATGTTGTGTTATTGTCAGAGTTTATATAGTGAAGCCGAGGTAGACAAAGTCCCTAACCACCTTAAAGCTGTAGCTTCTGTGCTAATACGTGCAAACGCACCAGTGACATTGCGTTCGACAAATGAAGTCAATGTCGTCAGCGTATGCAAGTAGTTGCACAGACTTTTGGAAAAGACCCTGCCGTTGGCTTGGGAGTTTTGCACAATTTTCTCAAGTATGATGTTTAAAAAGTCACATGACTGCACATCACCTTGTCTAAATCCTTTTTTGACATCAAAGGTCTCGGTGAGATTGTTTCCGACCCTTACGGAGCAGCTAGCGTTCTCTATCGTCATTCTGCACAATCTGACAAGTTTGGCAGGGATGCCAAAACTAGACATGGCTCTGTAGGTATATCTCTGTAGGTATATAGGCATATATGCGGCCTTAAAATCGATAAATAGATGGCGAGTATCGATTTGCACTTCTTGGGTTTTCTCCAGGATCTGCCGTAATTGGAATATTTGGTCGAATGTAGACTTACCGGGCTTAAAACCGCACTAATAGGGACCAATCAGTTCGATGACGAATATGTTTTCAGTCTTTCACACATAGTACAGCAGATATTATCTTATATGCGATTTTAAGTAGTTGGCGCAGTTTAGAGGGTTTCCTTTCCTGTGGATCGGGCAAACGATGCGATACCGGATCTATTCATTAGGTATACTTTCCTTTGACCAAATCTTGGAGACGAGTTGATGTATGTGCTCGACCATGTTATCTCCCGCTGCCTTAAAAAGCTCGGCAGTAATACCGTTCGGTCCAGCTCCTTTTCCCTCGTAGAGCTCACGATCTGCTCTCGCCTTCTCCGCAGCGCCGTAGGCAAGTAATTTTGCTACATGTGATTGCTGGAACTCTTCATTAAACCTGCATACAACTTCTCGAGAGATTGAAAAAGACGCGATCGGCAAAGGTTCTGACAGTTTATTGCGATTGTAGCAGTTCCACGTTAAATCTCCTCACAGTATTTCCTCGTTGTTGTGGTATCTGAGATATCCGAATTCATACCTTAGCTACAACAAAGTCGTGGTCCTAATCTATGTTGGCCGGACCGTGTTAAGTCCCCTATAATTGTGGAACATAATGCACGATGACATACTGACTCAGGATCCTGATCTCGTCAAAGTAAATTGCTTTTGATGACAACATACCTATTGTGTTGGTAGGTATAGCTTAGTTTCTGAAGGAGCTAGAGCTCGATTGTATCAAATTTAATCTGGTATACTTAGCTAACGTAAAGACACCGCACTTCCAAAATGCCGGTTTACCAATTAACAAATTTAATTCCCAGGAAATCTTTAACACCAATGTTGAAAATGCCATAATTATTTCGCATATAATAGCGAAATAGATCCTTCTTTAATCTTTAATGTCATTTTGAAGTAAGAAGTTGCCCTGATGAAAATGAGAGTAGGTATACTATGGAGAATTCACTACTAACAATTTAATTAATATGTAACCTTGATTTAAACTGGAGCGCGGAGTAAGTTTATATATTTTTTCTCATTTTATTGATTGGCATAAAATAATGCGAATAATTTTTTGAGGCTGATGGCAAACCCATATTCGTACAAATGTACGCGAAATAAAAAAAAATAATACAATTTTTTAACAACAACATAATTTAAACTTTTAGTTCGGTCTTCTCAAAAGTGGACAAATTGAAATAAATAAATTTACGGTTCTGGTGATACTGTGACAGACAATCTGCACTGCATATCGAAACTGCTATGGGATAAATACTGCCACGAGAGTAAAATCGTTGAAAATAGTTTGGGTTCCAGCTGATATCGAAAACATGAATTTGTATGGCAAGCTTCAGCCTTCAGAGCATGTTTTTTTTTTCGAAACTACACTGGGACTGGACCCCAGCATAACTGTATTTAGGAAATTCATTTGTTTTCCGTAAGCTCGTTCGTCAGTGGCGCTACTGTTCTAGATGTACACAAACACAAGCCTAGATGTTTCAGCTTGCAATAAATTTGTAGTTTTCCTTCTCAATTGATTATGGCGTCCTTATAGGCCATTTTACTTTCGTCACAGACTGTGTCGGTTTTAAGTGAATCTATAATCAGGGAATCTTACTATCTCAGATGGTGCATCTTGGTGCTAAGAGTAAGTAAATTTTAATTTGGTATTGTCCTCATCACTAAAGGCAATTTTACAATGATTCATTTTCAACCGTTTATCCATTAAGTGGGTCGCGGGTGTAGGTTGCTCAAGAGTGGACCCTTCATAACTCTCGATTCCCCGTCATCGACTCTACATCATCAACGGCAGCCCAAGCCCCACACGGGCAGAGGAGAGATTATGTACTTGATCCAATCATCTCATCCTGGGACCACATAGAGAACGCCTGCCTATGGTACGGATTCAATAGCACGTCTTGGGACATTTACAATAGTTCTTGGAAAAACCAGTAGCTTATCTAAGTATTCTAGTTCCATAGCAGAAACCACTAAAACAAAACAACAGTTATGTAATTAACAAATCGAACGAAAATGAAGTACCGCCTTCTATTGGGATCTAAGGAGATAAGGAACAGTGGACAGAGAGCAAACAAGCACTTCAATAATATGCTATATTTATTTAAAAACATAAGACTAAATTCAAACAGAAAAGAAATGTAACTAAACAACCCATCACTTGTGTCAAAATTCCACTAAATATTATTCCACAACAAATCAAATATACTAAACATACGAGTACATATAAACTGAATTCCTCGAGAAGTATAACAAAAAAAAACGAGCACACAGCCAGCACTACTTAAAGTTGTCGGAAGTCTATCTGTAAGTCAATTCGAATTGGCCCCAGTAGAAAGTGGGATTTCGATTCCACTTCCCTTATTGGAAAGGAAAATAAACTGAATTCAATGTTTTTTAAACATTTGCCTGCCAATGTATACTCGTATATCGACACATGTTGGTATTTAAGTACCTATATGTATGTAATATAGAATATCCGACCCACCAACCAAATGCGATAGAAATTTGTCTAAATGATACAATCCAACTGACCGAAATATTCTAGAAATTATCGATTTGCAGATACGCTGAAAAAATTGCTGACGTGCCACAGCTAAATTGCATTCACTTTGAAATATGCTCCTACGGTTTATCATTGCATGCACTAATATTTGGAATATTTTATTCGAAAACAATAAAATGAAAAATTGTAGTTAATGGCGCTGGCAGCGGGAGAACTTATCTGAAGATAAATTTTATGAATGCATTAAATATGTCAGCAGTTTGTTTATTTTGAATGGTTTGGCGAAAACAATGTTTTTGGCATCTGTTTTAGGGTGCAATTCATAAGTAGCGTCTGAATATTCTAAAAGTAGCCTTGTTCGTAAAATGGCAAGTTCAATTTTCTTGAACAATAAAACTGGTTATGGGTGTTCCTGTTCATAAAAGTAAGTTAAATTTTATTTAAATCATTTCACGGGTAAACGAAACAAATAGGTACGCGTCGACTGAAGCTTTTTCCCATTCGAGTACTTTTGAGTTGAATGACATTTTATTTAGACACTTTTTCAACGGCGCACCTTTGGCAACAGGAACAACTTCAACAGCAGAAGTCTTATCTATGTACATAATCAGCCCTATCGAGGTATCCGATCGGAACGGAAAATTCTCCGATTTCATACGAATACGAATCGGAGGATTTTTGTTTCGAGGTATTCTTCCGAACAGCTTTTCGGAACTTCTTTTCGACAAATATGCAAGGCACACTGGCATTTCAGTGCGATCAAGTGCGTTTTTACCGATATTTTTGACAGTTTCGTACGAATTTTCTTCCGATATGCTCCGACAGGAATTGGTTGCGGAACTTGTTTACTACGATTTGCAGTGAAGTATTGATAAATCGAATGTAATTTCAGTCTCGGACGGAGTATGCGTAGCGGAAAACAATCCGTTCCGATCGGATACCTCGATAGGGCTGAATATAATACTTCTGGTAGGTACGTGTGTTGTCACTTGTCACTGAACTCCTCCTAAACAGCTGGACCGATTTTGAAGCAATTTATTCTGTGTGTTTGACAGAACAGATTTCAATGAAACTTTTTTTTAAATGTTTCTTAAGACTGCGAGATGGTTTTAGACTATAGTTGCGTTTTTATGAAACCTCGCCAGCCAGTGGTTGCCAGTAGTTGCCAGTTGAGACACATTTCACATGCTAATTAAAACAACAACCTGCTGGCAACTGCTGGTAACAACTCTTGATTTTCTCCCCAGTCGGAGAGCTGCTGGCTGGCAGCTGTCTAAATTCAATTCACTATTAACAAACAGGTGGCGCTGAAAGCAACAAGTGGCTTAGAATTTCCCTCAATTTGCTTAAATCATAATGGCGTTCTTATCTAGGGTTGCCATAAAAGAAATGTGAAAAGGCGGGACAATATTCTCAAAAAGCGGGACATGGCGGGACATTTTAAAAATATTTGTAAATTAAAGATAAAATAACAAAATTTAGATTAATATTTTGTAAAAACAGTTTATTTGTATGTTACTCAGTCAACAATGTAACTTTTAAGATAGGTACATTATGTAATATAATAAAACTAAAAACAAACAAGCAATAAAACGCAATGCAATTTAAATAACAAAGTTAATAAATAAAACTTAATAATAAATAAGCATCGAAATAGAAATAAACCGTTAAGCATATTTTTCAGAGCTCTTTGTTTTTGATACAATGGATTGCCATTTGAATCTTCTTTGATGAATTTTCTCCAACAGAAGATATATTTTAATGACTTCATATGCTTTTTTATCATAAACGCCGGAATGCGTGAACGTCAGTTGTTTTTTAAGCCACGAATTATGTTTTCTCCCAATTGTTATTGTAGATAACCATTCGTTGTCACTTGTGTAATTTTTCTATTTGTAGCCACTTGTACTGGCCATTTTTTTGTGCAAGTTAATGTTTTGACAACAGAGAAAGTTTGTTCAATAACAATTGCGGCGAAGTTTCAAAATATAAAAAATGATATAAACAACTAAAATAAATAAATAGGTGGCGCAACAGGCAGGTAGGCACCCTAGGCCTAGCTTCTCGCAAACATTCGTTTGTGAGAGTTTCTATTTTTGGGACGAATGGAAGGGACCTACAATTTTATGCCGAGTCCGAACGGCTGAATTGAGAAGCTTTTTTCAGGACAGTCATACTCTCGGATGTTTGTCAGACTTTCGCGAGAGGTGGCGCAGTAGAAAATAACCTTAAGATGTAATTTGTGTTTTTCCGGGGATCGAACCTGGGATCCCTCGCACAGTAGACCAGCAAAATAAAAAACAACAAAGAAATAAACAACTATATGGAAATAAAAATGAAAATGTCGAAAAAGCGTGACATTGGCGGGACATTTCCTTAAGCGGGACACTTGGCGGGACAAAGGTTCAAAAGCGGGACTGTCCCGCCAAATGCGTGACATCTGGCAACCGTATTCTTATCTCATGCACACAACATTCCAGAGAAAAATGTCAGAATTTATCAAATATTTCAACCAACTGTATAATTTTATACTCGGCTGGCTTCATCTTGCTGGCAACTGTCCAAATGAACGGCTGGCTGGCGAGATTTCATAAGAACGCAACTTATGTCGGTTCATTGCAACATCCATTAGGACTGTTTTTGACCAAAATCATTTTTTTCCTGACTTCAATGCCTATATTCTCAAATATACTTATTCAATACAAAAAAACTTAAGGGTTGTGTTCTGTGTTGTTGATCGTGGTTCTGCGTTATGATGATGTGATGTATACCACCAGGGGTACTGGTTATCCATCCGGGCTCGACTTGCTGAACTTATAGGTAAGAGCCAGTATTTAGTTTCGGTGGGGGCAAAATGTCGCCTTTTATTAGGATTAGCACAAGCTAGAAAAACTTACAAGATTAGAACTAAAAACTAAGACTTATAGGTATAACGTATAACTAGGAAAAGCAAGGGCCTAGGAGGGTCAGTTTAATGGAGAGAGTGCTGCGGTTGAAATCAAAAATAGAAATGTTTGAGTTTATTTTCCGTAGCATATCTAAGGGGAATTGGATTGTTTGAGCCATAGGACGTGCGGTGGAAAGGCGGGGGTACTCGTATCTTAAATTACGAGGGTTTAATACATATCGAAGATGGTGTTATAAAGAGATGGGCAATCCATAGGGCCTGATAGAAACCCATGAATGAAGATAATGTCTGCAGCATCCGAGCGATCCTTAAGGCTATTTAAATTAGTCAGTTTGAGACGGTCTTGATAGGGATGCAGAATTAGGGGATCGTTCCAAGCGGAGGAAAATCGAAGAAAAATTAATTGTATGTTTTCGATTCTGCTTACATGAACTTGCTGAAATTCTGCGTCTGAAATGTGATCATTGGCAAGAAGTTTCGAGCTATCGACACGTTAAGTCACCGTCTTATGATCATCAAGGCTAAATTCGCCAACATCAGCCTGATATTCGATCACGCTCCGCACAGAGGACAAAGATGATGATACTAAATATTGCTTCCAGCTATTTGACAAAACAAGTGAGCAATGTCCTAAGTATGACGTTAAATTCGTCCTCAGTAATTGCAACGCCAGATTAGGCAAAGAGTAACAGTAACAGTAACAGTAAGCTTTTCTAGATGATAATTATTCATAAAGTAAGTGTTCAATTCTTCGGTGTTCATGGAAATTGTATTTTATTTAGCATCACATTTTTTAAGCCATATAAAGGCACTTTAGTATGGAAATTAAAACTGGCTCCCTATGCCAAAATATTTGCAACATGCCGAATCGATGTATAGGAGGAACTCTGAAGAAATTTAGAGGGTACATCTTATTAAGACCCTACACTAAGGTGTTCTGTAAAAGCGTGGTAGGGGTGGCCTGTCACGACGCCCGAATATTACATCCAGTCTTTGAAAGTGTTAGTGACAAAAATATCGCAGCCCAAAGAATCGTGCTATCGATGTTTATGTTTGTTCCATTCAAATTATATCAATCAAATCATTCTAATTATATCAAGCCTGCGTCCTTAAGAATTTCCCACAAGAACAAGTCTAACGGGGCCAGCCGCACGATCAAGTGACAAGTTTACATCGACTCTACAGTCTGCGTGAGATAACCATACCCTCATATCGCTCGTGTAGAATGCCAATTGTAACACCATATAAAAAATATGTACAGATAGATGATGCCCGCAGGCCAAAAATCCGCATCAATTGCAAAATGTAAAATTTTTCTTTTAGTTTAAAATGTTACTGATAGGAATTCCTCTCTTTTCATTGACTGCAATTTTAGATGCATATTGCATATGCTTAAAAGTCTGGCCTTAAGATAAGTATAATCGTATAGATACATACATTTGGACAATATTACTTTGCCCCAACCTTATATCACAAATTTTGTCGGTATTCTGTTCGATTATGACATTATCATAAAATCTATAGATAAATCACCGAACTAAATTCGACAAGATAGATTATGATCGTTTATTATTATGTTAAGTCTCATTAATTATAATATACATATTAGCAAAAATCACAAATCAACCACATACTGTGGCCTATTTCACCAATTACAAGTTAAAACCACAAAATTTGTTATTGTATATTGCAACTACAAATTTGTAATGCCAATTTTTGTTTCAGCATATACAAGTAAGTGTCTTAAAAAAATTGTGGAAAAACAACTTCTTTATCACAAGTCCTACAAATTTCACCATTTCACCAGAAATTCCGTTGACTTGTGATTTACAGCTTTTTTCAACAAGTTTTGTGGGTTCATCAAACCAAGTAGGTACTACATTGTTTAATTATGACAATAGCAAATAAATTGTTTGCAACATATATAATAAGACATAAGAAAGAAATTGTATCGGTAGGTTTTCCAATGCTCTCACCCAGGATCAAAATATTAAGGAAAGGACAACATCTTGCGTGAACTCAATTCTTAAATAGTTTGCGGAAACAATGATTGGAAGTATTTACGGGATGTTGTCCTCCATTGCCAATTACAAGCAAGCCAGTAAAAAATTGCTGTCTTGGAGTTGAATGTTGTCCAATAACAATAAAATTTCCTCTGCCTTGCAATGACTTTCGACTAAGTCGTTCATGAAATTCCCAAAAAAAAAAAACATAATTTATACGTTGTCGGTAGACTTTTTTTCCGGAACTCAAAATGAATTATTCGTTTTCACTATTAATGAAATGCTATGTCTTCGTCGCGAATACATTTTCGAATGAAATGTGATTGCAAAAAGACTTGTAAGTGGAGCTACAGGCGATCTTTCACTTGTAAAATTATCCTACATTTTGTACAAATTTTGTAATTTAATTTCGCTTCGTGAAACGCAAGTCCACAAAAACTGTGAAAGTTCCAAAACTTGTTGCCTGTAAAATACAAATAAATTATTGTAATGGTGAAATAAAAACTAAAATGCTTTCACAAATTTAAATTTGTTAAAACAACGAAAAATTGTTTAATGCGCAGAGTTTGGTGAAACAAAATAAATCAAAAACTCACAAATTTTGTTGAAAAATGTTTGAAAATACAAATTTGTAAGTTGGTGAAATAGGCCACTGGACGTAAATTAAGCCGAATGTTTACAAGTACAAATTAAATGTGAAGGTGCTTAATACTTTTGTTCGTATTTCTTGTTTGGATCGATCTACTTACAATTTCAAAATCCATTAATAAAACTGTTATTACCACAAAGAACAAAGAAAACTTAATTACTTTGCTTATTTTTAGAAGTAATTGCCATACCTACTATAACAGTTTAAAAAAAAATGAATATTTATTTATTTATTTATATACTCTTATATACCTTCGCATGTCATAATAAATAGTATGTGATCCATAGTAATTCCCTCTGTAGCAAACAGACCATTAGTGCTAAATTTTATTTTTTTTTTTAGATTTTGAAATATTGATGTAGCAGATTTGTTTCAATACGTGCAATACTTTTCTCAGTAAATATTGGGAAATGTAAAATTGTTAGTGTAATAATTCACTCGGGTTTGATTTCCCAAACAAAAAAACAGCCTCTGCATTAACTGTCAATGTACTGACAATGAGCTCACAATACCTTACAATACAAAATTGTCCGTTCACACTGTTGTACAATTTTGTCCCAAAGTCTTACAATTTCCTTGTCAGATGAAAGTGTGACTGACAATGGTCTGACAATTATTTTTTTCTGTTTGACAAAGTTGTGAAGTTGAAAATTGTGTGTCAAATATTTGAATATGAAAAATTGGTCCATCCGCTGTATGACATTGTCAGACAAATTAGATTTTTTGTTCCTTGGTTTTTGCAGTACGGATAATAGAACAAAATATTGCACTTGCGAATATTTTAACTACGCCTATACGACACGTGCTGGAAGACTGGGAGGATGATGAATTGACACAAAAACGACGTAGTGTTTGAACGAAGGAGTGGGTGGCCCGTTGTTAGCAGGAAGGATTCTACTCCAAATTGCAAACTGAGGAGCCGGAACTTTATCGCAATTTTTTGCCAATGGACTCAACACAATTCGCTAAAATTCTAGCTTTGGTGACTCCACGTCCACACATCAAGACACCAATATGCGCGCGAGCAATCAGGAAATCGAGATGGTTTCATTGGCAGATTGACTCAACTTTTTTTCTGTATTTGTCGAGGTGGTTTTTGAATGTGGATCTCGTCGGCGACCTCTTACCACAGCACTTCTTTGAGTTTTTATCGTCTGCGTATCCAACAACCCCATTCACTCCGTACTTTCTTCCTTTACGATATATTTTTTTTCGACTTTTCTAATTCCAATTAGAATTTAAATTCCATTTTCCACTGTTGTTCGTATCAATATCTTCTGAATTATTGTCCATCGTTTAAAAGCAAATTTCGATTACGCTCCTAAACCACTGGTTATATTGTCTGACAATAAAGAAATTGTAAGCAATTGTCAGTTTCATAAACAGCGACATAATGTAAATGTCTTATGAGTCTGACAATGTCCTAATTGTCTGACAATAATAAAAATTGTGTCAACAACCTGACAAATTTATTGTTAGATGGAGGGCTGACAATGGACTGACAATGACATTTCTTACAATATTGTATGACAAAATTGTAAGTTCAGACGGTTGTAAGACATTTGGGACATATTTTTTCACTGACAGATCTGACAATATAGTATTTCAATTGAGCAACATAAAGGGCTCAGAGTACGTTATAAACTTCTCAAGAACTAATTATAATGGTAAATGGTGTATAATTTATTTAATTTCTGCATTTACCTATGTAATGGGTTTTATTTCCATTTATAATTGGAATTAAAACCCACACGAAAAAAAAACATTAAAAGCCACAACTTTTATATAGCCCCTTCAAAGAAGTAATAAAGTACCTACCAGCGGGCTTTAATTCCGCGGGAGTTATTAAACTACACCGGAAATATTCTCAGCGTAAAGTATAAAATTTACTAAATTATTAGTAAGAAGAAAATGAAAATTTTTTTGTTCTCTACACTATTCGCGGGTCTGTTGTAATTAGCCTTACCCAGGTATAGCGGCGCTGCCTGGGCTGACCTTGTTATTTCCGGCTCTACTCGTGGGGACAAATTTAAAGTACAAATAATGGACAAAACATATTAAAAAACAAAAAGCAATTCATGCTGAGGGGGAGATGGAGCTGAGCGAAGGAGAATTATCCTCTTCCTCAACCGTCTCCCTCCTGGCGTTGGAATTGGAGGAAGGGAGTTTGTTGGCTAGCGATAGTGGGGAGTCTGACGACACTCTCACTAACGTTAGCGCTTTCACTTGTGAGCAGGCTGGTACTCTCACAGGTGAATCTAAGGGAAACGCGGTCGAGGAGATAGCTGAGACAGCTGGAGCATCCGCTGTCAAAGAGGCTAATTTCGAAACTGCAAAAAGACAGGGCAATAAAATGGCCGAGAAGAAGGCTGAGGCAGCTGGAACTTCCGCTGCCAATGAAGCTGGATCCGACGTCAAGGAAAATAAGGGAAATAAAATGGCTGAGAAGAAGGCTGAGGTAGCTGGAACTTCCGCTGCCAATGAAGCTGGATCCGACGTCAAGGCAAAACAGGGCGACGCTTCAGAGGGGGGAAAAGTGGAAACAGCTGGCTCGTCCGCTGTGACCGGTGCTCTCCCCAACACAAACAGCAAGGGTGCGAAGCATAACGAGCACCAGAAGGCAAAGGCTGCACTTCGAGGCGCTATGCGCAAGGTGGCCAAATATGAGGGTTGCGATCCTAGCACTCTCAGCAAATGGGAAAAATCCTCTTTTGAAAGAGCAAAGGCTATTCTGGCCGTTCCACCGCTCAGTCAAAAGAAGGCAAAAGGGAGGGCTAATGTGCAGACGAGGGAGGAAGCCGGACCGGCGCCCTCTACGTCTTACGCAGCAAAGGTGAGGGAGAAGAACTCTGCTGAGACGGGTTTCAGCAGCAAGAGAGGCAGGTCGGACGACGTCGCGGAGCCTAATGACGCGAAGAAGATGAAGGCTGGGACTTCATCCGCTATCCGCCGAGGGCAAAGCGACCCGAAAGATGAGCTTCTCGTTGCTGTAGTAAACGAGCGGGAACCTTGCGGTCGCCTGACAATCGACCAGTGGAAATACGTCGAAGAAAAGTTCCAAGACGCCCTGTGGAAGGAATTGTCCGACACGGGAAACGTGGAACTTCTATTCGACGGTGCTGGTTGGGAAGGAGGGCGCAAGGTTGTCGCTTGTGGAAACACTTCCTCGGTAGAATTTCTGAGAGGGTTCATCCTGGGGAGTAGCGACTCATGGGAAGGTATGAAACTGAAATGCATGACGGTGGCGGAGTTGGCACAGTACACTCCGCCGACGGCATGGGTTTGGGTTCCGTGCCCATACACCTACCCTGAGAAGCTACTAGGGCTCCTACATGTGCAAAACCGGGAACTTAAAGCCGACACATGGAGGGTCCTAAAGACGGGACCAAGACGGCAATATGGTCTGCCATACCTGGAGAAATCCAACGGTATGGTAAGGTATAGTATGGGAAGGGTAATGGTCAGACCGACCAAGGGCAAGGACGAGGAGGAACCCCCCGTTGATGATGGAAGCGCTGCAGATAAACCTGCATCATAGTAGGGCAGCGACGGCCTGTTTGCTGGAGTACATCATCAAGCAGGACGTCGCAGCCGTACTGATACAAGAGCCTTGGATCAACAAGAACAACGTGATCCAAGGGCTCAAGAACCGGAATTACGAGTTGTTCTATAAGGGAGAAGGTAAAATCAGGACTTGTATCCTAATTAAAAACCATATAAGGGCTTTTCTTTTGAATAATTACAGTTCAGGAGACTTGACTGCAGTACTCTGCGAAAGGGAAGACGGTAAACCGCTATGTTTGACATCAGCCTACCTCCCATATGACTCTGAGGTAGTGATCCCGGAGAAATTGAAGAAACTGGCTGGTCAGACAAACTGGATTCATGTAATGGGCTGTGATGCGAACGCCCATCACTCTCAATGGGGCAGCAGTGACATAAATGCAAGAGGTGAGTGTCTTTATGATTTTATTATATCGTCCAACCTCATTCTTTGTAACAGAGGGAATTCACCTACTTTTGTAGTTAGAAATAGGGAGGAGGTTTTAGATATCACCCTTGTCTCCAATACAGACAGGTTGGTAGTTGGAAATTGGAGGGTTGTGGACGAAGCGTCTATGTCGGATCATCGATGGATACGCTTCAAAGTAGACTTCCATAGTAGGGCATGTAGTATACATAGGAATCCTAAAAAAGCAGATTGGGCTAAATATGCGATAGTGGTAAATCAGAATCTCGATACCCAACTCAGTCCTGGCAGTACTGCCAATGACTTGGATAGGGCGGTGGAGCTGATAAACAAAACACTTATAACGGCATTTGAGAAAGTATGCCCGGAAAATAAGACACCAAAAAGGGTACAGCCGAAATGGTGGAACAGGGACATAGGGTTGAAACAGAAAGAAGTAAGGAAACTTTACAATAGGGCGAAGTTGGTCAGGGACGACACTACATGGAATGAGTATACTGAATGCAAAAGACAATTCAAATACTTAATTAGGAAATCCAAACGAGCTTCGTGGAAACTTTTTTGCGAATCAATCGCGGATACAGATAAGGCTTCGAGACTACGTAAAGTACTCTCAAAAGAGGCGAGTGTACCTAGCTACCTCAAAAAGAAAGACGGTACCTGGGCCGAAAGCAGTCAGGAGGTTCTGGTAACCCTGGTGGAATCTCATTTTCCCGGGGCTACTATCCCAGAGGATTCTGAGCTGCAAAGTCGTACAGATATCAATATTGACCCTCACATGGAGGGGCAGATAGTTGATCTCATAAATCGGAAAAAAATGCGGTGGGCTATACAGTCCTTTAAACCGTATAAATCCTCGGGCCCAGATGGAATTTTACCGATCATGCTGCAAAAAGCACCTGAGAGGGCAATACGGAAAATTATGGAGATTCTAAGACAGAGTCTGAAACTAGGGTACATACCAGCAGCATGGAGGGAAGTGAAGGTGGTTTTCATTCCCAAAGCTGGCAAGCAGGGGCATACAACAGCCAAGGATTTCAGACCAATCAGTCTGTCATCTTTTATGCTAAAAACCCTAGAGCGGTTATTAGAAGCTCATATCAGGATCAAATGCAAAAATGGATTCTTAAGCGAATCGCAGCATGCATACATGAAGGGAAAATCGGTAGAAACAGCTCTACATAGCGTAGTAGGGAAGATAGAAAGAAGTTTACACTTGGGCGAGTTTGCTCTAGCAGCTTTTCTCGATATTGAGGGTGCTTTTAATAACGTAGAGGGCAAAGCTATAAAAAGTGCCATGTTAAATATGAACATTGAACACAGTATAGTTATCTGGGTCTGCAACATGCTTGCAAGTAGGAAGATAAACTGCTCCCTTGGACAAAGTTCCATTAGAATGGCGGTGACAAGAGGTACACCACAGGGGGGAGTCCTTTCACCTCTCCTTTGGGTGCTTGTTATGGACGACATTCTGAAGAAACTGAGCTCCAGGGGTATAAGTGCCACAGCATATGCTGATGACCTAGTTATTATCATTCAGGGAAAGTTTTTAAACACCTTAAGTGAAATCATGGATAGTGCCTTAAGAAAAGTCAACTTATGGGCAAAGGGTTGTGGACTTAACGTCAACCCCTCCAAAACGGAACTGGTACTCTTCACCAGAAAACATAAGATACCACACTTTAACCTCCCAAAACTGGAAGGAGTGGAATTGCCTCTGTCTGACAAGGCTAAGTATCTTGGGGTTATTCTGGACAGGAAACTGAACTGGAATGCAAATGTAGGGGAAAGAATCAAAAAGGCGTATAACGCTCTTTTTATTTGTAAGAAAATAGTAGGCAAGACTTGGGGCCTAAAACCTGCTATGGTGCACTGGCTATATACAGTGGTGGTCAGGCCCATACTCACATATGGCGCACTAGTATGGTGGAAGGCGACAAAGAAGAAAACAGTAGTCGGCAAACTGGCGTCGGTGCAGAGAGCGTCTAGCATAGCAATAACGGGTGCACTTCGTAGCACTCCTACGGCAGCGCTGGACACCTTTCTACACCTCACGCCACTTGACTTGCATATTAAGCAACTTGCGGGAAGCAGTGCGCTACGGCTCACAACCTTGGGCTATTTTAAAGAGGGCAGTTTTGGGCACTGTACAATACTAGCGGAGCTACTCCCTGGCGTACAGGTGCAAACTGATGAAATTCACCCTCTGGTCGATTTCGACACTCCGTACGAGGTATCATACCCGGAAAGATACGAATGGCAAAGGGATAAAGTAATTAAACATTGCGAAGTAGCAGTCTATACAGACGGCTCAAAAACAGCGGAAGGTACTGGAGCTGGAATCTACTCCGTAGACCCAGACCTAAAAATGTCTATACGACTGCCGGATACAAGCAGTGTCTTCCAATCAGAAGTTCTGGCTGTTCTGAAAGCGGCAGAGCTAATGCGGATGAGATCTGTATCCGGAAGGGATATAGCCATCTACATCGATAGCCAGGCTGCGCTCAAGGCACTGGAATCTACAAACATCAATTCTGAATTAGTCAGGAACTGTCGCACAATGCTCAAGGCATTATGCAGTCAGAACCGAGTGAGACTGTGCTGGGTACCAGGACACTGCGGTATAGCTGGAAATGAGCAGGCTGATGAGCTTGCGAGAAAAGGCGGGGAAATGTTAGATGGAGGAGATGTGGATATTAAACCACCTCCCTGCATCATAAGAAGTGATATTAGGAATAAAATAATTAAGGAAGCCGACCGGAGGTGGGAGGGCCTCACCGGTCACGCAGTATCTAAGGCACTTTGGCCGCAATACGACCGTAAAAGATCTAGGGTAATCCTCAAACTAGGTAGGGAACAGCTCAGGACACTGATCGGCATATTATCAGGGCATTGTCTTCTTAGAAAACATGCCAAAAGGCTCAGGCTGGCAGACTCGGACAATTGTAGATTCTGCGATGACCTGCAAGCCGAAGAGGACATAACACATATACTTTGTGAATGTGAGGCAATATGTCGTAGTAGAAGGAAATTTCTAGGCAGGTACTTCTTCCAACATCTAGAGGAGATAGACAATACCAACTACAAGGGGCTACTTGGTTTTTGCAGGGAAATTGGGGTTTTCTCAAGGGCAAGTGTTTAGGTGTTTTTCCATTGTAGGTCACTGCAATTGGTTCCCTCTAGGGATCGCGATGGGCCCTTTTGGTGCCTAGTGCCGTATGAGATATCTCTCTCATACCCCTATTTAACCTAACCTAACCTAACCTACACTATTAAAAAAAAATTAGCAGAGGATTGATCAACGGTCTACAAATTGATTAAGAATAAAATATGTTTCGAAGATAGGTAGTGCTGATAATATGCAGGTACTGACGTGGGAAGGGACCTACGATTATTTTATACAGGCGGAATTGAGAAGCTTTCACAGATAATATTCTCGGATGTCATCGTCATCATCATCGGCCACCCTATGCAATAAAAATATTACTGCAACTCTCTATAAGAATAAGCAATAAATTATTAGAGAATATTTGCAAGCGCCAACCCCCGCATTGCCATTGAAAATACACTTTCAGTGCCAAGTTTGTTATCACATTATGACATTTATGTAAGTTTAATACGTCGCTGTAGAAATATTGCAATTAATATAGCCCAGTCATGTTGTGTGAGAAGCTTATGTACATATGTTGATAAGTTTAAAAACAATTGTTGCCAAAAATAGACATGGATGACACACCCATCTCAACGAGTGCGCGTGTCAATTAGTATACTGGTACTGGTAATTAGAATCCCAAAGCAGTGCAACACAAATTGCTTGAAATTAATTGGAAATCAATTGAAATTAAAATAGCAAACTAAAATGAAGCAAAAATCAATTCGATCTCATCAATATGCGAGATTCGTTCAAACGACCCCTGCTCCCATCACACTCTTGGCATCTGACCAGCACTTTACTATATACGTATATTATAATTAAATCGTCAGTGAGAAAATCGAAAATCCTCAAAATGTCATAATTCTTGACCGAGCATGAGCGGCGATTTTGCCGCCTTCTCTGAGCTCGAACTGACATAGTGAATGCCTCGGCAAATCTACAAAATGTCATATGTGCTGTTGTCATCTCGAAACAAACTTCAATCAAATGGTCATCTGATTTAAATGCTAATATTGTTATTCTAAGAAAATACTACAAAAATGTAAATATAATTATGTTTTGTATGTTATTGCGGCAAATTGATATACAGATCACCAGACACCTACACAAATAGCCAAGTTCGGCATCGACATCAAGCACACACCACACACACAAAATATGTCCTAAAGGTAGTTTGAGTTGTATTTTTAGTCATTTTCATTTGGTCAAAATTGTACATGAAGGTAAGAGCTTTGCTGCCGCATTGATGCGATGAGAAAACACAAATATTGAACAATAATTATTTTGGCACACTGTCGTTGAATGTTGTTTTTGTTAATAAATTAATACACATAGTCGTTCGAATGGGGGTGGTTTGTGCTGTGTATATAGTTTGCATTGTCGGATACGAAAGATAAGAATGCTAAAGGCCTTGATATATTCTATTTGGGAAATTTGTATAACTAATTAGGGAACTAATAACGTGTGTCAGGTAAAGTAACCAAGCCCAAGCCATCAGCCGCATTCTCGTTGTTTGCAGTAAAAATAACATTGAGGATCCCAGATTTCAGTTGCTTGCTGTACGTTCGAGAAGTCCTTCCACTTATAATGTTTTCTTGCTTAATGAAGTCTACCGGTATTATCATAACAAACAGTTAGAATGGCAGATACCCTACGCCTGCCCTACGCCTACGTGGACGACTTCGATATATTTGGAGCTGGTCAGAAGGATGTGTCCGGACTAGTCAGGGTGCAGGGTGGTTTTTGTGGACCAATGGTAGCTCTTAAGTATAACCCCAAAGTAGATTAATGTTACCGAAATATCTGACCAATCAGAGAGCCGCGAAAAGCCTGTATGAACTCCTCCGAAATTCGAAATCGAATGTAAATGTGAACTTCAGATTGAATGAAATTTGTCGGTATGTTTGAAGCGATTTTGTATACACATTTTGGTGACCTATGCTCAGAGCATAAGATGCAAGTTAATTAATTACGTGCCGCACGCACCGTAAGCGGAACATGTGTTTGGTTCTTCTGAAGTCGGTCGATTCTGACTCATATAAAAATAATTCCACTTTGCAATAGGTATCTTGATGATAATTTCGTTGTTAAATTCAGCTACGAGTCTATTATGTGTAGCATTGTCAGTAATCACCAAACTGTGCGATTACTAATGTGTAGCTTCGTGTACGAAATGCCTTAATATACAGATAATGCAACTGAATTCGAATGTACGAATACTGATTAAATGAAATCGAATAACTTTGGATTTGAATTTTAAAATATGCGTGTATAGTCTAAACCCTATACGTGCAACTTAAAAACTTGAGTCTGCCGTTACTCGGCACAATGAACCAATTACTGCAATCGAGGAGGTACTATAAACGACTAGATATATCTACTACTATATGGATCTGAAGACATGATCGATAGCGCACGTGTCGATAATATTTAAAGCAAAGATGGTTTAGTTGCACAGTTTTTATCGAGGATAAGGAATAACAATAAGCCCCGAATTGGGTTTGAATGAAATTATTTTGCTAAGTCTTGATAGAATAACAACACAAAAACACTCATATGCAAGATATAAAGTCAATAAAAGTACAAACATTTATTTGAAAAACTCAATTTAATAAATTATTTTCGGATTCAAATTGTTTTTTAGAATGTCTTCATTGGACGAAATAAAAGATAAGCTCGTTGAAAGTACGCATAATCGCCGGCACTGATGGCATAACTTGCTGCGACTGTGCGATTCTTGGCTGAGGGTAGCTACCAGAAGAGTGTAGGAAAACATTAGGACTAGCCTAGATTCACAAAATGCTTTAAAGTTATGCTAACAACAATTTTCTGCCAACCTTTACCATCTCTTGATTGTGGTCTAGGCTTGGTTATAGCTATATCTATCCCATTTCCCATTCGATCTTAAAGCTTCAACACTTAACTTAGGACTCTCCCTTAAAAATCCCTTTGCAAATGAAATGTTTTTTCTATCCATTACATTAAATTGTTCTGGTTTGTTAATTTCAGCCCTTGAAAATAATCTAATTTAATATATTTTTTTGAATAAATTAACAATTCAAGAAAAGTTACATTTAAAGTCGTTTTTCATTACTTGCGGGTGAACACTAATTTTAACGACAAAAATCTTCGTTTTTCTTGTCGTTTTGTAGGGTTCAACGCCTTAAAAAATGACAGTGAAACTTGTCACATGACACAGGTTAGGGTTTACCTACTGTGTTTGTGATTCCATAAACAGTCTCGGTAAACATCGAGTAAATAGTGCGTCTAGGCAGATATGGTGGTTCGTCTACTGATGAGGCCACCCACCACATCGCGGAGCGAAACGCATTTGGAGTTGAGGCCACTTAAATGTTTAATAATACATGTCACATGACGTTCGACGTACATTTATGGAATCCACAAGGCGTTTAACGACAACCGGCGTACAACGACGAAAAAATGACACTCGTAAATTTAAATTGGCGTGTTTCAAATCGTCGCCGTCGTAAACGCCACTCGGAATAAATGTGAATATAGGGGGCGCTTATGGATAAGACTAAATAAATGGCGAAGGTACTCATTTCATTTGAGATGGGTCGAGTAAGGCAACAACAATTCTTACATAATATCTTCTGCAGTATTCGAGTTTAAGTATCTATCGAAAACCAGGGATACTCATATTGGCTGTTGCTTAACTTCAAAAACTGAAAATGCATTCAAGAATATTTTCAGAGGCATATTTTTAGGAAGGTCCAAGACTTAATGCGTGTTTTCTGGTTGTGTCTGTTTAACTTACTTCCTTAGGTGGCGCTACAGTCCGGAGTGGACCTGGCGCTCAACCAGTACGCACTTCTAGTAAGATTGATCTTTGGTCAACTGCCTGCAGTTGAGTACCATTCCACTTGGGCGCTCCACTTAAGGCGAGGACTTCTTCTACTGTTTCGTCCTTCTGAGTTATATTCGAAGATTCTTCGGGCCGGAGCGATCGTGTCCATTCGCTCCGGGAGCAAGATAATAAATTATCTTATAGGCTAATCTCGAGGCTAATTTAAGTTTTCTTTTGCTTGAGTTTCGCTAGAATATTGACGAGAAAATAAAACAATCGATTTCGATTAATTACTTCGTTGAGGGACCTATCCATCGGTCAGGCGATACAAACAAATTTACCGCCGAGTCATAAAACTTCAGGAAATCTGGCCTGCCACAACAGATAGTAAAACAAAATTCAAAGTATATGAAATACAATTTTACAATTGAAAATAGTAAAAAATAAGAGAAATTTACAATTAAATTGTAATTAATAGTAGATTTAATTGTTACAATTAAAATTTGTATACAATAGTTTTCTGTGAGTGTAATATCTTGAAATTAGATAACTCTGTGCTTTAGATTTGGATTTGGTGACCTTCTCTTTTCAAAACGTTCATAAGTGTCAGAAAATTTGCCGAAAATGAATCATTTAACGCAATTGACACACGGCCTTATTTGCAGTAGGTATGCTGTGGTGGGACATCACATCAACATCCTTCTGGGATGTTTTGAGAGAAAGATTCTTCGAATGATATTCGGTCCAGTTTGTGACGATGGAGTATGGAGAAGAAGATTCAATAACGAACTATACGGGCTATACAGCGACGCTGACCTGGTCAAAAAGCTAAAAATACAACGGCTGAGATGGCTGGGACACGTGGAGCGTATGGACAACAACGCACCAGCCCGACGAGTCTTCGAATCCAACCCTGAGGGACAACGCAGCAGAGGAAGACCCCACCTAAGGTGGCGCGCACAATTGGAGAACGACCTCAACCAACTTGGTGTGCGTAACTGGAGGCAGCTAGCGAGGGACCGAGCTGGCTGGAGGGGCTTGTTGGTTGAGGCCGTGGTCCACCCCGTACTGTAAGCGCCACCAAAAGTAAGTGTGGTGGGTTGATGTCCATACACTGTCTTTGTGATCAATGTGGCATATCTATTTTGCTTTAACAACTAAGCAGACATGATATATAATAGTTTCCAATGTGGCTTTTGGATCTCTGAAGAAGTTCTTACAGCTCTGCATGTTGATAACAAAATTGTAATATGCGGTGAGACTGCGAGAGTTTTCCATTTTGGTTTACTACCTCCTGAAGAGGTTCTATTCTAACAGATCTTGGATACAACGAATATTCTGAGAGGCTTTGATAGCTTCCGATGTGGGTTCATAATCTCTGAAGAGGCTCAAATAACTCTGTATACGGTTACCGCAGATTCCTTACGTGGTTCTAACAACTCTATATGTGAGTACTACAAATCTTTAGAGGCTATGACAGCTTCCAATGTAATAAAAGGTTCTAACAGCTCTGTACAACGGGTATATGGGTGTACAGAAATAATATTTAATGCTTCAGTAGCGCTGCTTAAGGTGCAATATTACTGACGGTATCGCAGGTGTCTTATGGTTAAAAAAGCCGCGATATATTAGCGCATTAAAAAAAGATGGTGCATTTGCTATGGCTATCCTATCCTGTCTCTACAGTTTTCTGAGTGCAGCTTTGAAACGATGGCAAGGAAGACGAAACATCTGTTTAAAAAAAGAAGCTCTAGTTATGTAGATATCTGGAACCAACATACTCGTATGTCGATAACAAAAATCTACTTGTAGTTATAAAACATTTCGAATTGCACTGATTTTCTGCAATATAAAACGCCCTAATGTCTCTGTAAACATTTGTCCAATTGGTTTTGGGAATACATTTCTTCAACTTGATAGGACTATTGTTATGGCACAAATCTTTGCATTCTTATTCGGCGTAATACCCGATATTGTGCATATTTTACAATTTGTTCAACACCTTTCATTTTAATTATTTTATTTTATTTATAGCATTCTTCAAATGATCGCGCTATGATGATTATGACAAATCAAATGCATCGAAACCTATGCATTTACAAGAGGGATACATTTACCTTCATTCGTCGAACTAAAATAATTGGAAACGCCGACGGTATACGTCATCCTTCGTATAATCATATAAAATATATGAGATGATAAATATCAATTGATACAATATAAATTTATGTATGTATTGTAGGTATGTACTAAAATATTAACTAAGCAATAATACATTAAAACAAGGTTTTCTTTATTTTAATATTACTATATTACCGAATAATATGGCCTTGTAATCCTCTTTCCGGCTGAGTTACAAATGAATTTTTATTACCTCCTTTTGTTGCACACAGTAAAATAAATTAAAATATTCACTCTCTCTTCGCGTGGATTTATTTTTAAAATTTGTCGTAGACAAAAACCGATTTTGTCACACTGATTTTGGATTCTTTTTTTTTTTTTTTTTTTTTTTTTAGCAATTCTCGGTGAATAAAATCAAGAAAAATGAAGAACTGCCCTCAAATCAGCTTACACCTTATAGAATTTCATTGAATAAATAAATAGAAAAAAAACATTCTTATTTATTTGACAGATACTCGTACTTAAACTTTTAATTCGATTTTCATGTGATCTTTTGATTCAGTTAAAAAAAAAATTGTGCACAGAATTAACAAATTTCAAACGCACTTGAAATTTTTATTTGAAACACCGAACAAATTTAAATCGTTAAGATATCCGCTATATTGCGGATAGGCATTCGCTTATTTTATTCGGAGAGCAAATTTCACCCTCAAGACGCTCGGACTACGACTAGTTCAGTTAGCACAAAAGAAACGATCGGGAGATGTTAATTGGTTTTGTTTGTGACGATCATCATCGTATCCACTAGATGAGTATCTCAAAGTAGAGGAAGTAGGCAGAGATGAAGAAAAGTTGCACATAAGCTATTGTTTTTCGTGAGATGTGGGAAAGCTCTTTTGTTTTTCTAAATGCCAGATCGCTGCTGCGGTTCTTTGGCAGATGCAGAATTATTTTTGGTGCTTGATTAGGGTTGTTTGATGAAAGCTTTGATATTTTACTGCGGACATGATTGATTTTAGAGTTGCCAGACCACATAGCGTCAATTAAAAGCTCCTAATGTAGGGTGAACTTTTTTTGGTTGGGATAATAAGTGAGAAGAAGTATAGTTTAATCACTTCAAATTTCGTTGCGCCCTATTATGATAATTTAGTAAGCCTAAACTCATAAGCGCTTTTTAAACACCATCCCGCGACTACCCTATTTCTTTAAGGCAACTCTTTCCCACACAACACCTGTTTTTAATCGGTTTTTATAACATGACTTACTTACTTTACTATACTTTTGGTGGCGTTTACAGTCCGGGGTGGACCACGACCTCAAACAACAAGCCCCTCCAGCCAGATCGGTCCCTCTCTAGCTGCCTCCAGTTACGCACACCAAGTTGGTTGAGGTCGTTCTCCAATTGTGCGCGTCACCTAAGGTGGGGTCTTCCTCTGCTGAGTTGTCTCTCAGGGGTGGATTTGAAGACTCGTCGGGCTTGTGCGTTGTTGTCCATACGCTACACTTGTCCCAGCCATCTCCGCTGTTAAATTTTAAGCTTTTTGACCAGGTCAGCGTCGCTGTATAGCCCGTATAGTTCGTCATTGAATCTTCTTCTCCACACTCCATCATCACAAATTGGACCGAATATTACTCGTAGAATCTTTTTCTCGAAGCATCCTAAAAGGTTTTCATCCGCTTTTGACAGGATCCATGGCCATGCTTCTGCACCATACAGCCTTCTTAGCCCGAAGAAACAGCGATTGGCAAGAGTGATTCTTCGCTTGATCTCTGCGCCGATGTCATTTTGCGAAGTGATAGTGGTAGACAAAGTCTTTAACTTCTTCGAAGTTATATCTGTCCATCGTGACGTTTTGTCCAAGTCGCCGATGTTGAGAGTCCTTTCTCGTTGACAGCATAGGTATACTTCGTTTTTTCCTCATTGACAGCCAGACCCATCTTCGCCGCCTCCCTTTCGATGCCTGCAAATGCGCCAATGACAGCTCGCCGCGTTCTCCCAATAATGTCAATATCTTCAGCATAGCTAAGTAGTTGAACGGACTTTTGAAAAATGTTACCTCCGTGTTAGCTTGTCAGTTTCGTACAATTGCTTCAAGAACGATGTTAAAGAAAGTACATGATACCGCGTCGTCTTGGTGGTGCTCTTGCCGACTTTGACGGAGCAGCGAGATTTCTCCATGCCAAAACTTGACATGGCTTTGTATAATTCGTCCCTATATGCGCTATCATAGGCGACTTTAAAGTCGATAAATAGATGGTGTGTATCGATCTGAAATTCCTGGGTTTTTTCAAAGATCTTTCGGAGTGTGAAAATTTGGTCGATGGTTGACTTTCCTGGTCTAAAAACACATTGATATGGGCAGATCAGATTGTTGGCAAAAGGTTTTAGGCGTTCACACAATACAGCCGACAAGATCCTATACCCGACATTCAGGAGACATTCCTCTGTAGTTGGCGCAGTTCAGAGTATCTCCTTTCTTGTGGATGGGTTGTATATGATGTAGCTTGAGCAATCTCGAAACAAACATTAGCGACCGTGCTACCTCATCGCGCAACCGCGTTTTTATTTTAATGAGGACACACAATAGGATTATTGCAGTTTGATATTTTGATCGTCCAATGCAGCAACCATCACTCTGTCGCACGATGGCTGCCAATTAGGACGAAGAGTAGTGTGCCCTCCTAAGTCGTGTCCAGAGAAACTCTTCTCTTCTTCTCTTAGATGGCGCTACAGTCCGGGGTGGACCTGGGCCTCAACCAACATGCCTCTCCAGTTAGCCCGATCTTTGGCTAACCGCCTCCAGTTGCGCACTCCAAGTTGGTTGAGGTCCCCTTCCACTTGTGCGCGCCACCTAAGGCGAGGTCTTCCTCTACTGCGTTGTCCCTCCGGGTTGGAATCGAAGACTCTTCGGGCCGGAGCGTTGGTGTCCATTCGCTCTACATGTCCTAGCCATCTTAGTCGACTGATACGCACTTTTCTGACCAGGTCTATGTCGCTGTACAGCTCGTAGAGTTCGCTGTTAAATCTTCTCCTCCAAAGCCCGTCAACGCAAACGGGACCGAAAATCACTCGAAGAATTTTGCGTTCGAAACGACCAAGAAGATCTTCATCCGCCTTTGTTAACGTCCATGCTTCTGCGCCATAGAGTAGGACTGGGATGATGAGGGTCTTATATAGAGTCTCCTTAGTGTTTCTTGACAAGGCCTTACTAGTCAGTTGCCTTCTTAGGCCAAAGAAACAGCGGTTGGCAAGTGTAACTCTTCGTTTGATTTCTGCTGTGGTGTCATTATCAGAGTTTATAGCGGAGCCGAGGTAGATAAAGTCCCTAACCACCTCAAAGTTATAGCTGTCTATCGTGACGTTCTGTCCGATTCGCCGATGTTGTGTGTCCCTTCTTGTTGACAGCATGTACTTTGTTTTGCCCTCATTCACCACTAAACCCATTTTTGCCGCTTCTGTGCTAATACTTGCAAACGCACCAGTAACAGCTCGCTGCGTTCTGCCAATTATGTCAATGTCGTCAGCGTATGCAAGTAGTTGCACAGACTTTTGGAAAATTGTGCCCCTGGTGTTGGCTTGCGAGTTTCGCACAATTTTCTCAAGTATGATGTTGAAAAAGTCACATGACAGCGCATCACCTTGTCTAAATCCTTTTTTGACATCAAAGGTCTCGGTGAGATTATTTCCGACCTTTACGGAGCAGCGAGCGTTCTCCATCGTCATTCTGCACAATCTGACAAGTTTGGCAGGGATGCCAAAACTAGACATGGCTCTGTATAGCTCGTCTCTATAAATGCTGTCATATGCGGCTTTAAAATCGATAAATAGATGGTGAGTATCGATTTGGACTTCTTGGGTTTTCTCCAGGATCTGCCGTAGTGTGAATATTTGGTCGGTTGTGGACTTACCGGGCCTAAAACCACACTGATAGGGACCAATCAGCTCGTTGACAAATGGTTTCAGGCGCTCACACAGTACAGCAGATATGATCTTATAGGCGATATTGAGGAGACTGATGCCTCTATAATTGGCGCAGTTTAGAGGGTCTCCTTTCTTGTAGATCGGGCAAACGATGCTGAGGTTCCAATCATCAGGCATACTTTCCTCTGACCAAATTTTAGAAACAAGTTGGTGTATGCTCTCTACCAAGTCATCTCCCGCTGCCTTAAAAAGCTCGGCCGGTAAACCGTCCGGTCCTGCAGCTTTGTTGGACTTCAGCTTAGATATTGCTATCCTTACCTCATTTTGGTCAGGTGGACGGAAGTCTTGGCTTTCATCGCCCAGGTTGAATGGTTCATTCTGCCTGACAGCGGAATATGTGTCGTCTTCGCCGTTTAACAGTCTGCAGAAATGGTTTTTCCATGTCCTCAGCACCGACTGTGACTCCACTACAAGGTTTCCTTGTTCGTCTCTACAGGTCTCTGTTCGGGTCTTGTTCCCGTGACACGTTCTTTTTACCTTTTGGTAAAACTTCCGAACATTGTTCCTGGAGTAACACCTCTCTATTTCCTCGATCGCGCGCTTCTCATGCTCTTTCTTTTTCCTCCGGAGAAGCCGGTGTTCTTCCCTCCTTTTTTGCTCGTAGAGCTCACGAGCTGCTCTCGTCCTTCTCTGCAGCGCCGCTTTGTAGGCCAGTTGCTTCGCTGCATGTGCTTGCCGGCACTCTTCATCAAACCAAGGGTTTCGTGGTGGTGGTCGGGTGAAACCGAGCACATCAGTTGCGGCTTTTCTGACGGCTTCTTGGCATCGATGCCACTGGTCTTCAGCACTTGATGAAGGCTGCAAAGGACTTCTCGAGAGGTTGAGGGAGACGCGATCGGCAAAAGTTCTGGCGGTTTGTTGCGTTTGTAGCCGTTCAACGTTGAATCTCCTCATAGTATTTCCTCGTTGTTGTGGTGTCTGGGATATCCGCATACGTACCTTGGCTACAACAAGGTAGTGATCCGAGTCTATGTTGGCCGCTCGGAAGGTTCGAACATCTAGAATACTGGAGGAGTGCCTTGCGTCGATCGCAACATGGTCAATTTGATTGACCGTTTGATGGTCTGGTGACCGCCATGTTCCTTTGTGAATATTGAGGTGAGGAAACCGTGTGCTAGCTATAGTAACATTACGTCCCGCAGCAAAGTCTATTAGCCTAAGTCCGTTTCCAGACGTGTTGTCGTGTAGGCTGTACTTCCCGATTGTACTACCAAAGATGTCCTCCTTTCCTATTTTGGCGTTAAAATCACCCAAGATGATTTTAACGTCATACTTAGGACATTGCTCATATGTTTTGTCGAGGAGCTCGTAGAAACATTCTTTGGTAGCATCGTCTTTATCTTCGGTAGGGGCGTGAGCGCATATCAGGCTGATGTTGGCGAATTTAGCCTTGATGCGGATAGTTGTAAGGCGTTCACTAACGTGTCGAAAGCTCAAGACTTCTTGCCTAAGTCTGCCGCTTACAACGAATCCGCATCCAAATAGACGCTGCTTCTGTTCTCTGTAGCAATCACCGTAGTAGATGTCACAGTTTTTTATCCTTCTTTTGCCCGGCCCATCCCACCGCACCTCCTGGATGGCGGTGATATCTGCTTTGTAGCAGCTTAGGGCCTCCGCTAGTTGTTCGGCTGCACGCGGTCTGTTCAGGGTTCGAACATTCCACGTGCAGATCCGAACGTCATTGTCCATATTTCGTTTTGCAGGGTCGTCAACAGTGAATCCGTCCTTATCCGAGGCTCTTGGTTGCTTCGTAACCATATTGTTTTTCCGTGGTTGGGTAGTTAACCCCACGCACAACCCCCAACCTGGAGGGCCAGGCCCTTTCTGTGACCCCTTGGACGAAAGGGGCCGGATATTCCGGAGTCAGTAACCCGCTTCGGGGATTTGAGTGCTGCCGTTGACCCATTAAGGGCTCTTCCGCCACCATCTCTATTTCAACACCCTGACTAGTATTGAAAAAAAAAAAAATCCTTAATGGCCTCAGCTCCAAATACGTCGAAGTAGCCCATTAAGGTATCTGTCATGCCGACTGTTGACGTCACCGTTGATTCAATCGCGTGAATTCATCCGCCGTACGTCCTCTTTCTGAGGAGCTCATGTAAGACTTCTGAGACTCGTTCAGTCAGTCTTTCCGACAGAGCATTATAGTGTTGCTATTTTCTTCGTGTTCAACACTCGCGCTTATAAGTTTAGCAAGCCAAGCCCGGAAGGGCGAGGCCAGTACCCGGTGGTTACCACGCGGAGGTAAAATAAGCACAATTGATGTGTATGAAAAAGTTACAACAGCTGGGCACCGCCAAGTTGATGCCAGTCAGCGCCTACCCGATTCATACACACCCAACCACCAGTTGGGTTAAAAGAAGAAAGGTAGATTACACGTAAATCCCTTATTTTTTCTGCTTACTTATATGTCCATCCAAACAGACTAATAACCTAACAATTTTCACATTTATTTATTAACTATCTCTTCTGTTTGTATATTCTTCGGTATGAAGTATTGGTTGTGGAGATTTTTGTTGTATTTTATCCACCCTTTTGTTTAGTTATGATTTTTGAAGCCACTTCCTTTTGTATACGAGAAACTCTTAAATCAGATAGATCTTTGTATCGAAGTCGACCTATTTGAGATGTGTTTCTGAATTAAGATTAACATCCATGAACTCTTCCAAAAGCAGATAAATTTATCCTTGTTCCAGAGAACAAATCTTTGTAAGATTAAGATATAGTTGATTCTGTTTGCGTTGAGGTGTTCTAGAGAAGACGGATTCAACGACACACTGCAATATAGGAGCTACTACCCAAAAAAACTTCACATTGATCTGAAGAGTGCTTTATATTCATGAACCAACCATCAACCAATCTTTTGACTATATGTATTTTCACACACTAAAATTGTTGCGGGCAATCGGTCTATTAGTAGGTAAATTTTAAAATTATGTAGATATGTACAAGTTAGGTACGTAAATAATGTATTAGAAACAACTTAAGCTTAAAGGCAGTTCGTGTTTGCATTGTAACGGTTCTTGTCAATAAGAGTAGATATACTCGAGTAGCGAGAGAAACCTCTCTTCAATATGTTTAGATTAGGTATAAGCATTGAATTAGAGGGGTACATGTTTACTAAAACACTTATGCAGCATAAATTTAAATTTAATTTAAAGTAAACAGCCTCTGGTTAGCTCGCGCCAAATGAGCTACCGAATTCGGACGTTTTAAATACCTAATATGTACACACTAAAAAATAATCGTGTAATTTTACTATCATTAAGCGAGGAATCTACTTGCCTACCATAATTGCAGTATTTTTACGCACGTATCAATTTTAAATATTTAATGTGTAAATCTTAAATCTTTGTTGTGTAAATTCACACATAGATTTTAAATATAAATGCGTATTTCTACACTTAAGATGTTCAAATTAAATGTACATTTACATAATTAATGTTTAAAATTCAACAGAATTTCAGAAAGAAATGTTTATAAATCAACATAAAATGTGTAAATTCAAACCTTTTATGTTCAAATTTGTAGCAAAATTCGACATGTGTAAATTCCAACAAAATTGTGTACGAAGACGCCTAAAATTAGACTTTTTTTGTGTAATTTTGCTTTAGCAAGCTTAAAATCGGTATAGAGTTTCAATATTTAATGTGTACAATTAAACAAAATTATACATGGATCAGAAAGTCTATTCAAAAAAAGGAAAAGTGTTATCATTGGCCTGGCCGATGCTTTGATACCCACCACTGCAGTAAACCTGTCTAAAAGAAATAAAACAATCCAAAAATTATTAAGATATTTATTAAAAATATTTATAATATTTATTATTTATATTAAAAACGCCAAATTGACTTCAGAAACCGTACACACACAAGTCGATGCGATGGAACTTGGGAGCGCAACAAGTTCAACTGCTTCAGTCAAAGGTCTGATCACGTATGAACTCGCAAATGAATAGTCACAATCGAATTGCAAATTTACACACAAATTTACACAATGTGTAACTTTTATCAGATGGTTGTAAATATAAGCATTTGTTATTGGTCTTTAAACACTGTCTGTGTAAATTTCATAAGGTGTTTATATTTAAACAAAATTTGTTTATTTATAAACATTTTAAGAGTAATGTTTAAACAATAATAGATTATTATTGAACAATAGTTGTTGAAAGGTACACAAAATGTGTATGTTTGCAACAAATGTTTGTAATATCTAACATTAACAGCCTTATTCATTAGATTCATTTAATCTGTTAATTATCAGTGTGTCAGCTAATTCACGTCAAATGCGAAAATGTCATTTTAATTAAGACTTAAAAAATGCTTATTCATAGAATTTTTGCTCGTATACCAGCTAATCAATGAATTAAGGCAATAAGCCTAAAAGTATACCAGCATTTCATATAAAAGTATGCAATTGGTAGAAATATTTGATAAATTCTGACATTTTTCTCTGGAATGTTGTGTGCATGAGATAAGGACGCCATGACGATTTAAGCAAATTGTATTACGCAGTTGGCATGCGATTTTTTTGACGGAAATTTGTTATTTAAATTCTGAAAATACTAATTTTTGTTATGCTAATGCACAAATCAATTACAAATACGATATTTGGTAATGAAATAATAGCATAATAATTATTATATGCCATGATTTGAGTCAATGAAAAATTTAATTCAGAGTTAATTTGCTCCTGAATGCCGTTGCCGGCATTTAATTTTTTGACACTTGATTAAATGGAAATTAACTTCGAAAAAAGTTTATGAATAACGTTTTCTGCAATTAAACCAACATTAACCCTAATTCAGATTTAATTAAGTATTATGAATAAGGCTGTAACAGCCTTATTCATTAGATTCATTTAATCTGTTAATTATCAGTATCTCAGCTAATTCACGTCAATTGCGAAAATGTCATTTTAATTAAGACTTAAAAAATGCATATTCATAAAGAATTTTTGCTCGTATACCAGCTAATCAATGAATTAAGGCAATAAGCCTAAAAGTATATCAGCATTTCATATAAAAGTATGCAATTGGTAGAAATATTTGATAAATTCTGACATTTTTCTGTGGAATGTTGTGTGCATGAGATAAGAACGCTATGTCGATTTAAGCAAATTGTATTACCTACGCAGTTGGCATGAGATTTTTTTTGACGGAAATTTGTTATTTAAATTCGGAAAACACTAATTTTTGTTGTGCTAATGTACAAATCAATTACAAATACGATATTTGGTAATGAAATAATAGCATAATAATTATTATATGCCATGATTTGAGTCAATGAAAAATTTAATTCAGAGTTAATTTGCTCCTGAATGCCGATGTCGGCATTTAATTTTTTGACACTTGATTAAATGGAAATTAACTTCGAAAAAAGTTTATGAATAACGTTTTCTGCAATTAAACCAACATTAACCCTAATTCAGATTTAATTAAGTGTTATGAATAAGGCTGTAACAGCCTTATTCATAACACTTTATTATGAAAAGTTTATGAATAACGTTTTCTGCAATTAAACCAACATTAACCCTAATTCAGATTTAATTAAGTGTTATGAATAAGGCTGTAACAGCCTTATTCATAACACTTTATTGACTCAAAGGCTGTAAAGTGTTTAAATTTTATTTTTACCTATTGTCGTGTGTATAAACACGCAACTTGCCTATTTTTACATTAAAAATTACATACATTTTCATAGTAATTTTACACGCATTTTTTAGAGTGTATTTTGTTTTGTATTTACCATTTCATTTATGATTCATATTTTCACACTTTATGCATCACACTAATATTTTAATAAGAATTCCTTGTGCAATAGCTACTGAGGATTTGAAGAAGATAGGTACGTATAGGTACTTTTTTATAGTCACGAGTGGTAAACCTGCTGATTTCATCTTTCATGTGATGAAAGTGGTCAGTTTGGTCAGCTGTTAAGGCACATTTATATGCTTTGCGCTTGAGTGGAGTAGACACGAACGAGGGACTTTTCCATTAATCTAAGTACAGACGAATTTGTATTCAATTTTCAATGTTGTTCCTTGCCTTGAAAAAATCGTAAAAGAGAGCAGGTTCGAGAGAGTAAAGGTGCTAGTACACGGTATGTAGCACGCCACATATATATGTGGCTCTGACGTAATTTTGACGTCAGCGTATGGAGCCAATGGCTACATAAGGTACTCATACGTATGAGGTACGATATGAGGCACTCGTGACACACGCATTGTGTGGCTTTTCGACATTCCGTGTACTACCCTTGCACATACGATTTGTGCCAATACGCAACATAATGTCGAGTGGTTACCTGCATGGTTCGTATGTATTTTTCAATGTAATTTCAGCAATTCAGTTTGCGTTTTGTACGAGCAGCGATAACTTAAATTAGGGTTGCCAGAAATAATTTGAAAAAAGTAGTTATCGAGCATGGAAATCCCGGACTTTCCCGGACAAAATAGGATCTAAAAAAGAGTACAAAAGCACCAAAATGCGCGTACTATTGCGTTAGGTATATACTTCATGTTTTAAGGTCATGTGTCATTTTGCGCTGAATAATTATTCTCGGTTGATTTTCTGACACAGAAGTTGACTAAACTCAAATCTTAAAATAGAAATATGTATTTCCTTAGTCAGATACTCCATATTTTTAAAGGGGAAGAGATAAAGAAAATCAATTTCTGGGATTTTGAAAATTTTGCTTGGTCCCGAGTTATTGGCGACAAAATATATTTCGTATTTTACAAACAAAAAGATTGCCGCATTAAACAACCCAAAACAACAATAAAATTTGTATATTTTCGGTGGATTTTTGACGTCTTCGAAATATTATTTTAGGGTTTCAAACATAAGCAAAAGTCGTTCTACTGCCGGGTGAAGAGAAAGCCGTCACCTCTTCGAATGGTATAAAAGTGCCTGGTATTCTATATTCCTCGTCGAGCAATTCAGCAAAATATTTTATACTCTTAAACTGATTACATCGACTTCAATAGGTAAAATCGCATATCTACTGTGGTGGACATACAACACCAGTAATTTTTGCATTCATTGTTTTCGAACCTTTCTTTTGTCGATTAACAAAGTTGGTATTACAATAATCACCCCCATTCCCGTTGGCGTTTGTCGTAAACGCCTAATATTTAATTTCAGTTTTAAGTCAGTGTTTGTAACTTTTTTAAGAAAAACTTCTTTTATTTATATTTTATTTATAATTACAGTGAACATATTTAACAAAAGTTCTAAAAAAATCTGAATATCATTTTTACAACGACACGACACATGAGTCGTATACGAAAAACGCCAACGGGAATATGAGTGAATATGTTTCAGAATTCACTTGACACTTCAAGCTCTTTTAATTTCGAATTTCCTTTTCTCTTGACGATGAAAAAATTAAAAATCCGGACAGCTTAGAAAAACTATCCCCGACGTTCCCCGCATAGGCGAAAAAGAGTACATGTCCGGGAAAATCCGGACGGATGGCAACGCTAACTTAAATACACCTAAAGCAATAAAACAATTAGTACCTACCTACCTACAGTTCTAGTGCAAGACTGCACACAGGGCAATAAAACTGCCGATAGCATCATCATAAACGAATAACCAACAGCCCACCGATATGTGCGCCCTAATGTAGCCACCGCGCCACATACGAAAAACGGTTATATCGGGGTTTTCCTATTAATTTACTGCTTGTTTTTTTCGTTTGCTTTTGCCCTGGAAACACAAATTTAAGCAATAAATACGAAAAATTACGTTGCTAAAATGTTTTTTTCTTTATTGCTTTCATTTATCAATACTTCGCTGCAAATCGGAAACAAATTCCGCAACCAATTCCTGTCGGAGCATATCGGAAGAAAATTCGTATGAAACTGCCAAAAATATCAGTAAAATCGCACTTAATCGCACTAAAACGCAAAACGCAGTGTGCGTTGCACATTTTTGTCGGAAAGAAGTTCCAAAAAGCTGTTCGGAAGAATACCTCGAAGCAAAAATTCTCCGATTCGTATGAAATCGGAGAATTTTCCGTTCCGACGGATACCTCCATAGGGCAGATTACCCCTAAATTTACCAGTTTTTAGTCAACAAATTTACACAGATTTTTGACAAATGAAAGACAGCCGTTTGACAGTGAAACTATAGCCCGTCCCAACTTAAGTGAAAATTTCTTGCGCAGGTCTCTTCACTTCAGGGATTTTATTCTCTTAGCGACAACAAAAATACTTTTCCAATCAGAACTACAGCAAACAAAATATGTGCGCATTTCAAACAGCAAACATACCCCTACTTGCGAAAATATCTCTCTCGATCGAAGATCGAGGCATGACTAGTGATGTGTCAACTCGAGTTCATAAACCGGTTCAAACCGAGTTACAGCTAAACCGAGTTAAACCGAGTTACACTGCATTTAACCGAAACCGAATGGAATAAATGATTCGGTTTCAGTTGGTTATCATTAAATACAGTACCTACAGTTAGTGCACAATGCACTAACACATGAATGTACCATCACACAATACCTATTTAGAATTGGAATTCGGTTTCGTTTCGGTTTCTCATGAGACAATGGCCACGTTCCAATGACCGCTAGTCGTCTAGCACATAATATCCCCGATGAAGGAGCGCTGGTGCTAGAGATCTAGCGGCAGCGGCAAAGTGACATTAGAACCAATTTGAGTTCGTATTATTTTATCATCATGAGCGTCAAAAATGTATTTTGCGCCATTAGGCAGCATATTTATTATTACACTATAATTTAAATAAATGAATACAATGTATATTAATTACATAGAAGTTGGAATTCCCATTTTACACCAAATTGGAAATATTTGACTTCTGCACTTTCACTTTTAGTTTGACAGTTCGTTATTTTTTTCAATCTAGCAATTCATTTTGCGCTAGATTGAAAAATTTCCCAGAAAAGGATATTTCACAAAGTGTGCTAAAGGTCTAGCGCAAATGGTGAAATGTCAGTTTTTTTTATATGGAATTTGGCATGCCGCTAGTCATCTAGCGGTCAATGGAACGCGGCCAATATGGTGTGCTCCTATTTTCTGTCATTGTATTGTTGATATTTTTTAACTTTCTCGTTTTCTTATAGCTAGCAACCTACTTGTGTTAGTTTGTTTTGTAGTGTATGTGCTGTTTTATTCTGTGATGCGTCGAACTTTTCAATTTAGCGAGTGTATTATAATATTTATACAACGGTTCGGTTAACCAATTTAACGCGGGTTGCATGTACCCGTTTATAAAATCGTGTTTGGAAAACTGATTTTTATTTTTATAAAACCGAGATGCAAAGTAATTATATTTCGAATCCGTCTTCGGTTCGTTTTCATTTGTTTTAGTTTATTAGTGTAGTTTCCTGTTTTTTTATAGTTTTTGGTTTCGGTTTTTTTCCCACATTTTGTGTTTTATTTTTCGAAGCAAATAATGCCGGGTCCAAGAAAAAAGTCCCTAGTTTGAGAAGTTTTCAACAAACTGGAAGAAGGAAAACCGAGTTAGTCAACTCGGTTTGCAACCCGGTTTGCTTCAATTTCAACTCGGGTTAAACCGGTTTGAAAATTTTTCGGTTTGGCACATCACTAGGCATGACTGATTTGATTGTCCACACAGCACCGTCGCGTCGTTGGCGTATGCTTATTATAACAGCGTAAAACCCACTATTAAAAAGGGTTGAAATGGAATTTTTGTTATACTTTGTGATATAAAGTAGAGAAAAGAATTAACAATTTCATGCGATCAAAAATACCTTAAGAGAAAAAATATCCCTTAAATAAATTGCTATACTGCGCATGTTGGGATATTTCTTTTGCTTTGGGACGGGCTATATAGCGCGAACCAATTCACTTGGCCAACCGTCGGTTGCGCAGAGAGAGGATTTAAGAGAATATACACGACACAAAACAAAACACAAAAACAAAATACACAGAAACCTGCGCAGTAGAATGGCCAAGTGAATTGGTACGCGCTGTACCTTTCACAAAAACATGTCGATAAGCAAGGAGACGTTTCCGGCGGATTCCACGATAGGGGTGATTATTTAGATATCTACTTTCCGAATAACTTCTAAACTGAAAATATGTTCCCAGGCAGCGAGTTACAAAGTTTACTGAAGCTTGTCCTTACCCTAGTATCCTAATCCAGTAGTCCATTAGTCTCGCGACCATTTTTGTGTCATTGTCAGTTATTTTTGTAGCACAAATAGAGGAGTATGGTATGGCGTATGCGCTACACATGTACGCAGCGATTCCCAAATGCGCGGCGCATGGTATTGAAAGCGATACCTGGCGTCGAATTTTCCATATATTTTTCCAAAAGTTTCAAAGAATTTTCGGGTCACAAGAATTTAGTTTATTTTGTATCCGGAAACAATGCGCCATCAATTTGTCACGTAAATAGCAATCGGTTTTGAATGGAGCGAATCGCCTTTGGAAATACAAAAAAAAAAAAATCAGCCATGAAAAGCGATACGCCGAGCTTTTTGGGAAGGCTTTAGATTGCCTGCCAGACGGCTTAGCCTCATCGGACCATTCATTTATAAATTCATCAAAATAAACAACATATTGCCCGTTTGTAGAACGCCCACACGAGTGCTCTAACGCTTTAGCAAACTAAATACGACAAATGGATTTTTGTTGTTTCTTTTCACTATTACATTTCTAATTTTAATGAAGGACACCATCTCTCATTTTTTCTATATAGTGTGTCATTTTCTGAGAGATTTTCCTTTAAAGGAAATTTTATAATTTTGGTAGAGATTGTGAAATGTGAATCTTTTTAACATGCCGCTAGTTATATAGCGGTCAATGGAACATGCTACATGCAACATGCAACATGCGAACCTGCCCAATGTTTGATATGTTTAGAATTTTAGATATTCGAATTATGAATCACCTGGAACAGAATGACATATCTACATATCTGTGGTCCACCAGATATGTATTTCATAACAACTGTAGCACCATTTTGAAGTTCACAAGACGTGAGATAGTGGTAGGTATATTCACCTGATATCAATTGCTCAATATGTAGTTCAATATAATCACAAAACCACTGCAACCACAGGCGATGGCTTCTTCATAAGTGGGATCAGTTTTACCGTTTTAGACTTTATTGTATCCCCCTTTGCCCTTTATAAATAAAATGTATTAATACCTGCATAGGTTTATTTAAATTCAATATTAAAGGCTTAAGTTCAAATATTTATAGGTAGATTTAGGCATTTACAGGTTTGCCTTTCAATTGATGTTTAAGAGCCTGTCCGGTGGGGCCACGAATTTGTGATTCAAGGTTATTTGCATAAATATCGAAGGTCAATTCTTCCGATGCAATTTCTTTATCAGATTTAGCCTTTTCCGTAGCCTCCTCAATTTCTTTTTTAATTTCTTTTTCGATGGACTAAGAATACATTTTAGAAATATTTGTAAACTATACTTAACAGCAAATAAACCGGGCCACCCGCTACGTTCGGATCGAACTCTGACTCGATTTTCTTTAAAAGTATAAAACATGCAACTAAATAAGTGGTACCTACAGAAAGTGCATTTCATGTTGAACTCTGTAGGTACCACTTTTTTAGTTGTATGTTTTATACTTTTGAAGAAAATCGAATCAGAGTTCGATTCGAACGTAGCGGGTGGCCCGGTTTATTTGCTGTTAAGTGTAGTTTAAATAAATGAAACCTTACAGTTTACGCCAAAAAGTGTTAAAACATTTTCACATGTCAGAAACCTTTTTGAAATCAATCTATTCAAGTACCTACTTACCTTGAAATCCTCATCATCCAACAGCCCAGATTCGATACACCTATTTTTGAATTGAATAATGGGGTCCTGTTTCTCACGAACTGTTTGAACTTCTTCGCGACTCCGGTAACTGATACCAGGATCGGACATGGAGTGCCCAGAATAACGATATGTAAACATCTCCATTACCAGTGGACCATAATTTGTCGCATAATCTATGGCAAATTCCGTAGCACTGCGAACTGCCAAAACGTCCATACCATCAACCCAAATGCCGGGCAGAACATCTCCTCGCGTGTAATAGTTAGTGTTGGACGCCGCACGCTCTGCAGCAGTACCCATACCTGAATAAGAAGCAGTTGAATACGGTGAAACTCACATTAATCATTTTACAGAATACCTACCGTATCTATTGTTTTCACATATGAAAATAACTGGCAACTTCCAGAGGTGGGCAATATTGTATGCCTCAAAAACTTGGCCCTGATTAGAAGCACCATCCCCATACAAAGTCAGACATGTCCCACCAGTCTCCTTGTATTTACATGCGAATGCAACACCAGTTCCCAATGGAACCTATATATATTCGGGTCTCAAAGTTTTAACAGAAAAGTGTTCCTCCTCTTAACTTACCTGTGCCCCAACGATACCATTGCCGCCATAGAAATTCGGGGCATACATATGCATAGAACCGCCTTTACCACGAGCGCACCCAGTCTCTCGCCCTGTTAGTTCAGCTAGTACTCCGTGTACCGACACACCCATCAAATATGCCCAGCCATGAGCACGATACGATGTAATCATACTATCGACTTCTCGCATTGCAGCCTTCATGCCTGCCATCGGGACCGTTAACTGGTTTGGACAATAATTAAGAAAACCAATAAGTACCTACCAACAGCACAACCCTCCTGGCCACTGTACAAGTGGCAGAAACCACGAACGATCTTGTCTTTGTATAAATTTGCTGATGCGTTTTCGATGCGACGAATCGTTTGCATCTGTTCGTAGTACATTCCGGCTTGATCCTTTGTAAGGGTTACAGTAGTTGAAGGCCCACATTCGAGTTTATGCAATTTATAGGGCTGAGAATGAAAATATCATGACTTGAGTGAAGCTGTTTTCAGCTACTATTAATTTAGGAATGTCAAAGTCAAAATGCAGAAAATTGTAAACTGCTGGGTTTTTAGAAGAGGAACCCATTTACAGAGGGGTTCCATTTTTTTATAATGTATGTAACAAACAGTCCAAGTTAATTTTGGTAACAAATACGGCTCCTATTCTTACCTGAACTTCTATGGTTGCATACGTTTTAAATGTATTCCGAATTTTTGACGTCTGTAAGAGACTGAAAAATGTTAAACTTTTTCTTCTTGCCGATATTAAACTTTACTTACTTTATAAACAACTTGCAAAATGGTGGGTAATTTATTTTTCATAAAACAATACATTATTATTTTTAAATTATTAAATAAAAAAAAGGTAAATTTATCTGTTTGAACAATTTGGGGGTGTAGGACGTAGGTAATTGACTTGTATGAAAAATTAAATTGAAATTTTGTAGAAAATTAGGTAAGTAGGTATCTAGATCTAATAACATAAATTTTGAATTATGTTTGTGAAGTTACGTTTCTATATTTTTACCAAATGCCAAGAAGTAGGTAGGTTTCAGTGGTTTTTTTAATCATAAAACGTGAAAAAAAACGGAAGTTTTAGTTTTACATTAGTATATTATATGGTGGCTTGTTACTCGAAATTTTATTTATATGGCCGCAGAAACTAAGGGAAATGGTTCGAAAGGCTTATCGCGAGGTGATAAAATCAACATTGTCTTGGATATTAGGAAAAACGACTTGAGCCACAGAAAAGCTGCTTCCAAATACATAGGTGTACAACATACCTACCTACCTACCAAAGATTAGGTTGCAAATTAAGAAAGTGGATTATGAATGTAAGAAAACAAGACCCGAATCTGTTTTCTATCCTAAGGTTCAAAGATCTGCAGATTTCTTTGAAGAAAAGAGAAAATAAAGATGTGTTGCTTATGCCCGAAAACAAAAACAATCATCTTGAAAGGGTTACCAAATCCAAATATACGAAGAAAAAAATACTATCTTAGATTCTATGGAAGAACCGAATGAGGAAGGATGATTATGCCAAGTTGCGCAGTGACCATATAGATATATGTAAGTATTCATTCTCCCTCAAATTCTACCCAAGCTCGATTTAATTATAAAACGTATAAGTGCCCAATATTGGATAAGTATAGGTATCTATATGAATAAAATAAGTGAAACCAAATGACAAACCATCTTGTGCAAGATTTATTCATAGAATGCTACAGACACCAATTGGGTGTGAGTAAATTTACCAGGAAAAACGGTTGAAATTCAAATTGTTGCGTCACTATTTACAGTAGATGGCATTGCATGTACCAGTGCTGCCAGTCCCAGTAACTGACTATACAGTGCTGCCAGGTTTGGCAACAGGCGTTAGTAAATTTGGCAAGTAAAACGGTTGAAATTCAAATGTTTGCGTCTTGTTGTAATTGCATGCTGAAGATTCTACTTTTCTTCACTGAGATAGATGTGCAATAAAACAGGCCTATTGTTAACATTAGATGTTACATAAAAAAAGTGTGAGTTTCCAATTGATTGCGCTTCAAACCAAGAGTGGTTATGTTGAAACCAACGAAGACGTCTACTAGCAGTCCATTATGATATATCAATGCGTTTTACCTTCTCGTAACTCTGACAGATGGGAAGCTACTCAGCTGTCAACGAGTTGACGTTTATATTGAATTTTGTGGGAAGTTATATGCATATATATATGTATTTATTTTGTATTTGTTGATTTAATTCTGTGAATTAAACGACTGTGAATAATGACAAATGTGTAGTTTTACGTCGTTTTCAATAAGTTAGCAATCACAATCCATTTTGAAATTCGAATAAATTCTGAAATTATTCTGTAGAAGTTTTGTAACATTTCACGGGAGTATTTTGAAATGACCATTAAACGCAAAATATACATGAGTGACACTTATCTGGTCATCTCCACTCAAACTTAAACAATAGACAGAGGCTGCTAGTATCGAAACGATTTCATTTTCATTTTACGATCGTTTTCATTTTACGTGATTTGGGCCCAGTACCTACTCTTATTTATCCATGCAACTAAGAAAACGTTGCCATACAGAAAAAAGATTCTCTATGATGCTCTGCCACCAAATATACTATAAAAACTTCTCCACTATAGCTTCTATCTTCTATCTTCTATCTTCTATCTTCTATCTTCTATCTTCTATCTTCTATCTTCTATCTTCTATCTTCTATCTTCTATCTTCTATCTTCTATCTTCTATCTTCTATCTTCTATCTTCTATCAAAGTGGAGATGGATCTGTCGTTAAATTCGGAATAAAATTAAATGCTACATGCAAGTTGCCTTAATAATATTTTTTCATGGGTATCTATCTACCTTATACATTAATTTATTTGTGTGAAGACAAACGTAAACCAAATGTAATTTTTGTTCAGCTGAAATGTTGTTCCTTCATTTGGGATACTAGACGTGTTTTATTGAACATTCTATAGGTCTGTTTTTTTCCACACCTATCTCAGTGAAGTAAAGTAAAGTAAGAAAATGTGCAAAAAAAACAGTCCCCAATCACTTTACTGAACAGTCGGTTATACCCCTGAAAAGTTAACAGCTGGCATTGCTGTCAAAATGGCCATCAATGAAAAATACAATTTTAAAATCAAAATTCTTCTGGAAAAATTAATAATCAACCTTTTAAAGCAAAAAAAATAATGATTATCAATTTCAATACAGAATATTTACTTCTTCTTTTAATAGTTTACAAGTGATAAGAAATACATTTTAGTTTCAGATGCTTTGTTTATTGTTGGCAAGCTCTACAGCAACAGCAAGTTCCAGCCGTAAGAGCGGTTTGCAGTGCACAACTCCTTACGTGCACTGTAGCATTTCAGCAGCCCCACTCTGGTCCCAGTGTCTCTTCCTAAATCCAAATTTTGAGTGGCAATCTTTCTTGTCCATATTTTGATTGTTGATGTTTTTTTTCTCTTTTTTAGGCGAGACTGGGGCACCGTGGTTTCCATGTTTTGAACTAGGCTGGGTCACTTATTATGAACGGCAGTATTTGTAATATTGATTTTGGCAGCTAATACGCAACTACGAGCTTTGTAATTTTTTAATAAAATAAATTAACAGAAGCAAACTGAAATTCACAAATTACGAAATATTTTACAAATGACTGAAGAACCTTTATAAAAACAAAAATGAGTTACATGTTCGGGAATTTAAGTGTTCTCCATGTTCCTGGAGCGTTGATTGGTGGTGGTAGCTTAGCTTTTATTTCAATGGCACTTACAGACCACTTGTTCAAACGTGCCCCGATAGGCCAAGCGACAGAAAAATGTGCCAAAAAACATACCTTTATACTCTTCCAAATGAAGCTGTGCCTTAAAGATATATTTAAAAAAAAAAAGAAAAACTCACCATAAAATCGTTTTATGTAATTGTGACCATTCACATGAGAGCGACAAACTACCTACGAACGAACGAATATTCGTTTATAAACTTGTTTTCTTAATACATTTTGATTGGATAATTAGTTATCCTCCTCTTGGAATAATAAAATGTGCAATTTTCTGTCTATAAATGCATAAAAAGTGGTTTGTTGGCATTTCAACAATTCGTTCCTTCGCTCCCATGTGAATTATGCTTTACAAATAGAAATTAATATATGCAATTTTAGAATAAAAACCGCCTCATTCGGTGCCTGCTTCCAGGCGAAAGGATATCCGAAAGTCGTTGACGACTAAAGAAGACCTTTGGCAACGTTCAAAGGTGCCCCAGTCTCCCCTATTTATTTTGGTTGACAAATTAACGTCATTTATGTCAATATGTAGAACTTTATTAATGTTTAAAGTTACGGTTTAATGAAAGTTAAAATTATATAGGTAATTCAATACAGATAAGTTTAAGATTTAAGTAAATAATGTTAATCTTCACAGCGTCGTCTACGTCGTCGTCTTCTTGATCCGGCTCGTCGTTGATCAATGAATAGGGTTTTCTCTTTTTAGCGCGGTGAGAGAGAAATTATTGTTATCGGCTTGTTAGGTGTGTTTGCTTGAAAACTATTTGTTGGTTCGGAAGATACGTTCGTAGAGTGTTGTAGAGTAATACCATATTCACATTTATGACACTATCGATAGCACTTTCGATAACATTTAAAACAACCGTAGATTGGTAGCACCGTTTTTATCTGGGCTAAGTCATAAGCCCCGATGATTATCCGGGCTAACGATTTGTATGGAAAACTTGCTAAGCCCATATAGGATTGCAAAAAAAACGCGCTTTGTATCATAAATGGAGGCACTCTGTGGACAGATCCAAATGGCAACATAAAATGTGTTCCCCTGGAGTTCAGAATTGAAGAATACTCCAAAGTTGGTCTTGCTGGAACAGAATAGCTTATGTGAATCTCAGTGGTATCAAATTGAGTGTAGTTGTTGTAATTGCGTGCTGAAAATCCTACTTTACTTTACTTCACTGAGATCGATGTGGAAAAAAACAGACCTTATCTCATCAAAGTAAAATAAAGCATCTGCTTGACACTTTTGAGATTATGTAGTACATCTACCTACTGCATAGTTGTAGGTAATTGTGTGCAGAATATTTTTTTTTAGATTTTACTTTGCTCAGATAGATATCCAATGAAACACGCTAGGGGTATTCATGCAACTTCGTATACGTAGTAAACTTGGTAAGTTTACGACGTGTTAAATGAACTGTCAAAATTTATATGGAAAACCATTCACCACGAAACTTAAGGCCCCGACCCATAGAATCCGTCGCATCCGTTGCGTCGACGGATTGACGTATTCGACGGAACGAACAGTCCCATAGAATCCGTCGCATACGTTGACAGCATACGTTGTTTTCTGTTTCTCTCTTTATCTCAATATTTCCACCAATGAAAGTGCTTACTCTCACGCTGTGCCAACTGTCAACGGATGCGACGAATAGAAAAGTAAACCTACTTTATCCGTCGCATCCGGCACTTACTTTGCTTATGGGTCACCTTCCATAAGCTGCTGTATATTCTATCAACCTGTCAGTCGAATATGTTGCCGCAACGGATGCGACGATTTCTATGGGTCGGGCCTTTACTACGCGAATTTGTGTGGAAAACCGAGATGCTAAACTTAAGACGGCGTCATTGTGGCATTTCACACTTGAAATAAAGGCGCGAAATCAGAAAAAAAAAATAATTTGCATGCATTTATAATACTTTTGATGCATTTATAAATATAAATTGCACATTTTACTATTCCAAGTGTAGGATAATTAAATAATCCATCAAATTGCATTAAGAAAACAAGTTTTAAAAGAGTTTAAATAATGCAATTTCCCGTTCCAAACAAAGAGAGTTTTCGTTCGCGACAAAAAGATTAGAATTTGGAAATTTCGTTATTTGGACCCTTTTAAAACTTGTTTTTTTCTTTATACAATTTGATGGACTAACTAATTATCCTACACTTCGAATAGTAAAATGTGCAATTTTCTCTTTATAATTGCATCAAAGATGGTTTGTTCGCATTTTATCAATTCGTTCGTTCCCTCTTATATAAAACGACTGATTGATTTAGCACCATTTCCCACAAACAGCAAATTGGGGCGTTCATGAAACGTTGGTCGTAATATTCCATGTTACCTACGCTAATGATAAACTTACGACGTTGCATGAATACGAATACATACCCTTGCTGACTAAAATAAGAGTGTCACACATTTTTGCAATTTAAATGTTGTTAAAATCCTTGCCCTTACCCTCACCCTCAGTCGACTGCTTATATGTGGCTTACTATTTAGCATCTCATTTACCTTATTTGGTAGGTGTTTGTGTGACGTTGTAAATGTCCCAATAGTTTACCAAATCCAAATATTAAAGTTAATATTTAGTGTCATATAAAAAAAAAAAATGTCGACAGAAATATTTTCAAAATAGCAAAATTTTGTTTACAAATAAATTAGTCATCTGCTGAATGCACTAACCACTCATTAGTAGTTTGTCAGTTTGCCGTACAGCGGCGATTGTATCTTCGCTGATTAATTGGTATCGTATCTACGAACGCTGCATCGAAATTCCAGTTTCGAAGATTCCAGGAAAAAAATCATTTTCGATATAGAGCATGAGCATCCTTAAAACAAAAGTTAAATTTATAAAGCATCTAGCAAGTATTACATATATCAAAATTAACAAAATATCTGTCGTGAAAGCTGTGAAAATATAAAATTATGTCATCCACGTGAATGCAAGCAACTGCCTTGCCCAATGCCCGCAGCAATGCATGCCATCGCATTACGTCGCGTTTAATTTACATTTTTCTACGGTAGCAAATAAAAGTGAATCTAGGCTGTCATTTTGACAACAGCGCCTCAGTCTGCTTTCAATTCTATAGCACACAAACGCATTTCTCACACGGAAAGCGTAATGAATTAATTAACACTCTTTAAAATTATATACAGTGAAATAAATATCAAAATTATTGTTAACAAATTTTCCATTGAATTATCATCAAAAATAATATTAAACTGAACATTATCGTTTCTTTTAAGAGGGCTGTGCTTTTTTTCTCTGCTGAGCTGTCAAACAAGAGCAACATATCTGGAGTAAAATTTTCTTTTCAAATTTGCTTTCCATTTGTCGCTTAATAATTCGTTTCAAATAAACAAACAATTCATACAATGATTTAAACACATTTTCTTCAACTAAATCAAACAAAAGAAATAGAAAATCCTGCAATTCACCACCCAGTGAGATAAAAGAGGTCGCAGACAAAAAGTGACAGTTTTATTTGCCCAAGAAAAAAAAGCTACGGGCGTTTATTGCGAGTGTATCTATGACGGCACAGTCGAATATTTATCTGTTGGCGTTACATTTTTTTCCTCGCTTTTGATTTTGAAAAACTACAGCCAGTCAGTCGGTGTTTTTTGAGTTCGTGTGTCATTGTGGGTGCATGCTGCTAAGATAAAAAGAAATTCTTCGCTCTAAAATTAGGAGCTGAGAATTGAATACATTTAAAACACCGTGGGAATATAAATTAAATCTGTTAAACTGGAGAAACAAAACAGTAGGTCGAAATTGATCCGTGATAAAATGGTTTTAGCGGAACGAAATTCGGAGATCGTACGAAATGGTCGTCGATCGAGGGGGCCTAGCCCCAATGGACACGGAACGAATATTGTTGGTGCTGGTGGAACTCCTGAAACAAGTTCCGATGATGATAATTGTGAGTATTTTTCCGGACTTTTGGGAAATTTATTGAATTTGCATTTTATTCTTGTAGCTATTAAAAGGAATGGAAAATCAAAGACGAAACAAAGTGAATATGAAGGTGAGACATTGCTTAGAGTATTTGTGTTAATTCAGAACTTATTGAAGAAGTATTATTTTTTGACTAATCCACTATTTGATTGAATTTCTTGTATGAAAAATACTTATACATACTGATGGATGATGATAAGAAAAGAAAGATAGAAATGTCTAGGCACACAGCAGTTGAAAAGTTGTTGATTTCTCTTTACATTAACATTTACAACAAGAAGGAACAACCGTTTAATTATGGCACAACTTTTAACCCTTACCAAAAAAGTACACATAAATTTTTCCAAGATAATATTTGTTTTGGTAGCTATTCAGTTAAATTTACAAAATCAGTGATATGATCATTTTTTTAAAATAAGTTTGAGGTTAAAGTTGTATTCATTTGTAAGGGTGTGACTAATTCACAGCCACTTTTGCGTCGGTGCAGGCGAAACTGTACCTAGGAGCATTACTGAAAAAGTTTTTACTTTGGCAATATTATTTTATAAATTGGAATTGAACGTCGTCGTCTTTAGGATGGAATGCTGGAAATTTTAATTTATAGGTGGTTGCGATCACTCGAGGGAGCCGAAGAATCTTTCTCTCAAATGCCACGCTTTGGTTGAGGTTTCCGTCCGCTTTCTATAAGGTCCATATTGCTGAACCGGGATGATTAAGGTCTTGTACAATACCTATATCCTTAGTTCTATGAGGGAGGTCTTTACTTCTTAGATTATTTTTTAGCCAAAAAAAAACAATGGTTAAGTACGAGTTATTTTTTGGGTAATTTCTGTGCCGATGTCATTTTGCGAGGTAATTGTAGGGCATAGGTACCTAAACAAAGTCTTTTGCAACATCTTATCAAAACATCTCCCGCTGCTTTGAATATCTCGTCTATTCGATCCAGCAGCCTTGTTGCACTTAAATTTGCACATAGCTATCCTCTATTCGCTTTGGTCGATAGAGAAAGGTCTCATACAACACTAGGCACCTATTTCTATTGAAATAAATTACAAAGGAAAAGGACTACACACTTGCCCTTGACGTGCTTTCTAAGAAGACAAGTGTCTTGGTACATAGCACAGTCTAACTAACGGTTTTCACTAAATAACATTTGTATCCTGACTATTTTAAAACTTGTTTCGAAGATTCTAGTGTAGATGAAGAAATCTATCAGATATAGATTTATCCGAATGTAGTCTGCCGCATTTAGAACAACCAGAACTTTTAATTGGAAGATACTGCATATATACGGTAGTCTTATATGTAGATACTTTCTGGTTTAAATTTACGGAATGAATGCCAGCACCATTGCCCGTCATGGATGTGTTTTGTGATTCGCGGCATTTCTAGTAATTGCAAAAAATTGGTCTGAAATCCTTGGCTGTTGTTTGTCCGTGGATGCGATGAAGAGGAGGTGCATGAGAACAACACACACATTCTTTGCCACTGCCCACGCAAGCTAAATAAGAAAAGGAATCCTTGGTAGTTACCTTTTCAATGACTTAGAATAACTTTCCTACAGGTCCATAAATTAACTCCTTAAATTTGTAAATGCCTCGTTATGGTTTGCCAACCCGTAAGTTTTTAACTCGGTTTTTATAGGTTTCCATATTATGGGAGTCATAAACCCCAAGAGCATTACAATGGATCAGCATTAATTTAGATGTGGTAGGTATAGGTTTCTCCTGTCTTTCCAACCCACTAACTTAACCTACATAATGTACCCTAATTTTAGAGTATCCTAGAATTTGAATTATATTTTGTATCGCCTTTCGGTTCTTTTGGCAGGATGCTACTATGGGCCTGAAGACATACGGATTGAATGTCCCACCGTATTTTTTTTCCGATTTATGAGATCAACTACTTTGAGGTAGGTAGCTAGGTACATTCAGCTTTTTTGACAGAATTTTACGCAATCTCGAGCCATATCTGTATCCGGGATACATTCGCAAAAAATGTCCATGACACATTTTTGGCGTTTAAAACTAAGTGTACTTGAACTGATTTTTGCCTTCACTACATGCCCTACTTCGGAAGGGAATGTGTATTCTTTTAACAATCATCTATGAGGAGACTGATGCACAGTTTGGGGCAGCAGCCTCGTTAGACTTTAGTTTAGATATCCCTATTCATTTTGGGTGAGGAATGCAAACTTTCATCCTACAAATCGAATGGTTCGTCCTACTTGACTGACGTTTAACAGTCTCAGAAGTAGACTGTTAAATGTATTCTCAACACCGACTGTGACTCTACCAAAATGTTTTGTTGCTCAACTCTACAGCAAAACTTCCGAACATTACTCCTGAGAAGCTGATGTTCTTCTTGCCTTCTCATCGTAAAGTTTACGGGCCTCCCTCATCATACGCCGCTTTGGAGGCGAGTTATTTTGCTTCATCCGCACGAACGCACTATTCATTAAAGCAACGCCATACACTAATTTAATCTTTCAAAGCTTGCCCCTTTGTAACTTAAAAGTTAGGATTTTCTTTATGGTGTATTGGCTTTGGTTTAACTTATAATAATTAGTATGTATGACTACTGTGGTGCAAAAAGAAAACGATTCTCAGAAAATTAGAGGTGCTGCAAATCATAAATTGTGCTCTGTACCACCCCTATGGCGCTTCATGTTGTAAACCTACTTTTGGTCGATTTCTACATTCCATATAATTTTAAAAAGGGATGAATGGCAAATACATGCAGGGGAACTAAGGGCCGTTTGCTGATACGACGCATAACGATTTAGGTTCTACTAAAATGCTGGACTTTTTTTTGTTATAAATTCGATTTTAACTGCGCCTCACATCAAAGTTTTACCCATGCATATCCAGATTGGCATATTCAATACAACATGTACATTTTAAATTTCACAGAAAAAATTAGAGTCGGACGTGATTATCAGGCCACATGTCCACCTCTTATACCAGAACCAGAACGCAAACCCGAAGTATTAAATGATCGTGCACTGTTAGTGTGGTCGCCAACAAAGGAAATTCCTGACACAAAATGTAAGTCTTAAATCCTAGCCAACAACCCTAATTTGGAAGCTAACTTGTGATTATTCATACAGTGGAAGAGTACATAACAGTAGCTAAAGACAAATATGGTTACAATGGAGAACAAGCACTCGGTATGCTCTTTTGGCATAAACACGACCTAGAACGTGCGGTTATGGACTTGGCAAATTTTACTCCTTTCCCTGACGAATGGACTGTGGAGGATAAGGTTCTGTTTGAGCAAGCTTTTCAGTTTCATGGTAAAAGTTTTCATCGCATACGACAAATGGTAAAACGAATTCATCTAATCGTTTCGGCATTAAGCTTTATTCATTTCTCTTTGCATTCCAGTTACCCGATAAATCTATCGCCAGTTTGGTTAAATACTATTACTCCTGGAAGAAGACACGCCATCGCCAAAGTGTGATGGATCGTCAAGAGAAGGCAAAAGCCAGCAAAGAAGGCTCCGACAACGGCAGCGACAATGGTAGCAATGAAGACTCTGATATTGAGGAAAAGGTAATTCTTTAGTTAAACAAATTGAAACTCGCAATTCATCGAATTATTATTCATCATCCCCTTCTAACTGAATAAAGGTTCATCATCACTTACTTATGCCTAGAAAATCTCAAACATCCGTAGAACAATATTACACCTATATTTAATTTATACACCATTTAATATACATTATTATTTTATTTTTATTTTTACTAAGCTATTTCTGCGAAGACTGTTTAAACATTATTAAATAAATTGTATATTATTGTCAAAGAAAAAAGAAAAACAACAACATGTTCATATTTGTTTGGGTTTTCGAGTCCATTTCATACACAAGGCAACAGTTGAAGAAAAAACAAGTTCTAAATATAACAGTTTGAGTTAAAGATCTTTTAGCTCTTTGGTAGAGGATGAGAGAAACGCATGTTTGGACAGTGCTTTGATTAAAGTGAAAAAAAAAAAACAAAACTAATAAATCTTTCCCAATCACGATGACGATGTTATAGGACGAACAATTTTGATGAACAACTTTTTGAGAAATATACATACATAGTTCAAATCAGGTTACAATCATACATTTTTAGTACACTACATCTCACTGCGTAAAATCAGCCACCTACATTATTCATTGATTTGCTTTTGCTTGATTTTCCGATTTTGAAAACTTTGATAAAGCCCTTCGTTCTCTATAATGCTTAGGTTAGACCAGGGCGCGAATAGCGTTATCAGTGAACAAATTTGTGTTTTAATTACGTGAACGGGCTACATGAAATTTGGCCCCAATGAAAAATGGCCTCAAACTGAAAATGAAAAATCACCCCAAAATTGGGGCTATTTTTCCTAATGAAATAATACCCCAATTTCAAATATGAAAGAAGACAAAAAAAAAAAAATGAAATAAGGCCCCAAATCTGACAGTAAACCCAAGCAGGGGAGTTGCAGGGGGGGGCAGCATGCCCCCATACATTTTCGTTTTTCGTTTGGGGTCTTATTTCATTTCTTCTTTTGGGGTCTTATTTCATAATGAAATTTTTCCCCAAACTGAAAAATGAAAGAAGGCCCCAAAATATGAATTTTACGCAATTTTCTGTTGTTGTTGCCTTTCATGTAAATTTTTGGGGTGATTTTTCATTTTCAGTTTGGGGCAAAATTTCATGTAGCCTACGTGAACGAATAGCTCAATTGAATATTGCTCTTATAGTGCTCGCACCTAAAACATTCGCTTAACCTACGCATCAGAAACAAGCAGTTCGACTTATAGATCTTACACTAACATTAAATCTACAACCGCTGGCGCTGGTTTGAGTTATGTACCTTTTTAACTGCGTTGATCTTAACCTGAGAAACGCTGCAGTTCTTCTCAGAAGACGTAAATATCAACTAGTCACACCGACTGACAGATAGTGTGATAGATATTTACGTCCTCTGAGAAGACTCCTGCTCTCGTTCCCTGGAGCCATCTGTGGAGTTGGGTATACTTTTATCCAATTCTGTCTTGTCAGATATTCTAACTTTACTTTTGATGGCGCCTAAAGTCCGGGCGGATCTGGGCTTTCGTTAAAATGCCTCTCCATCACTACCTTTACCTTCCTCCAATCTCGCATTTTGGTTGATTTATAGGAAAACTCTTTTCCGACTGGATTGAGGAAGTATTAAAGAACTGATTACCTTCTTGAATTCCACAGGTTGTATCTAGACTCTCCTCTTCAAAAAAAAAAACTTTAACCACCAAATCAATCAAATAAGTTGTAATTAACGGCTAATAGTACTAATTGGGGTTCTTAAAACCGCCACACTTACCTACCACCTATCGAATCAAATTATGACTGATCTCAATACAAGATCTATCTCATTCCTCGTATGCAAAAACCAAATCGCAATTAAATTGTAAAATTAAACTAGCAAACTGCTGAGACTTCAAATTAGTTGTCTCTGAAAAGTGTCGACTGTTTTAATATGTTTGATCCTGTTGTATAAGACATGTACAGTTTATTTGTATCTTGGTTGTAATTCAAAATTCGGTATTGTCATACACTACACAACCTTGAATTGAAGACAAACCAACTAAGTTGAGTTGTATTCTACAATAGGGGCATTAAATACGTCACAAGGATGATGAGTTTTTACAATTCGAAAATCCAGTATTTGAAAGTGGAATAGCGGAGGATTTCGGTATAAATCAAAGTACATACTATTGCTTTTAGAATTATTATGGAAGTCATGGAAATCAAACTTAACAAAGAGTGGTGGATACTATTTCCAAAATCCGGAAATTGCACAATTTCAATAGTTTTTCCTAATCTTGTTTTATATTGCAACTGAAGGTTAGCAAAACGCTTTTGTTTTTTCCTTTTTTTATACATCAGGAAATAGATTGTTCGAAATAAAACTATGTACCTATGTACATACATTGGTTTTAATAAAATTTACAAAAAAACTGTCTTTTTTTTTAATGAGACTAAGACAAGTATGTAAATGAAACATATCTCTTGCATGGGTACTAATTTAAGACTTATCGGTCTCAGAGATTAAGGTAGTTTCTTTTCGCATACCACCCAATATTTTTATCTAATTTCGAATTGTAATAGTAACTGAAATCTTAATTTTCGCCCCCCGGAATATGGGGTGATGCCAAGTTTCGCTGGAATAACCACATATTCGAAGTCGACAAGGTAGTGTCCATGTGCCTATAACACAACATGACAAGTCGACAAGTTTAAAATCACGTAGCCTATAGTGGCGTGCATTGAAAAGCATTATTGCTTATAAGAAACGCGCAATTGTAAGTACACTAGGCATTAGGTGTTTGTTTATTACCACAGTTCTACAAGTGTTTCTTGAAACTTATACAATTATACAATTTCCCACTTGTCATCTTTCATCGCGATAATTGTCGAAGTGTTCACGGACTTGTCGTTTTGTGTCCTTCACTTGTCCTACAACTACTTGTCGCGTTGTGTTACAGGCCCCAGGTCATGGCTTCCTTAATCGATACAATACATACATATACACTTATACAGTTATGTAATGTTTCGTGTATACATTTTTCGTAATTTTTTAAAAACATTTCGGCATGTTCTTTCCCATTTTAGCCCAGTACAGAGCCTTAGGTCCGAGAGTGACACTCGCACTTAACCCGTTAAGCCAGAAGTTGATTTTTTCTTTTATTAGTGAAAATTCTATAACTTTTTATCCATTTTTCGCATGGATTTAAATATACTTTGCAACCTCGCACCTACTCCAAAATCCAACAGTGACCCTATGCAGGTTAAAAAGGTTGTGAATGTTTAAAAACCCATCTGCAAAAATCCGTTATGTTATCGTACTCGTGCGACACGGAAGCTTAAACCAAGGCGCTTTTGAAGTTCGTGTGACATTGGCCTAGCCTATTTTCCGTCATGAAGATTATTTAATAAAGACTTTAGATACTTTAATGTAGTATGCATATACTACATAAGACAATAGTTTCGCGGATGCGGCACTTATTAACTAGATATGTACCATCTCGTCGGGTAGCAATTCTTGGAGGGGTTTGTGTAAATTACCTAAGTAGCGTGGGTTTCTTTTACATTTAGTGCTATAGCAAGTTTTGTGCTAAAACAAAAAATGGGTATTTGCGTGTTCATATCGGCATCGGGTATAGATCCGTCAAGTTAAAGCCCTTTTGCAAGTTTGAGAGCATTATGTGTCCCATGTGTTTCACCAACATGGTTTATAAGGTCGAGTGTAAACAAATTTGTATTCCTACATCGTCTTATTTCGATCAGAATGATATTTGTTTCTTTTATCTAAATGCGCATACTGGCACACAATTGTTTTTGCAAATCTTTGTTGTTGATAATACACTGCTATATGTTATATTTGGTGTCTATATTTTTTTTTGATTAACATTTTTGTACAATTATTAAACATAATTAGACGATGTTTATTATTTAGACTGATGGTAAATTGTTACGAATTTTTATTGTATATAATTATACTTGCTGTCATTACGTGGGTTTTATTTGCGTTCTCTTTTTCTTCCAATTCACAATACAGGATCAAGCATTGGCCTCCTCTTCTGGCTTACAAGATTCCAAATTGTGTAGTAGTAGTGGCGGTGGTGGAGGCAGTGTTGGTGGTAATGGCGTTGGTCTTGTTGGCGACAACACACAGAGCAAGAATAGCAAACAATCAAGCAACACAACAGCGATCTCGACAAATAGTCCAACAGCTGGCATAGTTATTAGCAATGTTACCAGCACTGCTGCTGCTGTTATTGGTGGTACACAAAGAAGCCCTACGCCTACCTCTACTACTGCTGCTACTATAACAACCCCTTCTGCAAACAAACGCCAGCAGAGTCAACAACAAGTACAAACTCCGAAC